>CM065589.1:403832675-404422359 GCA_033119425.1 Bufotes viridis
AAAATACTGTGTAGTCAAAACAGTGTAACATGTCATTGGTTATGTATAAAAGTAACTGCCCCCAAGAAAGGGAAAATATCGGAGCAGAACTTAAACTGACTCATAAAAGGGGGTGCGATCCAAACATGGACCTGGGGAGGGCCCTACAGCTATACCAGTATCAGTGGTCATCACTGTTAGCCTGTTATGTGCATTCGGTGCCAGGAACAGTCATGTCCCCAACCCCCAGCGCACAAGATCTTCCCCAAATAAACCCCCTAACCATAATTAAATAGATTGATCGCAACCTTTAATCCACAAACACTGAATGCACACAAACAAAAATAGATCGTCTTTTGTCTCCTGTAGTGTTCCCCTTGGATAATATGACAAAAAGCAAATATTGGCAATCCCATCGCTGTGAAAAACTTGAGGATAATATCTAAAAATATTAAAAAAGGTACATATTAGTAGATTGTAAATATAACACCTTCTGTATTTACGTACTATTTCACCAACAAAAAGAATGGATATAGAGAAATGGACATGCACCCTCAAACTATGTGCCACCTAAAATCAACATTAAGCCCATGCGGTATTAATGTATGTAGGAGGTGAACCCACCTCAGTTCTCTCTGTTTAAGAGCCAAAGACAGATCACCACCCAGACGGGGTAAAGAAACCTGGTCTAGAATGATAAATCTGAGGTCTTTCTCATTATGTCCACAATCCACAAAATGTTTAGGAACAGGTAAGTCTTTTCTCTTCTGTCTAATGGAGAATCTATGATTGTTGAGTCTTGTTTTCATGTCACAATTGGTCTCCCCAACATAAAGGAGACCACATGGACATTGCAACACGTACACAACAAAAAGTACTGTCACATGTTAAGAATTGTCTAATGTCGTATCGTTTGCCTGTACCTGGATGGATGAAATGTTTACCTTTGACCATATATCTACAATTTACACATCCCAAACAAGGGAAACTACCTGTTCTTTTAGATCCAATGTAGGTCTGTTTTAATGCCCTAGTCTGGATATCAGCCCTGACTAGCTTATCACGTAAATTGGGGGGACGTCTATATGACATCAAGGGTGGTATTGAAAATTCCTCTATTTGTGGAAAATTACTCCTCAAAATACCCCAATGTTTTCTAATGATGCGAGCAATATAATCGCTCTGCTCACAGAAAGTGGTGACAAATGGAATACGTTTGGGTTTAAAGGTTTGGACCTACTGTGTATAGTTGATTGTGCTGGATCTTTTATTCTCTCAAGATGACGTGAAGTTACCCAAGAAGGGTAACCTTTCTGATGGAATCGATTTGTCATCTCCTGATATCGTTGTGGTAAAGCTCTACTATCTTGTACAATGCGTGTAACCCTAAGCAACTGACTATAGGGTAGAGATTCAATAGTGGATCTGGGATGACAACTGTCAAATCTCAACAATGAGTTGCAATCAGTTGGTTTGGTGAACATATCAGTAACTAATCTGTCCCCCTGAATGGAGACAGTGGTGTCCAAAAATTGTACCCGTTCATCTGAATAAACCAGCGTGAAAGAAATATCAGGATCCAAGTGATTCAAAAAGTCATGAAACAGCTTCAATGAATCACTGTCCCCTTCCAGATCAGGAAGACATCGTCTATGTATCGCCACCACCCCAAAACATTTCTGAAGTGGTGAGACACATAGACAAGGTCCTCCTCGAGGGCCGCCAAGAAGATGTTAGCATAAGTGGGCGCCACATTGGACCCCATGGCGGTCCCCCGTACCTGGAGAAAGAAGCTGTCCATGAATTTAAAATAATTCTGTCCAAGAACCAAATCCAACAACGACAGTATAAAGTTGTTACACTCTATAGAATACTGTCCATGTGCGAGGCATCTACGCACTGCTGAGATGCCCCGCCTGTGATCAATAGACGTATACAAACTGGTGACATCAAAAGATGCCACCAGACAACCCTGTGGTAATCTCATAGTTGTAATCTTATCCAGAATGTCACACGTATCTCTGACATAAAATTTAGTATCTGTAGCATATGTTCGTTACATCTCGATCTAAAAAAATTGCAATATGTGAGAAGATGGAATTAGTGCCAGACACAATAGGGCAACCAGGCGGATCAATCAAGCTCTTATGAATCTTTGGCAGAACATACATAACAGGGGTACGAGGATGTTCAACAATCAAGAAGTTGTACAATTCACCATCAATAATATCCTGTTCACGTGCTGTGTTCAATATGCCAGTAATTAACCTGGCTATATCAAACTTAGGATCACGTTGTAACTCTCTATATATGTTCTGATCGGCAAGCTGCCGTTTAATCTCATTAATATACCAACT
The DNA here is from genome assembly GCA_033119425.1 of Bufotes viridis. Taxonomy (NCBI): domain Eukaryota; kingdom Metazoa; phylum Chordata; class Amphibia; order Anura; family Bufonidae; genus Bufotes; species Bufotes viridis. Next base: position 403,835,012 of record CM065589.1, read on the forward strand.
GGTGTCCATAACAACAACAGCACCACCCTTGTCCGCGGGTTTAATGGTAAGGTTGTTGTTATGGCTCAGTTCCTCAAGTGCCTTAATATCACTACTACACATGTTAGGATGTACAAACCTCATATCAGAGATATTCTGTAGCTTATCAATTTCACAAGTAATGGCTTTAGTAAAGGCATCTACAGCAGATGGATTTATCTGAGGACTGAAGTCACTCTTAGAATAAAGACCCATCTGTCCAAGAGTGAGTTCAGTCCGTAAACTGGTGGTTATTGGTACTGTGGGAGGACGATCAGCATGCCATACACGTAATTTAACATTTCTGTAAAATCTTTGAAAGTCAACCTCCAACTGAAACAAATCAACCCTGGTAGCAGGACAAAAGGATAACCCTTTCGCCAGTAAACATTGTTGAGCATTAGTCAATGGTACTGAAGAGATATTTACCACAATGGGTTTAGAACAAGGAGAGTCCTCATTATCTACTGATTGCCCTTCTTCCGAAGGGACATCTGTTTTTTCTGTCTTTGAGATCTGTAGTTTCCTCCATTTGTGATGCCTTCTACCTCCCCGTCTGGTTCTTTTGCATTCGACTCCACCTCTAAAGAAGATTGCGTGGTTGACTGTGGTGTAGGCATAGTAGTTGGAGTAGTATGATCAGGGTGTGGTTGCCTTTTGTAATTGGACCGGCGATACGATAGTTGTTTCCTAGACAAATCATCCTTCCATGTGTATACTTTTCCTCTCTGATAATCATCAGCATCGCGGAGCCACTTCTTCCTTTTTGTAGCCTCTTGTTCTTTAATAAACTTATTAAGGTAGGACGTGCAGTTAGAATCATATTGTTCCCATTCCTCAGTGGTAAGAGTGCACTGCAAATTTGTTTTGGTCTCCATCTGTCTTGTGCGTGTTTCATTCAGTTCATGTTGTAAATACTCCAAATTTAACAAAATAATATCAAAAGCATATATGTGACTAAGTTTTTTTATTGAAGAACAATAGGCTACAAAAAGGAAGAAGTGGCTCCGCGATGCTGATGATTATCAGAGAGGAAAAGTATACACATGGCAGGATGATTTGTTTAGGAAACAACTATCGTATCGCCGGTCCAATTACAACCACACCCTGATCGTACTACTCCAACTACTATGCCTACACCACAGTCAACCACGCAATCTTTTTTAGAGGTGGAGTCGAATGCAAAAGAACCAGACGGGGAGGTAGAAGGCATCACAAATGGAGGAAACTACGGATCTCAAAGACAGAAAAAACAGATGTCCCTTCGGAAGAAGGGCAATCAGTAGATAATGAGGACTCTCCTTGTTCTAAACCCATTGTGGTAAATATCTCTTCAGTACCATTGACTAATGCTCAACAATGTTTACTGGCGAAAGGGTTATCCTTTTGTCCTGCTACCAGGGTTGATTTGTTTCAGTTGGAGGTTGACTTGCAGAGATTTTACAGGAATGTTAATGTTACGGTATAACCCGTTATAGTGAGGGTTAATACCGCTCGGGCGATTCCCCTGGCGAAAAGCACAGCAACCCACAACCGCTGGAATCCACCGAACTGGAACCATACGAAGTCCTCCTTTCCTGGAACAGGCAAGAGAACGTTCTGACGTAGCAATTCCCCCCTAAGTACGAGACGAGGCTCCGTATTAATGGTTAAACAGGAATTCTGACTTTATTGAGGGCTACCTGCCCGGTATTTATGCAGGTCTCCCACCTGGTGGACACTCCCCTAGGGGACCAGAAGGAAGACTGCGACACAGGGGATACAGCAGCCAATCACACACAATGGGACAATACAGACACCCCCAGCATATCCCTCCCCTCTGCCTGTGATACAATTACCCTACACAGGTTAATGTAATCATCACAGGCAGAAGAATACACAATGTCTTCTGTCCTGGAGACAATCGAGGACTCATTCAATTATCTCTCAGGACAAAGGGAAATCGCCAATACACACGTGGGGACAATAGGACAGACATCATTATTCAATATACAATGTCCCACCCTTTACAGTACACACAGACATTTAACATATCCCCAGATGGCTTGGATCTGAGCGCTCAATATATCCAAACAGCGCTCAGATGCCACAAACACAGTCAAATCGCCATGGGGTTTAAGTTTAGCATGGGCTGATGAAAGGGCCCATAATCCTGGGGCAAGAGGCTGGCAATCTGTCCCCTCCAAAACTCAGTGGCGAGTTTGGTTTCGCCACAGTTAAATTACGTTTATGGCATGCTGATCGTCCTCCCACAATACCAATAACCACCAGTTTACGGACTGAACTCACTCTTGGACAGATGGGTCTTTATTCTAAGAGTGACTTCAGTCCTCAGATAAATCCATCTGTTGTAGATGCCTTTACTAAAGCCATTACTTGTGAACTTGATAAGCTACAGAATATCTCTGATATGAGGTTTGTACATCCTAACATGTGTAGTAGTGATATTAAGGCACTTGAGGAACTGAGCCATAACAACAACCTTACCATTAAACCCGCGGACAAGGGTGGTGCTGTTGTTGTTATGGACACCAGTTGGTATATTAATGAGATTAAACGGCAGCTTGCCGATCAGAACATATATAGAGAGTTACAACGTGATCCTAAGTATGATATAGCCAGGTTAATTACTGGCATATTGAACACAGCACGTGAATAGGATATTATTGATGGTGAATTGTACAACTTCTTGATTGTTGAACATCCTCATACCCCTGTTATATATGTTCTGCCAAAGATTCATAAGAGCTTTATTGATCCGCCTGGTCGCCCTATTGTGTCTGGCACTAATTCCATCTTCTCACATATTGCAATTTTTTTAGATCGAGTGTTACGAACATATGCTACAGATACTAAATCTTATGTCAGAGATACGTGTGACATTCTGGATAAGATTACAACTATGAGATTACCACAGGGTTGTCTGGTGGCATCTTTTGATGTCACCAGTTTGTATACGTCTATTGATCACCGGCGGGGCATCTCAGCAGTGCGCAGATGCCTCGCACATGGACAGCATTCTATAGAGTGTAACAACTTTATACTGTCGTTGTTGGATTTGGTTCTTGGACAGAATTATTTTAAATTCATGGACAGTTTCTTTCTCCAGATACGGGGGACCGCCATGGGGTCCAATGTGGCGCCCACTTATGCCAACATCTTCATGGCGGCCCTCGAGGAGGACCTTGTCTATGTGTCCCACCACTTCAGAAATGTTTTGGGGTGGTGGCGATACATAGACGATGTCTTCCTGATCTGGAAGGGGGACAGTGATTCATTGAAGCTTTTTCATCATTTTTTGAATCACTTGGATCCTGATATTTCTTTCACGCTGGTTTATTCAGATGAACGGGTACAATTTTTGGACACCACTGTCTCCATTCAGGGGGACAGATTAGTTACTGATATGTTCACCAAACCAACTGATTGCAACTCATTGTAGAGATTTGACAGTTGTCATCCCAGATCCACTATTGAATCTCTACCCTATAGTCAGTTACTTAGGGTTACACGCATTGTACAAGATAGTAGTGTTTTACCACAATGATATCAGGAGATGACAAATCGATTCCATCAGAGAGGTTACCCTTCTTGGTTAACTTCATGTCATCTTGAGAGAATAAAAGATCCTGCACAATCAACTATACACAGTAGGTCCAAACCTTTAAACCCAAACGTATTCCATTTGTCACCACTTTCTGTGAGCAGAGCGATTATCTTGCTCTCATCATTAGAAAACATTGGGGTATTTTGAGGAGTAATTTTCCACAAATAGAGGAATTTTCAATACCACCCTTGATGTCATATAGACGTCCCCCCAATTTACGTGATAAGCTAGTCAGGGCTGATATCCAGACTAGGGCATTAAAACAGACCTTCATTGGATCTAAAAGAACAGGTAGTTTCACTTTTTTGGGATGTGTAAATTGTAGATATATGGTCAAAGGTGAACATTTCATCCATCCAGGTACAGGCAAACGATACGACATTAGACAATTCTTAACATGTGACAGTACTTTTGTTGTGTACGTGTTGCAATGTCCATGTGGTCTCCTTTATGTTGGGAAGAAGACTTGTGACATGAAAACACGACTCAACAATCATAGATTCTCCATTAGACAGAAGAGAAAAGACTTACCTGTTCCTAAACATTTTGTGGATTGTGGACATAATGAGAAAGACCTCAGATTTACCATTCTAGACCAGGTTTCTTTACCCCGTCTGGGTGGTGATCTGTCTTTGGCTCTTAAACAGAGAGAACTGAGGTGGGTTCACCGCCTACATACATTAAAACCGCATGGGCTTAATGTTGATTTTAGGTGGCACATAGTTTGAGGGTGCGTGTCCATTTCTGTATATCCATTCTCTTTGTTGGTGAAATAGTACGTTAATACAGAATGTGTTATATTTACATTCTACTAATATGTACCTTTTTAAATATTTTTAGATATTATCCTCAAGTTTTTCACAGCGATGGGATTGCCAATATTTGCTTTTTGTCATATTATCCAAGGGGAACACTACAGGAGACAAAAGACGATCTATTTTTGTTTGTGTGCATTCAGTGTTTGTGGATTAAAGGTTGCGATCAATCTATTTAATTATGGTTAGGGGGTTAGGGGGTTTATTTGGGGAAGATCTTGTGCGCTGGGGGTTGGGGACATGACTGTTCCTGGCACCGAATGCACATAACAGGCTAACAGTGATAACCACTGATACTGGTATAGCTGTAGGGCCCTCCCCAGGTCCATGTTTGGATCGCACCCCCTTTTAAGAGTCAGTTTAAGTTCTGCTCCGATATTTTCCCTTTCTTGGGGGCAGTTACTTTTATACGTAACCAATGACATGTTACACTGTTATGACTACACAGTATTTTTTTATTGAGAATTTTTTCTGTCTATATTGTCCCTGTAGTTCTACATGTTGTGATTTTCGAGTAGCAGGTGCTACTGCGCTTTTTATTTGGACATAGAATGTTAGACATCTCGATGTTGTTGTCTAGGTGACGAACACGTGACTTAGTCATGTGAGTTTGTCGACCTGGATGCACTCGCTCTAACCCGGATGCAGTCACACAGTGATGATGGGCAATTCGGCATCCTTGGTCTCCAAGGTAGTCAGGTGAGGACACTATGTGCTATCATGTGATGAGATGACGACTGAATGACATGATTCACGCCATCGGCTGTCTGTTCCTTGGAGCATGCGCAGTAGCAGTTTGATGACGCCAAGCAGTATCAGCATGTTCCTTCACCGCTGTGAGTTAGTTTTATGACTACGTTTTTTTTATCTTCACTCAGGTGTTGTACAATTATCCTAAGAGGTTGGATATGCCTTGATGGACATACACATATGGGGATTGATTTGTCCTAATAAGCACTTATGCACTTTAGTTTTTTTGTATAAATCATGACACATGAAATATATGCAATTTAACCCCTTAAGGACGAAGGGCGTACATGTACGCCCTTGCGTCCTGGTACTTTTTTTTTAAACAAATTTCTGTTTATTGAGTTTTTCAAGAAACATAATTGACAATCAAATACGAATACAGAGTTAAAACAGCAGCATGAGCAAAAGGGTGTCATTGATCACACTCCAAGGACCAAAAACACGGTATCGTAAATAGCTACAGAAGACAATGTAAGGGGGGGTAAGGGAGAGGGGAGGGAGGGAAGGGGTGCAAGGAAAGGGGGGGGAGGGGAGGAAGGTATGGGGGAGGAGGGAATGAGAGGGAACGGGGAAGTTCATGGGGTGGGGAGGGGGACATAGGGATAAGTCAACAACAATAAACAACATGGTACCGCCACCAGGTTGACTGCAAAAAAAACAAAAAACGTCCTGGTACTTAAGGACCATGGTTGTACATGTACGCCCTGTGAATATCCGATCACCGCTGCGCACGTGGCGGTGATCGGAACAAGATGCCTGCTGAAATCAATCAGCAGGCATCTTGGCACAATGCCCAGGGGGGTCCTGTAACCCCCCCCATGTCAGCGATCGCAGCAAACCGCAGGTCAATTCAGACCTGCGGTTTGCTGCGCTATCCGTAGTCTCTGATCCCCGCGGTCTGTGACCGCGGGGATCAGAGACTAAAATATGCCCCAAAAGTTAAATTTTAACCCCCCCCCCTTGCGGGCGGTGCTGCGGGTGGGCGGCGCGGGAGGCTTTCAATCGATTTCTTTCAATCGATTTCCCTGGTGTCTAGTGGGTATAGCAGGGGGTCAGCACATTGCTGACCCCCTGCTATAAACTGCTGACATCTGTGCTGCAGATGTCAGCAGTTTAACCCCTTCTATACCGCGGTCCGTACGGACCGCGGTATAGAAGGTGTTAACGTGGAGGAGCTCCCTCCCTCTCCCATCGGGGCTGCCGTACCTTGCAGCCCCCAACGGGATAGGATAGTAGAGGGAGGGAGCTCACTCTCTTTCCATCACCCGCTGCTCTGTAATGGCAGCGGGTGATGGTTACCATGGCAGCAGGACGCTTTCAGAAGCGTCCTGCTTGCCATTGGTATAGTAACTCTGGTCAGACTTCTGCTAAAGGCGGAAGTCTGACCAGACTGTGAAAAGTAAAAAAATACAGTGCAGTACACTATATAGTGTACTGTTCTGTATTATATAGACACCAGATCCACTGGATCTACAAGAACCAAGTGGGTCTGGGTCAAAAAAATGTCAAAAAAGAAAAAATAAGAAAAATACATATCACTGAATAAAAATAAAAAAAAAACAAATAAACTACACATATTAGGTATCGCCGCATCCGTAAAAATCTCCTCTATAAAAATGTCACGTGACCTAACCCCTCACGCAAATACCGAAAAAAAAACACAAAAAAATGGTGTAAAAAAGCCATTTTTTGTCACCTTGCATCACAAAAAGTGTAATACCAAGTGATCAAAAAGGCGTATGCCTCCCAAAATAGTACCAATAAAACCGCCATCTCATCTCGCAAAAAATGAGTCCTTATATAGGACAATCGCCCCAAAAAATAAAAAAATATGGCTCTCAGACTATGGAGACACTAAAACATAATTTTTTTTTCTAAAATGCTATTATTGTGTTAAAGTAAAATAAATAAATAAAAAGTATACATATTATGTATCGCCGCATCCGTAAAAACCTGCTCTATAAAAATATCACATTATCTAACCCCTCAGGTAAATACTGTTAAAAAAATAAAATAAAAACAATGTAAAAAAAAAACATTTTTGTCACCTCACATCTCAAAAACTAATAGCAAGCGATCAAAAAGTTATATGCACCCAACAATAGTGCCAATCAAACCGTCATCTCATCCCGCAAAAAATGATACCCCACATAGGGCAATCACCCCCCCAAAAAAAAAAAAAAATAGGGCTCTCAGACTATGGAGACACTAAAACATGATTTGTTTTTGTTTTAAAAAATGATAATATTGTGTAAAACTTAAATAAATAAATAAATAAATAAAAATTATACATATTTGGTATCGGCACGTCCGTCACAACCTGATCTATAAAAATAACACATCACCGAACCCCTCAGGTGAACACAAAAAAAAAAAAATACGGTGTCAAGATCCATTTTTGTCACCTTACATCACAAAAAGTGTAATAGCAGGCGACCAAAATGTCATATGCACCACAAGATAGTTCCAATCAAACCTCCATCTCATCCCGCAAAAAATGAGCCCCTACATAAGACAGTCGCCCAAAAAATAAAAAAAAATATATGGCTTTCAGAATGTGAAGACACTAAAAAATCATTTTTTTCAAAAATGCTGTATTATGTGAAACTGAAACAAAACCCCCCAAAAAAGTTGCCATATTTGGTATTGCCGCGTCCGTAGCAACCTGCTCTATAGAAATAGCACATGGTGTCAAAAATCCAGTCCAGCAAAATCCGCCTTCCAAAAACCATATGGCGTTTCCTTACTTCTGTGCCCTGCCGTTTGGCCATACAGCAGTTTACGGCCACATATGGGGTGTTTCTGAAAACTAAAGAATCGGGGCAAAAAAATTGAGTTTTGTTTGGCTGTTAACCCTTGCTTTGTTACTGGAAAAAATGGATTCAAACGGAAAATTTTCCAAAAAATCGAAATTCTGAAATTTTATCTCCATTTGCCATTAACTCTTGTGGAAAACCTAAAGGGTTAATGACGTTTGTAAAATCAGTTTTGAATACCTTGAGGGGTTTAGTTTCTAGAATGGGGTCATTTTTGGATGGTTTCTATTATGTAAGCCTCACAAAGTGACTTCAGACCTGAACTGGTCCCTAAAAAGTGGGTTTTTGAAAATTTCTGAAAAATTTCAAGATTTGCTTCTAAACTTCTAAGCCTTGTAACGTCCCCAAAAAATAAAATGGCATTCCCAAAATGATCGATACATGAAGTAGACATATGGGGAATGTAAATCAATAACTTTTTTGGGCGGTATTACTATGTATTATAGAAGTAGAGAAATTGAAACTTGGAAAATTGCTAATTTTTCTAAATTTTTGGTAAATTTGATATTTTTTTATAAATAAAAATGAAATTTTTCGACTTAATTTTACCAGTGTCATGAAGTACAATATGTGACGAAAAAACTATCTCAGAATGGCCTGGATAAGAAAAAGCGTTTTAAAGTTATCACCACATAAAGTGACACTGGTCAGATTTGCAAAAAATGGCCTGGTCCTAAGGTGAAAATGAGCCCGGTCCTTAAGTGGTTAAGGATATGAATTTTATGGACACATTGAAGTATTTTTTTCACTTTTTTACTTGTTTCTATATATATGATATGGTTTTATTTGTTTATTACACTTAATCATGTTTAATTGTATTGCTATGCATCATGGGTATATATACCCCATGTGAACACCATTCTGTATGCTTGAGAAAGACTGCATTGAGCAGTTGAAACGTTGCAGGGGAATAAAGGTCGATCCACTTGTTTTTCACATCTCTGGAGTGCTGCTTCAATCTTTGGATATGTATATATATATATATATATATATATATATATTTTTTTTTTTTTTTTTTCCTGTCATCCTGTTTTTTGCATTCATACCTCTTTTGCTTTCATAGGTTTGCTTGCACCAAACTCAGACCGGTGTCACACATCCACTGTTGCTTTGGCCCATTGCAAGAGCACGTTCATGTCACAGTTACAGTTAGTTTATGCCTCGTTCACTGCAGGCTGCGGTCATACCAAATTTTACTCTTGGCCTATTGCCAGAGTTGGGGTTCACACTACCGCTGTGACTCCGGGTTTTACTTTCACGTTTACGTCTCAATGTTCCCGCCCATCCATGGCCGCATCTCACGTCTGCTGTTACAGCAAGTTAATACTCCTTTCACGCTCTAGCTGAGTTCACACGTTTGCTGTTACATCTAGTACTACACTCCATTCCCTGCTAGAACTGCGTCCATGCGTTCACTGTCGCGACGCTATCTTACTCCGCTCACACTCAGGTCTGCATTTTGGTTATACCATGTTTTTTAGGTTTTACTCATTCCAGGTCCACAATCACCCATCTGCTGGCATACCATGCTCCCATTCAAGCCACATTCTCCCATCGGTTTCTACGTCACGGTTGTTTTACTCGATAGTCACACCGAGGCAGTTGGCGGCTCCGGTGCCACTTTCCTGTCAAACATGACAAGCATCAATGGTCATTTCCTTTACATCTGGTTTTTCTGCACGTATAGATCAAGTGGGTCTTTTTTCTAGTTGCAAGCAAAAAAAAATAAAAAATCTTTTGTCTGCTTTCCTTTACTTCTGGTTTGTATTCACTAAGATTGCTCCCACTGCCCCAGTTCAATAAACAGCCTCTCAGCTGGGGCCAGTGGGTCATTAGGGTTTGAGCTTCCTACTCACTACTGTTTCTTTCAAGTTTTTCAGTAGTTTGTCGCGACAAGGGACTTCACTTTGCAAATCGCAATGCCTCAGGTTTTGGTTGTTCTCTCTTCTCCGTTTCATATTCCACGTTTGCATTTTTAAGTTTTATGGCTGGTTTCGGTTTTATGCTTATGTCCGTTGTTCGAATTACTAATTTCCATACCTGTCAGCAGTCACTTTCCTTTCCAGGCCACTTTTAGACGTCTCAATCATCCTAGTTGTTGCTTTTTTCATCATGTTGGGCTCAGTCTTATTTACCTTCACCCATCACGTACATTTAGGACGGCCTCATGGCCGCGGAGGCCCCATGACTGCTTTGGCCTCAGGGAGCAGGGATTCCATGACCGCTCTGACCCCATGGTGTCAGGGGCATGATGACCGCTTCAGCCCCTTGACATCGGAGTCTCGAGGACTACCTTGGCCTCACGGCTTGGGGACCTCATGACTGATTTGGTCTCATGGCTCTGGGGGTCCCATGACTGCCTTGGGCTCATGACGCTAAGGGCCCCATGTCTGTTTGGCCGCATGCCTTGTGGGCCCCATGGCTGCTTGGCCTCATGACTTGAGGTCCTCGCGATTTCTGTGGCCTCATTAGGGGCCCATGTTTGCTTTGGCCTCTGGCTATGGGGGCCCCCTATCGTTGCTCGGTCTCATGGCTTGGGGGCCCTATGATTACTTGGCCTCAGGATTTGGGGGGCCCCATGTTCGCTTTTGCTTCATGGCTTGGGGACCCCATGACTGCTTGGCCTCATGGCTTGGGGGCCCCTGACTGTTTCGGCCCCATGGCTTTGAGGGTTTGCTGACTGGTTCGGCCCCATGGTTTTGAGGGCTCGTTGATTGCTTCGGCTCCATGGCTTCGGGGGCTCAAAGGCTGCTTCTCCTCATGGCTTTGAGGGCTCGCTGATTGCTTCAGCTCCGTGGCTTCGGGGGCTCGAAGGCTGCTTCACCCCATGGCTTGAGGGCTCAATGACTGCTTCGCCCCTATGGCTGGGGGCTCGATGACTGCTTCGGCTCCATGGCTTCGGGGGCACGATGACTGCTTCGGCTCCATGGCTTCGGGGGCACGATGACTGCTTCGGCTCCATGGCTTCGGGGGTAAGATGACCACTTTGGCCCCATGGCTTCGGGGGCACGATGACCGCTTCGGCCCCATGGCTTTGGGGGCACAATGACTGCTTCAGCCCCATGGCTTCGGGGGCACGATGACTGCTTCGGCCCCATGGCTTCGGGGGACCGATGACTGTTTTTCGTCCTGCCTGGTGATCTACCTGGTGGGTTGAACTTCTTTGCATCCAGGTTGATTTGGCCCAAATGTCTCACATCCGTATCTGCTTCTTTGTTCATCCGGGCGCAGGCCACTTTTCCAAAGTCTGTTGGTGGTGCATCCATTGTCTGCCATGCTTCCCCAGGTGTACTCTTCCTTAACGGAGCTCAGCCTGGTAAGGGTCACCTGCCATGAGGGTCAGGCGACCTTTTCAGTAACATTAGCCTGTCCGGTATTCAGGCTAGACCCTCGGTTTTGATTAGTACGCATATTATCGAGGCCATTTGTCATACAGTAGTTATAACTTCCTGCAGTCTGCCAGTTAGGTATCGTATGTACATATGCATTCGTTCTGCATTCCACAGGCGGTATCGCTGTGCGGCTCCACCCGCCAGGCAGTCCTTTGCATTGCGCTCTCCTGTTCTTCTAGTCCCCTCGGCAAACATAATTTATTATTCACCATTTTGTTCTGCTTCACAGTCGTAATTTCCTTGGCTGGTCTCTCCTTATCACCACATAGCTTTCCACCAGACTCTCCTCTTATGGCACCACTCTCCCTGCTGGTTCCACCGTCGCTTTGCTCCCTCTGCCAGGCACTTGCTTTACTGCACGGCTACCTTCACCGGATAGTCGGATATGCTTACTCTCCGGGTTTAGTCTTTACTACACTGTCCCTCTTCTGGACAGGCTTCTTTACAACATGACTTCTTCTGGCGGACTTTGGGTGCCTCATGGATTCTTTCCGTTTGCTTCTCATTTCTGCATTGCTTCCTTTGCTGGTCACTCCTTGTTACCATTCCGTTCTCTCTGCGGACAATTTACTGCTTCGCAGGGATTATGGTAGGTCATTTGCTATGCTCGGCTGACAGGAAGCCGATTCCAGAAACATACTAATAGACTTAATCGTGATACATACAGGATGGGCGGTGGTGCCACTGCCGCCACATACAACGTATCGTTATTGTCATTAGGAGCGTGGGCCACCCCCGGGTGTCATAGCTCTTCTTCATTTTGTTAGGCCCTTGTTCTCTAACTCAACGTCCTTAGCCCATTACATTCCAATCATCCACATTCAATTATTTATGTCACACTTAGACTTCTGTTTTAAACCTATTGTCTGTTCTTGTTGCATTCTTCATCCTACATTTTCAATCACCATAGTTGGTTGCCCGCTTATGTTTTTCTTCACGTTCAATAATCAATGTGGCCAGCTCACAAACTCCTGCCTGGTCGACAAATCACCTGTCTGGCTATGCTCCCCCCCAGGACCAGACTTCAATTTCCGGCCACCTACCTTCAGGTTCTCGTACCGAATGACACTCGTCATTAGGAGTCACCGGCCATGATGGTCTGGTCTCGTGTTCACAATATTCGCCTGTCAGGTTTTTTCAGGAAATGTAGTTATTTTAAGTATCGCCTATCACATCGTTCAGGCCCATGGTGTAATCCCGTCTGTACTTTCTTCAGGCCACTTTTTTAGTATATTTTCTTGTTTACCCCTCATATTTGTCATTTGTATTACCATGCCGGTTACGTTTTCAATCAGCCAGGTCTGCGAACTAAATCGCCAGCAGCTTACCGCAATCGCACTGCTTCACTCGCGTGAGGGCATCAACAGGATTCCATATACTATGTTCTTAGCTTATTGCTTTACATCCTCTCCTGGCCTACATGGTATTCTTCGGGCCCTTCTTTGCATAGTCTAGACAGTTAGGCTCTCAGTTCTCCGGTCTCATAAGGCTAGGGGGAATTTGTCAGTGCTCGCACCACAACCAAGTCTTCAGGTTTAGTTAGTATCGTCTACGCTTCCTTCTGAAGCGTTTCCCAGTTCCTCCCTCGTTCATTGGGGCAGTATCTGCGACATTCAGCATTCTGTGCTGGCTCTATCCACAGGATGGATGCAGGCATCATTATGGTTGACTTATGTACCCGAACTCTCATGGGAGATATTGCTTCGCAGTTTGGATCAGGGGTTTCTTTGTACAGGCCATTTAAGTCTCTTTTCACCCTACATGGCTGGTTTTGCCCCCCTATTTATAGTCCTACCCACGGACATGGCTACAGGCACACCACTAGCCAGTTAGTTAGGTAAGATGCGTCTTGCAGTTACGGTGGGTCTCGGTGTTTATCCCACTAGGGCTCTTCGGCTTTCGTGTCCGTAGCACTGACCACAAGTATGGCAGTCTGATTAGGCTGCATTTGTGGGAGCGGCGGAGGCTCTACTTAAACCAGGCACAGTCCCACCTAGGGGTGGGCGTTTTCTCAGTTGCCCCACCCTCCCTCCCTTTCTATTTTCACTTCTACAGGGTATGCCCCCCTTTTTATAGGCCTACCCACGGACATGGCTACAGGCACACCACTAGCTATTTAGTTAGGTATGATGCATCTTGCAGTTACGGTGGGTCTCGGTGTTTATCCCACTAGGGCTCTTCGGCTTTCGTGTCCGTAGCACTGACCACAAATATACAGTCACCTAAAGAATTATAAGGAACACCATACTAATACGGTGTTGGACACCTTTTTGCCTTCAGAACTGCCTTAATTCTACGTGGCATTGATTCAACAAGGTACTGATAGCATTCTTTAGAAATGTTGGCCCATATTGATAGGATAGCATCTTGCAGTTGATGGAGATTTGAGGGATGCATATCCAGGGCACGAAGCTCCCGTTTCACCACATCCTAAAGATGCTCTATTGGGTTGAGATCTGGTGACTGTGGGGGGGGGGGCATTTTAGTACAGTGAACTCATTGTCATGTTCAAGAAACCAATTTGAAATGATTGGAGCTTTGTGACATGGTGCATTCTCCTGCTGGAAGTAGCCACCAGAGGATGGATACATGGTGGTCATGAAGGGATGGACATGGTCAGAAACAATGCTCAGGTAGCCCGTGGCATTTAAACTATGCCCAATTGGCACTAAGGGGCCTAAAGTGTGCCCAAAAAACATCCCCCACACCATTACACCACCACCACCAGCCTGCACAGTGGTAACAAGGCATGATGGATACATGTTCTCATTCTGTTTACGCCAAATTCGGACTCTACCATTTGAATGTCTCAACAGAAATCGAGACTCATCAGATCAGGCAACATTTTTCCAGTCTTCAACAGTCTAATTTTGGTGAGCTCGTGCAAATTGTAGCCTCTTTTTCCTATTTGTAGTGGAGATGAGTGGTACCCGGTGGGGTCTTCTGCTGTTGTAGCCCCTCCACCTCAAGATTGTGCGTATTGTGGCTTCACAAATGCTTTGCAGCATACCTCAGTTGTAACGAGTTGTTATTTCAGTCAATGTTGCTCTTCTATCAGCTTGAATCAGTCGGCCCATTCTCCTCTGACCTCTAGCATCCACAAGGCATTTTCGCCCACAGGACTGCCGCATACTGGATGTTTTTCCCTTTTCACACCATTCTTTGTAAACCCTAGAAATGGTTGTGTGTGAAAATCCCAGTAACTGAGCAGATTGTGAAATACTTAGACCGGCCCGTCTGGCACCAACAACCATGCCACGCTCAAAATTGCTTAAATCATCTTTCTTTCCCATTCTGACATTCAGTTTGGAGTTCAGGAGATTGTCTTTACCAGGACCACACCCCGAAATGCATTGAAGCAACTGCCATGTGATTGGTTGACTAGATAATTGCATTAATGAGAAATAGAACAGGTGTTCCTAATAATTCTTTAGGCGAGTGTATATATATATATATATATATATATATATATTTATTTATAGTGAGACAGTGATCTTACACACGTTAGAGGCAAGGAAGGGGTGGATAGTGCGATCCACACCCTTATCCCACCACAGGTGAGACCAGCTGGAGGTATCAGGGATAAAGCACCTCCTTGTGTGTCAGTAAGGCCTCTTTCACACAACCATAGGTGTCACGTGCCATTCTGTATCACGGATGCGGAAAATCCAAATACAGAGATGCGGAACGGAACACTACGGAAACACTACGTAGTGCTTCTGTAGGGTTCCATTCCCTACCTCCATCCTGCAAAAAGATAGAACGTGTCATATTTTTGTGGAACAGGCAGATCGCGGACCCATTCAATTGAATGGGTCTGCGATCCGCTGTGGCTGCCCCACGGTCGTGCACGGGACAACTACGGCCGTGTGAAAGAGGCCTAATGGAGAGTTTGAAGCAGAGGCCTGGGATGGCTCTGTGACTGTGGTCTCAGCTGGGCAAGGATGAGGGGCCACAAGTATTGGTTATAGCCTGGACTAGGGGAACAAAGCGACGCCTGGGAGTGGGTTGCTGGGTCCTAGTAAGTTGGACTAGTGAGCCTGAATTCCCCAAGGGACATTGGAACTGAGACCGTGTGTGAACAGTGCTCTGAACAGCCACGAGGCTGGTGGACATTTGGGCTGGGAAAGCCGCATCGGTTCACAGAGTGTGAACTGCACCCACTAGGTGAGTGAGGGATACGTTATGTATTAGTTAGAACCTAGACGTGCAAGTGTTTATTGTTTTGATATACTGTGTTGCTGGTGTGCCATAATAAATGCACTGTTTGGACCTTGAACCTGGTGTCCTGATTGAAGCCATAACTGTGAGGATGATCCACTGAAAGAAAGCTACCTTCTCACTATATATATATATATATATATATATTGTGGTAAGGTGCAGGGTGCCGTCGTGGATGGCAGGTATGTGTCACCGAGGTTCATAGCCTCGGTGAGGTAAGAGCCATTTTTGGTGATGTCAGCAGCAGCTAGTGCTGTTTTAAATAGCATGGCTGCAAAGCCGATCCGGGCCGGCTCTTACCGGGAGCAGCTAAAGTGTAGGGTGGGTGGCTGCTCCCCACGACCCAGTCCTGGTTTTGGGCTGGGTTTAAAAACTCAGCCAGCACCTGCAGCGGGGGCTGTGATTGTCCTGGAGCTGCTAACAGTCCTGTGGAGTTCTATGACCTGGAGGAAAGAGCTCAGCAAGGTGGTGTTTTTCCCTGCAACTTGAAGGTGGAATCTCCTGCGGCTGGGCAGACTGCTAGGTGTGAACCCTCACCTAAACCTCCCAGGTGACTGAACCCTGTGTTGGCCTATTCTGTTTGGCCACATGATTTCTGTTATGTGTGAATTACCACCAAGAGACTGTTTTTCATTTATGTTGTGCAAGTGTGAATAAAACACTGTTTATTGCACATTCTGGACTCCTTGTTTTGCCTCAGTACTGCACCCGCACCGCTATCTACCAGAGCAACTCCCCACATTTGGTGTCGGATGCGGGCATGCGCAGTGAGGCTGGCGTGAACGCCGAAGTTTGTTTTTGCTGGGCACGACTGGATGTCCTATATTAGGCCGGCAAAGTTGCAGCCTGTGATCCCTGACAAAATGGAGGCGGTTGTAAAAGCCCTTGTGGAGGCTAACTTGCAGCAGCGGGAGGCCAACAAGCAGCAGCAGGAGACCAACCAGCTACTACTTCAGCAGGTGATGGCTTTACAAGCTGCAGGAGCGTCCCACCATGTCCATGATGCTCGGAAAGCGGTCCGTGCGGCGATCCCAAAAATGACCCCCTCGGACGACGTTGAGACGTATCTGGCGGTCTTTGAGAAAGTAGCCGTGAGGGAGAAGCTACCCCGTGACCAGTGGGCTGAAGTCGTCGCTCCGTTCCTGGTGTCTGGACCCCAGCAAATATTTTTTGACCTCCCAGATAACCAAGCAGCTGACTACCCGACCGTGAAAGGTGAGATCCTGGCAAGACTGGGGGTGAATGTTTTGGTCCGGGCCCAGCGGGTGCATCAGTGGGAGTTCAACCCGGCTGAACCCGCCAGACCACAATATTATGACTTGCTACAACGGTTGCAAAAATGGCTGCAGCCAGACATACTGACTCCCACTGCTATGCTCGACCGTTTGTTAGCCGATGTATTCTGGAGGGCTTTGCCATACCCTCTCCAGCACTGGATCGGCCAGGTGTCACCTGGGAATGCCTTAGAGATGGTCGACCTGGTGGAGCGATATGAGGCCACCAGAAACCTGCAGGGGGTTCTTTTGGGAGGGGACCAGTCAAACCCAGGAAATCTCCACCCCAGACCCGGCGGCCGGCCAAACCCGCCTGGGATGTACCCCTTGCAGACCCATCCCCAGTGGTCTGCTGGCAGTGTCGGGAGCCTGGACACATAAGGGCCGACTGTCCACGCCGGGAGAGCCCATGGAGACTAATTATGGGTACCGGGCTTCCATGTATGCCCGGAGACTGTGTGCGACCGGCAACCCCGAGATAATAGACAATCGTCATCTGTGCCAGGTGCAAGTTGGTGATAACCTGGCAGTGGCGCTGTTGGACTCAGGGAGCCTAGTAACCTTGGTAAGTGCTGCCCTGGTACAGCCCACCCAGTATACGGGCCGGAAAGTTGGTGTGGTGTGCATACACGGAGACTTAAAGGACTATCCCACTGCTGTAATGTCTCTGTCCACGGCGGCCGGCACATGGACTTATGAAGTGGCGATCTCCACAAAGCTACCTTATGAACTAATAATTGGGAGAGACTTCCTGGTTTTCCGTCACTATGGCCTGAGGTGAAAGTGACTAATAGCCCTGAGACAGGGGTAACCCTAGCAGAGTGGCCTGGTTCCAGTGGGAGGCCAGAGCCCTGGGAGCCCGAGTCCGAAGGGGCCTGCGGTAGGGGTGACCACCACTGCTGCGGTAGAGGGGGAGACAACCCCACTGGAGTGTAATGGTGGGAGACACGGAGGACTTGCCACCGGGACCTGAGTTGGCAGACCTCAATGTCTCCGGGGAAAATTTTGGGACCGCACAACACCGGGACCAAACCCTAACCAGGGCCTGGGAAAGTGTCGTAATAATTGATGGTAAACCCCAGAAACCTGGGGCTGAATTAATGTTCCCACGATTTATTGTTCTTCAGGATATGTTGTATCGGGTGAACCAAATCCGAGGTGAGCCCGTTGAACAGTTGGTGGTGCCCACTGCATATCGCAAGCTGGTTATGGATCTTGCCCACCAACATGTTCTTGGGGGACACTTGGGGTGGCAGAAAACCCAGGACCGCATACTGCAGCGGTTTTATTGGCCTGGTGTGTTCAAGGAGGTAGAAAATTATTGTAAGTCCTGTCCGACCTGTCAGATAAATAGCCCCCAGCCACATTTCCGTAGTCCTCTGGTACCTCTTCCAATTATTGAGGTCCCGTTTGAGCGAATCGCTATGGATCTAATTGGGCCTGTACCAAAGTCTGCCAGGGGCCACCAACACATTCTGGTAGTTCTCGACTATGCAACTCGGTATCCGGAGGCGGTGCCTCTGCGACATACCTCAGCTAAGCTCATCGCCAAAGAGTTAATGGAAATGTTTTCCCGTGTGGGCCTGCCAAAAGAGGTTCTGACAGACCAAGGGACCCCTTTTATGTCCAAAGTTATGAGGAAACTGTGTAAATTGTTGCGTATAAAGCAGTTACGGACGTCCGTTTACCATCCGCAAACAGACGGTCTTGTTGAGAGGTTTAACCAAACTTTAAAAAAATATGTTAAAAAGGGTGGTGTCTAGAGATGGGAAGGACTGGGACCTGCTTCTGCCCTATCTCATGTTCGCAGTGCGAGAGGTGCCCCAGGCCTCTACTGGGTTCTCGCCCTTCGAACTGCTTTATGGCAGACACCCTCGAGGCCTGTTGGATATTGCCAAGGAAGCGTGGGAACAGCAACCTGTACCCCACAAAAGTGTCATTGAATATGTCACCCAGATGCAGGAACGGATGGAAAGGGTGTTGCCGCTGGTCCGGGAGCATATGGAGGCAGCGTAACAAGCCCAAAGTAGGGTGTATAATCGTCAGGCTCGGGTACGGGACTTCAATCCGGGAGATCGGGTTTTGGTTCTGGTACCCACCCTTGACAGCAAGTTCCTAGCTAGGTGGCAGGGCCCCTATGAGGTGATCGAGAAGGTAGGGAAGTAAATTACAAGGTACACCAGCCAGGGCGGCGCAAGCCGGAGCAGGTGTACCACGTGAATTTACTAAAGCCGTGGAAAGATAGGAACATGGCCGACGACAACAGCCCCGGCCAGGGCTTCTAGGTGAGAAGGGTCCAGCCCCACAGTTCGAGGCCTGTGAAGCAGTAACCACGGTAAAAATTGCAGACAGCCTGTCTTCTAAACAAGTTCAGGAAGTCAGGGAGTTCATCAGTCGGAACACGGATGTGTTCTCGGACCTCCCTGGCCGCACGTCTCTCATCCAACATGACATCGTCACTGAGCCTCAGGCCAAGATCCGGTTAAAACCATACCGGGTACCCGAGGCTCGGCGACGGGCCATCGCGGAGGAAGTGCAAGTAATGTTGAAGCTCGATGTCATTGAGGAGTCGAAAAGTGAGTGGGCCAGTCCCATAGTCCTAATACCCAAGCCGGATGGGACGTTGCGGTTCTGCAACGATTTTCGCAAATTAAATGAAGTGTCCAAGTTCGATGCGTATCCCATGCCCCGGGTAGACGAGCTTGTTGAGAATTTGGGGCAAGCCCGTTATTTTTCTGTGCTAGACCTCACTAAAGGATACTGGCAAGTACCCTTAACGGAGTCGGCCAAGGAAAAAACTGCTTTTGTTACCCCGCAGGGCCTGTATTATTATAAGGTGTTACCCTTTGGCCTGCATGGCGCCCCGCCACCTTCCAAAGGTTAATGGATATTGTGCTGCGACCTCATCGTCGGTGCGCCTCGGCCTACTTAGACGATGTAATCATCCACAGCACCGACTGGGAAAGCCATTTGCCCAAAGTGCAGGCGGTAGTGGATGCCCTGAGGAAAGCTGGTCTAACCGCCAATCCAAAGAAGTGTGCGATTGGGTTGGAAGAGACCAAATACCTGGGATATGTAATTGGGCGGGGAGTCATCAAGCCGCAGGTAACTAAAGTGGAAGCCATACGTAACTGGCCCCGACCGGTCACTGCCAGGCAGGTAAAGTCCTTCCTGGGAATGATAGGGTACTACATGCGGTTTGTGCCCCACTTTGCCACAATAGCAGCGCCGTTGACAGACCTATTGAAGGGCGAAAGTCTGGGAAGGTTAGCTGGAGTGAGAAGGCGGAGGAGGCTTTCTCCGCGTTGAAGTCGGCCCTCTGTGGGTTCCCGGTTTTGGTGACACCCGACTTCAACCGGGAGTTTGTCGTACAGACCGACGCCTCGGAGGTAGGCCTCGGTGCTGTGCTGTCTCAGGAGGTCAACGGGGAAGAACATCCCGTTGTCTTCCTGAGCCGTAAGCTCAGTCCCGCCGAGACCAGGTATAGCATAGTGGAGAGGGAGTGCCTGGCTATCAAGTGGGCACTCGAATCTCTCCGCTACTACCTGTTAGGAAGGAGGTTCCGTCTGGTGACCGACCATTCCCCTCTCAAGTGGATGAGCCAGGCCAAGGAGAGGAATGCTCGGGTCACCAGGTGGTTCCTATCCCTGCAGAACTTCAAGTTCTCCGTGGAACATAGGGCAGGCCGCTTGCAGGGGAATGCAGATGCCCTTTCCCGCGTCCACTGCCTCACATGTGTCCACCCCCTCAGGGTTGAACAAAGGGGGGGGGGGTGTGTGGTAAGGTGCAGGGTGCCGTCGTGGATGGCAGGTATGTGTCACCGAGGTTCATAGCCTCGGTGAGGTAAAAGCCATTTTTGGTGATGTCAGCAGCAGCTAGTGCTACTGACATAGTTTTAAATAGCATGGCTGCAAAGCCGATCCGGGCCGGCTCTTACCGGGAGCAGCTAAAGTGTAGGGTGGGTGGCTGCTCCCCACGACCCAGTCCTGGTTTTGGGCTGGGTTTAAAAACTCAGCCAGCACCTGCAGCGGGGGCTGTGATTGTCCTGGAGCTGCTAACAGTCCTGTGGAGTTCTATGACTTGGAGGAAAGAGCTCAGCAAGGTGGTGTTTTTCCCTGCAACTTGAAGGTGGAATCTCCTGCGGCTGGGCAGACTGCTAGGTGTGAACCCTCACCTAAACCTCCCAGGTGACTGAACCCTGTGTTGGCCTGTTTTGTTTGGCCACATGATTTCTGTTATGTGTGAATTACCACCAAGAGACTGTTTTTCATTTATGTTGTGCAAGTGTGAATAAAACACTGTTTATTGCACATTCTGGACTCCTTGTTTTGCCTCAGTACTGCACCCGCACCGCCATCTACCAGAGCGACTCCCCACAATATATATATATATATATATATATATATATATATAATTACGCATACACTAGTACACTAATTTTACTTTATATTTGGGTGTGGGGCCCAGTTCTCATATTCGCTATGGGGCCCCTTGATTTCTATGTATGCCCCTGTAGACAACCCCTTTAAATTATGACCCTTGTGTACATAGATTGACGGTAATGAAATTGAATGTCTCAGTACCCCTTTTTTAATGATCAGTGGGTGTTCCCGAAGTCAGACCCCAGCAATTTGATATTTATCACCTACCCTGTAGATAGGCGAGAGGTTATTATGGTAGGACAACCCTTTAAAACATACTGTAGATTATGCGCAATCTGAAGAGGTTAAGATTTGATAAATTTCATGCCAGACATTTATGCTTAAAGGGGTTAAAGGGGTTGTCTCACTTCAGTGAATGGCATTTTTCAAGTTAATACAAGGCACTTGCTAATATATTGCTATAATCCATAGTGTCTCCTTTTCATCACATTATACACAGCACGTATCTGTGGTTACGACCACCCTGCAATCCAGCAGCGGTGGCCATGCTTACACACTATAGAGGCTGGAAGTGCGCATAGGACTACAACTTTACCAATAGTGTGCAAGCACGGCCACCACTGCTGGATTGCAGAGTGGTCAAAACCATGGATACGAGCAGTGTATAATGTGATGGAAAAGAGCCAATATGAATCACAATACATTAGTAAGTGCCATGTATTAACTTTCTCTACGTAATAAGTTTTAAGGCTTATTGGCCTGTATTTGTGGATGGCTCAATGCTGACTATATCTGGCCTCCCACAGTGAACGTCCTTTCCAGCGTTTGATGTGGGAGCTCTACATGCCGTCCTCAGGGAGCAACAAAGGTGCAGCGCTATATGGCAGTTCCAGGCCCCAAATTTCTTCGGTCCAGATAAGTAGCTGCCTCATCCAGCAGCATGGTTGGTTTAAGTCTGGCCGGCAGTGTTTATGCTCCACCGGCAAGGGGGATCAGCACCGCACCAGAGCGGTCTGCCAGGGAGCCTCGCCCTGCTCCCCACATGGCATGACACGTAGGACGCAGGGAACAGCGAATGCCCGCACGATAAAGTATTGCACAGGCCGCTGTTAGACAGGCAGGGGGGGAAGGGGTGGACAAATTAGGCTTTTGCATGTTTCTATCCAGGGGGTGCACAGGTGAAATCGCTCAGCAAGGTGTAGTGAGTAGTAAGGTTCAGGAAGGGTGTGTGTTAAAAAAAAAAAAAGTGTGTTATAAAATAAATGAAATGACTTTAACAAAAAAAATGATAAATGTCACCACGGCACTCCAAAGGAATCTTCAATTATTTTATTGGATCCAAGAAGACAGCAACGTTTCGACTTATCAAGTCTTTGTCAAGCTATCAAATGATTGTATCAAGTGTGACTCCATATATACACATTCTCATGATATAATTCCCACCCCCAATTTACTACCTCATTTCCTTCTGTTTATACAGCTGAAACAGGCTTCCCCTTCACCCATTAATATATAATCATCAGTTCACATTCACATTATTATATATATTTTTCTTAAATGTATAGAGGACGCATACCTGAGTGTAGACCACATTTCTAATGTATGAAAACTCCGGCATTGATAGCGGCGTCTCAGTTTACTCACTGCGCCTGCGCCAATGCCGTCGCATCACATGACCAGTCAGCTGGTGTGACGTAGTCATGACGCGATGATCACCTGACTGTCAGATGGTCCATTTGTTGCCTAGCAGGCTGACGCTTCCAAAGGTCCTGCTGTGACAGCCGGTGTAACTTTGGTACGGGTAGTTCCCTCTCAATTCTGCCTTGGAGATCGCTCACCTTTCATATCATGCTTCGTGGGTCCTCGTAAAGGTCCTTCGTCGTCCTCGTAAAGAAGGACAGTGGTGCTCCTTGAATCTATATCGACACTATTACTGGACCAGAGGTGAGCACACTGAGTTCAAATGTTAGAAGATTTTTCTATGGACTTTTAAGCGGCAGAGGTTTATAATGGAATCGCCAAGAAGCATATTGTATACAAGTGAACAGATATCTCAGATATTGAAAAGTGATGACGATGGGGGAGCTTTCCTTAACAAGCCCATGGCGGATATATTGAAGCGTAAATGGGAAAATGAAAAGAAGCAATATATTAATACAGAACTGCATCTTTCCACTTTGAGGGAATACTACAAGATGAAACGTATACCTAGAGGCCTGAGGACACATGTGAGACCTATTTTATTCCCAGACAACACCGAATTCCTGGAGAAATTTACGTTCCTGGCAGATCGTTTTTCTTTTGATATGATGTTACTCAATATGGAATATTTACAGAAAGATCTAAAGAAATTGATTGAAGACGAGTCGCATTAGAGGGACAACTTCAGGCTCTCTTAAATGAACAGGATTTCAATAACTTAATAGAACGCACAAATGGTGAATTACGGAAATATCGGGAGAACATCGAATCAACCAAGAGACAGAAATGGAGTAGAGATGAAGAAGATTATAATAAAGGAAAGATCTATAAGACAATGACATCTAACAGGAATAAAAATGTGCGAACAGGAAGACGAAATAAAAGAAGTAAATCTAGAGGTCAACGCATGAATTTGACAGAAACCGAGTCATCCGGAGAACAGAGTGATGATTTTTTAGGAGTAAGAGGAAAACCAGACGAGGGGGAAGACGGTATCAACGTAGGAAACAAGGAAGCGGAGAACACCAGGATCACACGGTCGAAGAAACCACCATTAGGGAAAGTACAGGTGAAGTAAAGGAACAAGATCCGGACTTGGTGGTAAATATTTCCTCGTATGAACTCTCACAGGAAGAACATTTATTGTTAAATCGGGGACTCTCCTTTAGTCCAGATACCTATGTAGATTGGTTTCAGCTTGAGGTGGACTTACATAAGTTTATCAGAAATCTTAAACTAAAAGTGTACTTTAGTGAGTGCCAAAAGACTGCAGTGAGCCATAAAAGGTAGGATGTGTTAACACTGGGGGAAGTAGGCCTGTTAAGAGTGATTTTCAACCACCGGTACAGCATAAAGCCATCGATACGTTCACATCTCTCGTTAGATCTGGGATAGAGAGACTTAAGAGCCGTCCCCAGGGCTCCACTATCTCAAATCTAAAGAGGGAAGAAATAGGGGCCTTAAATAGGCTGAAAAGTAATACAGAGATTACTATCAAGAGGGCCGATAAGGGAGGAGCAACAGTAATTATGGACACTGAGAGTTACAGAGAGGAAATTATAAGACAGCTACAAGATACTGAGGTCTATAGCCCCTTGAGTAAAGATCCAAAATGGGATATCCTACGTAAGATTAAGCTGCTTGTTGATAATGCGTATGCAAATGATCTTATTGATGAAAAATTGCACACTTATCTGATACCACCAAATCCAATTACACCTATGTTATACATCTTGCCTAAAATCCACAAGAGATTTCAGGATCCCCCTGGACGCCCTATTGTGTCGGGGGTAGATTCTGTTTTCTCTTGTGCAGCAACTTTTCTCGACAAGGTACTGAGAAGGTTTGCTGTGGGTGCGAAATCTTACGTCAGGGACACCACAGACTTCCTCTCCAGGTTGAGTTGTGTCGACTTTGGGGAGGGGGATCTGTTGGTGTCCTTTGATGTAACTAGCCTCTATACGAGCATAGAACATGAGCTGGGACTGAATGCGGTCAGGTGGGCCCTTGAAGGCTCAGGATACAAATCAGACACAAAAATGTTCTTATTATCACTACTAGAGATTATTTTGATGGACAACTACTTCCTTTTTGAAGATAGATTTTACGGGCAAAGTCGGGGGACCGCGATGGGGTCCAATGTGGCCCCGACTTATGCCAATATCTATATGGCGTGTCTGGAGGAGTTGTCTATATATCCATCCACCCCCTTCAAAACAGTAGGGGGGTGGATGAGATATATAGACGACATCTTCCTAATTTGGAAGGGTTCAATCATGGAGCTACAGTCGTTCCATGATTACATTAATCGATTGCATAATAATCTGAAGTTCACGGTGGTATACTCGGGTGAATCGTTACAATTTTTGGACACCCTGGTATATGTTAAAAATGGAAAACTGGAGACTGACTTATATGTCAAAACAACTGACCGTAACAGTATGTTACATTTTAACAGTGCACACCCCAGAAAGACAATAGAATCACTACCACTGAGCCAATTTTTGAGGGCCAGACGGATAGTTTCAGATGAAGATTTAATAGACATCAGGTTAAGGGACATGGGAATGAAATTCAGGGAGAGAAAATACCCAAGACAATTAGTGGAGAATCAGATGAAAAAAGCTAAGGCTATGCCACGCCAGAAATTACTGACCCCTAAAGAGAAATTGAAAGATGAAAAGGGAAGTAGGATACCATTCGTATCCACCTATACAAAAGCTAGTAATGAAGTCTCAAGGGTTATACGGCGGAATTGGCATATCCTTAAAGAGTCGTTCCCCAAGGTGGAGGAATTTAAGAAGCCTCCCTTGATGTCCTATAAAAGATCGAGAAACCTTAGTGATAAATTAATCAGCACGGATATGAAGGGAGAAAGGGCTGTTTCCCCTGTTTGGGTTGTTGTAATTGCAACAACATGATCAAGGGCCAGTCCTTTAGTCATCCAAGGACAGGAAAAAGGTATAAAATACAGAATTTTTACACTTGTAATTCAGAATATGTGATATATATTTTGCAGTGTCCGTGCGGGCTTCTCTATGTAGGGAAGACCACGCAGCACTGTAAAAACAGGATAAATAGCCATAGGTACACCATAAGGAAATTGTTTGTGAAAAAACAGGACCCTAACTACAAGGATGAAGTAGAATTGCCAGTTCCAGAACATTTTTGGGAACATCGACACAATGTAGCCCAATTAAGATTTATGGTGATAGATGGCGTCCCACCCCTACGCAGAGGTGGGGACAGGGAGAAATTATCAAAACGCAAAGAACTAAAGTGGATACACGAACTTGACACGTTGGAGCCAAAGGGCATGAATAGGGACCTTAAGATTGGATCCTTATTCTGAAACACTAGGATATCTGAGATTGATAGACATTTTGAAGTTTGGTGCCCGGCCATGAGGCCGTGATAATAATGTTTTCTGTTTTATATAATAATTGGTTATATATAATATATAATAACGAGTTTTAACACCACTAACCTCTTTCCTCCCATGTCTTACAGGTTATGTGTTGAGGATGGATGCAGGAGTTTGGACCACATGAATAATGGACTTGGCAGAGGAGCTCCTTATTGGGGCCATGTCTGTACTTTGTAAATGTAGGGGTTTACACTTCCTCTCTCTTTTCTTGTTTTTAGGAGATAGTGATATTGTGAGAAGTGTGCATGATTGAAGAATGGGCAGTAGGTGCTGACACTGGCATCTTGAATATCTAGCTTTAAAAGCAGGAGGTCCCACCCAGGCCGGAATGCATGGTAATTAAATGAGGTTACTCCTGACCTGACGGCCAGAAGCACCCATATGAATTAATAAATGCTTGAGTGGAATGCAGAATTCCTCTGTCTCCCGTGGTGAGGAGCCAAGGGAAGACAGGAGAATTTAACTGCTATTAAAATGAATTATAGACCTCTTATTGAGGCCCCGTATGTAAGCCCACGAAGCATGATATGAAAGGTGAGCGATCTCCAAGGCAGAATTGAGAGGGAACTACCCGTACCAAAGTTACACCGGCTGTCACAGCAGGACCTTTGGAAGCGTCAGCCTGCTAGGCAACAAATGGACCAGCTGACAGTCAGGTGATCATTGGCGCAGGCGCAGTGAGTAAACTGAGACGCCGCTATCAATGCCGGAGTTTTCATACATTAGAAATGTGGTCTACGCTCAGGTATGCGTCCTCTATACATTTAAGAAAAATATATATAATAATGTGAATGTGAACTGATGATTATATATTAATGGGTGAAGGGGAAGCCTGTTTCAGCTGTATAAACAGAAGGAAATGAGGTAGTAAATTGGGGGTGGGAATTATATCATGAGAATGTGTATATATGGAGTCACACTTGATACAGTCATTTGATAGCTTGACAAAGACTTGATAAGTCGAAACGTTGCTGTCTTCTTGGATCCAATAAAATAATTGAAGATTCCTTTGGAGTGCCGTGGTGACATTTATCATTTACACGTCAGTCTGGGAATCCTGTGGTCGGATCCGAACACCGCTGGCACCGCCGCATACTGGCTTAACTAAAGAAGGACAGTGGTGCTCCTTGAATCTATATCGACACTTTAACAAAAAAAAAAACATACTTTAATCATGGGGAATGAACATCGAGTCTAGTGTTCTAGACAGGTTATGTTAGGCTTCTTAATATAGCTTTAGTGTAAGTTTACACTATGTGGAAAGGAGATTACATGTGACTGTAAGTACACCAATCACTACATACTTAGCCCCAGATCACCCCCCATCACCCCAATTAACCCCTTGATCACCCCTTTCAATCACCTGTCAATCACTAGTGAAAGGGAAAAAAGGGATCAGTGTAAACTGTCACTTTTTTTTCACTAGTATTGTCTGTTAGGCTTAGTTTAGTTTAGGCCCCTTTGGTAGGTAGTTAGCTTCCGTTAGCGCCCAGCCCACCGCACCGCGGTCACTGATTCGCTGATTAGAGTAGCACTAATCAGCATTTGTACTTTTATAGTATCTGTAAGTGATCAGAACTGATCACAGTCAGATCTATAATAGTATTAGTGTCAACTTAGTTCGCCCCCCACCCAAAACGCAGTGTTTGCCCGATCAGGCCTGATCAGTCGCCCATACGTGCGTTCACCCACGTCCACCCCGCCGCAGTGACAAAAATCTTTTTTTTTTAATCACTGCACCATCACTTCACAAGCGCTGCAGCGATAAAAGAATCAGTTTTGATCTTTTTTTATCAATCGCAGCGGCTTCCTGTACTTCGCTAGCCTCCCATTTGTAAGACAGGCTTGCTCTTTTTCTTGGGTAGTCTCAGGGAATACCCACTAAATTTTTACTTTCACTGCCCAGTCAGAAGTTCGGGTGGAGACAGCTCAGATCGGATCAGCACTGGGGTTTTTTGAGCTGTTCTTCACTGCGGAGCTCTTTGACCTAGTCGTGGCAGAAATAAATCGGTATGCCACTCAATTTATAACCGCCAACCTGGGAAGCTCTTATGCCCAGTCTTTCCGGTGGAAACCAGTCCAAGTTTTCGAATTTAAAACTTTTCTGGGCCTTCTCCTCAACATGGGCCTAACAAAAAAGAATGAATTGCAGTCATATTGGTCCACGAACCCAATTCATCACATGCCCATGCTCTCTGCTGCCATGTCCAGGACACAATTTGAGACCATCCTGCGTTTCCTGCACTTTAGCGATAACAGCACCTCTTGTCCCAGAGGCCACCCAGCTTTTGACCGGCTCCACAAAATTCGGCCCCTCATAGACCACTTCAACACCAAATTTGCAGATTTGTATACCCCTGCACAAAGCATCTGCGTAGACGAGTCCCTAATACATTTTACCGGGCGCCTTGGCTTTAAACAATACATCCCAAGCAAGCGCGCCCAGTATGGGGTCAAATTGTATAAGCTCTGTGAAAGGGCCACAGGCTATACCCACAAATTTGGTGTCTATGAGGGTAAAGATCAGCCCCTGGAGCCGTTCGGTTGCCCTGACTACCTGGGGAGCAGTGGGAAGACAATCTGGGATTTGGTGTCACCCTTATTCGGCAAGGGGTACCATCTTTATGTGGACAATTTCTACACAAGTGTGGCCCTCTTCAGGCATTTGTTCCTAAAACAGATTGGCTGCTGTGGCACCGCACGACCTAGTCGCCGGGGCTTCCCCCAACGGCTCGTTACCACCCGTCTTGCAAGGGGGGAGAGGGCTGTCTTGTGTAACCAAGAACTGCTCGCGGTGAAATGGAGAGACAAGCGTGACGTTTACATGCTCTCCTCCATTCACGCAGACATGACAATCCAAATTGAACGGGCAACCAGTGTCATTGAAAAGCCCCTCTCGGTCCACGACTATAATTTGCTCATGGAAGGGGTCGACTGCAATGACCAGATGTTGGCCCCATATTTGCTTTCCCAAAAGACCAGATGCTGGTATAAGAAGGTGTCTGTATATCTAATTCAATTGGCTATATATAATAGTTTTGTTCTCTACAGTAAGGCTGGGAGAACAGGATACTTCCTCAAATTTCAGGAAGAGATCATCGAGAACCTCCTGTATTCAGGAGGTTCCGTGGCCCCAACCACCAGTGTAGTGAGCCGTCTACATGAGCGACATTTCCCCAATGTCGTTGCTGGTACCTCAAACCAACCGCCACCCCGAAAAAGATGTTGTGTCTGTAGCAGGAGTAGAATAAGGCGTGACACCCGTTATTTCTGTCCTGACTTCCCTGACCACCCTGCCCTATGCCTAGGGGAGTGTTTCCGGAAGTACCACACTCAGGTACACTTAGGGACGTAGGGTCCGCAGGACACAGGTAGTTTTTACACTCAGGATCTAGGGTCTCTCAGGATACTAGGTTTTGAGAGACCCTAACACACAGGGGTGCTAGTGTGCTACTGCAGCTATGTGAAATGGTAGAAACGTCTCCTTTCACTTGGGATAAAGTGCATAATGGACTTCGCACCATCTGTGCGATTTACACTTTACACATTGTCCCATGGGAGAGGAGTGGTTTCTGCAAGGAAAATAAAGAGTGAAAAAAAAAATAATTAAACAGGTAACAATAAAAAGAAATCTTGAGTTAGTTTAGGGTTTAAAAGTTTTATGATGTTCAGGTTTATAAAGTTCATAACGTTCAAATTTATGAGCCTGCTGCTTGTTTTTCCTTTTTTTTTTTTTACTAACCACCCTTTATTTTCCAGCTGGACCCACCGACGAAAACGCTGCAGCATTGATGTGCATTCTGAGAGAAGCATTGCGCTGTTGTCAGAAGACACGTGAAGTCGGTGTATGCGGCGCTGCAAGACGAGATTTCTCCTCTGCAGTACAGGTACGTTTGCCCAGGCATATGAGCTGAGGAGAGGTGTTGGAGTTCATATGCTTTGGCAACACTTTGTATCAAAAATCTGGCAAAGATGTCTTCCTCCACAACGATCGATTGATCGTTGTGAATGGAGAAATCACGTTTGCCAGGACATAGGAGCTAAAGTGGGTATGGATGTTTGAGCGGAGCCCCTATGTCCTGGCAGTCGCCAGGCCCCTCTTTTTTTTTTGGCATATTTTTTGGCAGAGATTTTTTCATCCACATCGATCGATACGAATGAAGAAATATGTGCCATTCATTTTTTCTTTCAGCCCAGAGGCTGAACGGAAAAAAAAATCTCATTACCCGTATGCTCCATATAAGGAGAATAGCAGAAACTCCTAATGCTGGCCATACATGTAATGATTGCGGAGACCCTCAAATGCCAGAGCAGTACAAAAACCTCACATGTGACCCCATTTTGGAAAGAAGACACCCCAAGGTATTCGCTGAGGGGCATATTGAGTCCATGAAAGATTGAACTTTTTGTCACAATATATTGAAAAAAACTCCAACAAGAATAGCGTTGATATTTGCGTTTATTGTGATGCGGCAAACAGACAC
The DNA here is from genome assembly GCA_033119425.1 of Bufotes viridis. Lineage (NCBI taxonomy): Eukaryota > Metazoa > Chordata > Amphibia > Anura > Bufonidae > Bufotes > Bufotes viridis. The sequence continues at coordinate 403,865,899 of CM065589.1, forward strand.
TTTTTGTGTGACGTTTCGGCTAAAGAGCCTTTTTCAAACTGTGTATATACAGAAAACAATAATAAGTACATAAGGAAAACAACACAATGACTTAGTGATAAGTTAAACAAAGCGATGAACTAGAGCAAATAATAGGGTGATTAGAGCTCATATCAGAGTACTTTGAAAAAGATGGGGCTCTGCTGATTTACAAAGTCCAGGACTGTAAGTAGAAAGACATATGACATACTGTGTATGTGATTAAGGAAGATGATAAACCAACCAGGAAAGGAAATATTAATCATAACATCATGTGGTGTTTCTAAATCGACATTAGCCTAGAGAGTCCATAAAGATCAATGGAGGGTTGAGCATATCAATCCTATCTATTATATAACATATTTAACATAGATAACATAGAGTCCACAATGCAGTTGTATCCCTTGTATAGAACCTGACGTGGGTCATACCATTTGTCATAGTCGGGTGGCACGGGGGTGGATGAGAGGCAATGGAGTCCCACAATGTGGTAGCATATAGAAACTGGTATGGATAGTCTATATTATGGTAGTGGAATAATGTTGGGGTACAGGAATGTATAAAGTAATGAGATAGCGACAATTGGTATTGTTAGAACTGAACTTACCCTCGGCCGCTGCGGATGTCTGTAACAGTGTTGCTGTGCTGTAGTAAGTAGTGGCGGGTATGTACCCGCAAGGTAGTGGAGCGCGCCATCTTGAGGATTTGTCGTCCTAGAAATAGGGCGCACGGATGGGCCAAGGGGGCGTGTCTACAGTCACGGGACCGGAAGTGGTACTTTCCACTTGCGGTCCACAGATAGGAAGTGACGTCTGTTGTGGGTAATACGTGCCATATGCGGTCCAAAGACCAGAATTGGTGATAAATGAGGGATGTACTGGAACCATAGTCAGAAATAGGATATATAAAAAACCACTAGAGACGCTAGGTATATTCGAAAATCCACAAGGTATCCTAACATAGCCAAATATTCTACTTACTACTATGATTAGGCAACTATGAATAGTAGCAATAAAGGATACTGCTAATTCTATACAGGTGCAGAATATTCTATGGAGGTGCAGTTATGAAACCTAAAAGAAATGAGAATAAAATTAGTATCAATGTGACAAAGGATTCTAAACCACTACCAATTAGAAGGTACATAATGTTGATGGTAGTATATTATAGTGTGTAAAATACAATGGATGTGTTGTGGCAGTTGGGTTTAACCGAAAAGGAGTATTCAGGTCAAAGGAGGGTGTAAAGTGTACGGAGTAATGTAAGTCAGATGTAGTATTGGACCTCATAGTCCCTATTTAGACCTTTTGGTTCGAGGCTGTCCAATGTGTGTATCCAGAACATTTCCCTCTTTTTCAGTTGTGCAATGCTGTCATGTACGCGTCTGTGTGGTGAAATATGTTCAATGACCTGAAATCTGAGTTGGGAGATATTGTGATTTGCTTGATGGAAGTGAAATGGAACTGGAAGGAGGAGATTCTGACGTCTAATGGATGATTTGTGTTCACAAACACAGTCTCTGATTTTTTGTGTAGTTTCCCCAATATAGATCTTACCGCAGGGGCATTTTAACAGATAGATAACAAATGAAGAGTCACATGTAAAGAAATCCTTTATGGGAAAATGATGTCTGGATTGGGGGTGGTAGAACTGGGTGTCTTTCTGAATATGAGAACACTGTAGACAATGGAGGCATGGAAAAGTACCATATTTGGGTGTATTAAGAAATCTCTGTTTGGGAATGTTGAGTAGTGGCCAATGTCAGCTTTGACTAAGTGGTCTCTAAGGTTTTTGGGTCTGCGTGTACATGCCAAAATGGGATTTTTGAACTCCTCAACTTTGGGAAATGCCTTCTGTAGAATAGGCCAATGATTGCGTATGCTTTTCAGGATTTTGTCCGAACTTGGGTGGTATGTGTGAACAAATGGAATCCGGGCTAGATTGGTCTTGATTGGTCTCGGTGTGGTTTTGGTTACAGTAAGAGTGTGCTCTGGGAAGCCACGTTCTCTGAATCTTTCTTTCATCTGAGGGATATCACATTGTGTATTATTCAACACAATCCGTTTTATACGCGAAAACTGTGAATTAGGGAGAGATTTCTTTGTATTGATAGAATGAAAACTGGTGTAATGCAGAAGGTTATCGCGGTCTGTGGGTTTCCTGTAAAGGTCAGTGGTCAGTGTGCCTATTGATGATATGGAGACTGTCGTGTCAAGGAAACTGATGGATGTTATATCAGAATGCATGGTAAATTGAAGTTCAGGATAAATGCTGTTCAGGAAGTCATGAAATTCAGTGAGAGACTCAATGGGGCCCCTCCATATGCAAAAAATGTCATCGATATAACGTTTCCACAGTAGTACGTGGTTAGTGAAGGAGGAGTGAAGATAAATGTGTGACTCTTCAAACTTTTGTCACAAGTTAGCGGAAAGGGAGACTTTGTGAGAAAAAACAAAAAAAATCAAATTCCGCTAACTTGTGCAAAAAAAATAAAAAATCTTCTATGAACTCACCATACCCCTCACGGAATACCTTGGGGTGTCTTCTTTCTAAAATGGGGTCACATGTGGGGTATTTATACTGCCCTGGCATTTTAGGGGCCCTAAAGCGTGAGAAGAAAAATTCGTAAAAATGCCCTACTAAAAGGTACTAATTGGAATTAGTACCCCTTTCCGCATCTTGGCTGCAAAAAAGTGTCACACGTGGTATCGCCGTACTCGAAAGAAGTAGGGCAATGTGTTTTGGGGTGTATTTTTACATATACCCATGCTGGGTGAGAGAAATATCTCTGTAAATTGACAACTTTGTATAAACAAAATGGAAAAAGTTGTCATTTACAGAGATATTTTTCATACACAGTATGGGTATATGTAAAAATACATTGCCCTACTTCTCCTGAGTATGGCGATACCACATGAGTGCCACTTTTTTGCAGCCAAGATGCGCAAATGGGCCCTAATTCCAATGAGTACCTTTAGGATTTCACAGGGCATTTTTACGCATTTGGATTCCAGACTTCTTCTCACGCTTTAGGGGCCCCTAAAATGCCAGGGCAGTATAAATACCCCACAAGTGAACCCATTTTAGAAAGTAGACACCCCAAGGTATTCCATGAGGGGTATGGTGAGTTCATGTAAAATTTTATTTTTTGTCAAAATTTAGTAGAATATGAGACTTTGTAAGAAAAAAAAAATATTCCGCTAACTTGTACCATAAAAAAAAACTTCTATGAACTCGCCATGCCCCTCACTATTGAAGCACAATCATTTGTGATTGTTTTGTTACGACTGATTCTTGAAAATAGTTATTTTCTATTTCAAGACATTTTTTACACCCAAAAACGGGGTGTGGCGATGGGGTCCAATGTGGCCCCAACGTATGCAAACATATACATGCGACATATGGAGGAGGACTTTATCTATGTATCCCACCACTTCCAACATGTTCTGAGGTGGTGGAGATACATAGATGACGTCTTCCTCCTATGGACTGGGCCTGAGTTGCAATTGAGAGAATTCCATCAATATTTGAACAGTATAGATATTGAGTTACAATATACTATTGCTACATCAAAAGAGAAATTGCAATTTTTAGACACCTCTGTTCTGTATATTGATGGAATGATCCAAAAACGGTTATTCACTAAACCAACTGACAGAAACACCATGTTGCGTTTTGAAAGCTGCCATCCCCGCAATATGGTTAGACATTTACCATATTCTCAGTTTCTGAGAGCTAGACGCATCGTTTCTGATGAGAGTACATTGAAACTCTTGAAACAATGGTCTCCAAATTTAAGCAACGCGGCTACCCTCAGAAACTTTTACAACAACAAAAACAACGTGTCCTTGATACTGACAAAGTGCCTTGCATGGATGCAATAAAACTGTCAAGCGTGATAGGTTGCCTTTTATCTCCACTCATTCAGATTTGAGCCAAGCTATAGGTAAAATATTGAAACAACATTGGGGAATTCTGGGTAGTTGTTTGGGCGACATCCCCGAATTCCGGTCTCCCCTTCTTTTATCCTATCGCAAAAATAAGAACATCAGGGATCAACTTGTTAGAGCAGACGTAGGATCTAAGAAAGTTAGTATCCAGAAGACGCTGACGTAGCCTGGCTTGGGTTGCTTTCCTTGCCTTGGTTGTGTCAATTGTCGATTTATTCGCAAAACTAAATCCTTTGTACATCCAGGCACGGGAGTGTCTTAACCGATTAGGTTCCATCACACATGTGAGTCGTCGTTTGTGATCTATATTTTGTCCTGCCCCTGTGATCTTTTATATGTGGGGGAAACTTCCACAGAACTAAAACTAAGATTAAACAACCATCGTAATACCATTAGAAAGAACCGCATGGACTTATCTGTCTCAAGGCATTTTGAAACCTGTAAACATACAGAGAGGGATTTGAGATGTTGGGTGGTTTACCATGTCGCTATGCCGAGAAGGGGTGGCGACCGGATAGCTATCCTAAAGAAAAAAGAGTTGAAGTGGATATATGACCTGAATTGCTTACAGCAAATGGCTTAAATGTGGAATTTAGGTAGAAATAGAGGGGTGGCGTCGCCCCCTACTTCTTGTATTTGGCATTCGTTACCTCTTCCTGGCTTGTAATTTAATGCCATGGATTTGTGAATATTGTTTTAGTAACTTTTTTTCATTTTCTCTTGTCTTTTAGATATTCTTCACGGAATCGAGGGAATGCTCGGGGATCGCGCTCTAACTCTTCAAATGACACCCACACGAATTGCATTTTGCTATGTTACTGTTTTTGATACATGGCGCCATTAATTATTTCAACACACTGTCCTATGCTGTTTTTAGGGAGGAGTAACCCTCCTGGCTGCCGATTTTGGCAGACAACTGTATCGCTGCCTGTTTAAGGCATTGACGTGTCTTTGCAGGTTGGTGGTCACAAAAGGGGGTGTGTCTCATTCCGGCTAGTTTGAGACTCACTCCCGCCTGTCAGTATAAGAGAGATTCCTCATGGTGCCTATTATATACGGCTGAAGAAGACAGTGGCTATAATACCTGTATGGATTACGACATGTCCAAGTTTTGGGCTATGTGCCCTTATTTAAGATGGCGACTGCATACGGTTTTTCATTGAAGCACATGCGCCAGTTCGTCCAGAGGAAATGCCGGGGCCAGTCTTGGCATGTGCAGTATCACCTGCGGGACACTCTTTTGAGCGTGATGGTATGTGTGGGCACCATGGAGAAGTGAGCAGCGATCCACCACATTCCTCGCTTCATTTTAATATTTTGATTATCATGTCTTACTTTCAGATGTCTTTATTGATATATTATCTGCACAAGTCACTTTATTTATATTATCTTAATCACAGTTTTGTTTACCGGCATTTATCACATGACATTTATTTGAATTATCACATGATTTGTATTACTTAATTGATCACATGTTGTGATTGGATGTGTGTTTCCTAAAGATCGCTATATATACTCTGTCATTTCACGTTTGTCCATGCTTGAGGAAGGCTCATGTGAGCCAAAACATCGCACTTGTGTCACCTTATGGGTCATGAAAAGCTTTTATATTTTTGGATTACATATTGGAGTGCAGTCAGATCTTTTTCTTATATATATATATATATATATATATATATATATATATATAACTATCTAATGTAATATGACACAGCAAAGCACAGAGCACAGCAATAGCACTGCTGTCTCTCTCAGAACTGAAAAAAAACACCTGTCAAAAATAGCTGCTGGGGAGGTTCTTATATAGTAAGGGGAAGGCAACTTTCCTATTGGTTGCTAGGGATGTTGCAAAGCTCAGACTAAGACATTGCAGCCTTCTCATTGGCCCACAATCAAGAAGCAGGGAGGGATCATGGATTCAGAATTTAAAAAAATCTTAAATATTCGCGAATACGAATATATAGCACTATATTCTAAATCTTCGCGATATTCGCTATAAAAATTCACGATTCGAATATTTTCACCCAACACTATTGCTTACCAGCACCCTTTTCACTTTTATTGACAGGGCCAAGCATGATTACTTTTACACTGCTTGGCCCTGTCAATCAGAGGTGCAGAGGTTGTGGCAGATGCAGAGAAGAAAAGTTGTAGATGTAACAGCAACAACACTAAGGCTCCTAGAGGCCCATTTACATATATTATAACTTGAGTTTTCTCAGCAATGAACATGGGACCAACACAGATGGCTTCAGCTTCAAAGCGCACATATAACAGGTCAGCCAGTTTCATAGGTACAAATCTGCTGACAGATGTCCTTTAAACCACGAATAACTTCTTGAGAGATACATGAACACATACATAATGTGTGAATAATATAATGCTATAATCTAGTGTTCTTAACCACTTAAGGACCTGCGCCGTACATGTACGCGCTGGTGGACATGACTTAAGGACCAGTGCCATACATGTACGGTGGGCTGATCTGGCGGGTTCTGGAACTGCGCTCGCCCCATCAGCGGGAGGGGTCCAGCAGTAACTGATAGCCGGACCCCTGCTGTATGCCGACACATTAACCCTCAGTGCTGACCTCGGCACGTGCGGGATTGTGCCGGGTGCGGGGTGGCCATCGGGTCCCCGCACTGCTATGACAGGAACCCGATAGCAGGGAAGGCATTCCGATTCCTTCTTTGGCATTGTGGCTGCTTTTCGTGACAGCTTGTGAGATCCAGCCCTCTAAATGTCACAGGCAGGAAGGCTATAAGTGTATATCACAGTGTAATACACTTAAAGCCAATGCATTACAATACAGAAGTATTGTGATACATTGTAAAGGGGTTCAGACACCAAAAAGTTGAAGTCCCAGAGTGGGACAAAAAATAAAGTGAAGAAAAAAACATAAAAGTTTGAAGTAAAAAAAAAAGCATCCTTTTTCCAAAATAAAGTGAAATTTGTAAAAAAAAAAAAAAAAAGGTATTGACCGGTTCTATAAAAATACCACATAACCCCTTTAGATGAACACCGCCAAAAAAAAAAAAAAAAACTGTGCTAAAAAACATTTTTTGTCACCTTACATTACTAAAAGTGCAACACCAAACGATCAAAAAGGCATATGTCCCCCAAAATAGTACCAATCTAACTGTCAAATAGTACCAATCTAACCTCATCCTGCAAAAAATAAGCCCCTACCTAAGACAATTGCCCAACAAATAAAAAAACTATAAAAGTAGACATCCGTAACAACCTGCTCTAAAAAGATACCACATGAACTAACCCCTCAGGTGAATACCATTAAAAAAAGTGTGAAAAAAAGCCATTTTTTTGTCACCTTATATCACAAAAACTGTAATAGCAAGCGATCAAAAAGTCATATGCACCCCAAAATCATACCAATCAAACCCGCAAAAAAATGAGACTGTGACGTTTCGAAATGTCAGCTTTATACAATCACGCATCTTTGAGGTGACTTGTTGAATTAGACATTCTCCACTTACAGTTTACGCATCAGACACCCAGGAGTTAATCAAGTAGTCTTTAATCCGGAGATTGTATTACAAGATATGCGGAGAATCCAGATGGTAAAAGAATTATGCCAACAATATTCTCCTTGATAAGAAGATGAGATTCTCCTCAGATTCTCCTCAGAATTAGAGCACACAAAACAGCAATGCATGACAGGGAAAACAGGAAGTGGCTAGACTGAACCAACTAGAAGCTGAAACAGATGGGGGAGGAGAAGAGAGAAGCATACCAATACACAATGCAAGATACTGGAACAGAACAGAGACCCTACCTCGGACAATTGCCCAAAAAATTAAAAAACTATGGGTCTCAGAATATGTAGACACTAAAACATGATTTTTTTTGTTTCGAAAATGCTGTTATTGTGTAAAACTTAAATTAAAAAAAAGTATACATATTAGGTATTGCCACGTATGTATGAACCTGCTGTATAAAAATATCACATGACCTAACCCCTCAGATGAACACCGTAAAAAAATATAATAATAATAGTGTCAAAAAAGCATTTTTTGTCACCTTACATCACAAAGTGTAATACCAAGCAAAGTCATATGCATCCTAAAATAGTACCAATGAAACCATCATCTCATACCGAAAACAGTGAGCCAGTTCATGAGACAGTCATCCAAAAAATAAAAAAAACTATGGCTTTCAGAATATGAAGACACTAAAAAATCCTTTTTTTTCAAAAATGCTTTATTATGTAAAAGTGAAACAAACAACGAAAAAAGTTGTCATATTTGGTATTGTTGAGTCCGTAACAACCTGCTCTATAAAAATACCACATGATCTAACCTGTCAGATGAACATTGTAAATAACAAAAAATAAAGGTGAAAAAACAGATATTTTTTGTTACCTTGCCTCACAAAAAGTATAATATAGAGAAACCAAAAATCATATGTACCCAAAAACAGTACCAACAAAACTGCCACCTTATCCTGTAGTTTCTCAAATGGGGTCATTATTTTGGAGTTTATACCCTTGGGTTGCATCAGGGGGTCTTCAAATGTGACATGGCAACTTAAAATTATCTAAGTGAGGTCTTCCCTCCAAAAACAATATAGCGTTCCTTTCATTTTGTGCCCTGCCATGTGCTTGTACAGCAGTTTAAGACCACATATGGGGTGTTTCTGTAAACTACAGAGTCAGGGCAATAAATATTGAGTTTTGTTTGGCTGTTAACCCTTTCTTTGTTACTGGAAAAAATTGATAAAAATGGAAAATCTGCCAAAAAAGTGAAATTCTAAAATATCCTCTAAATTTTTCCTTAATTCTTGTGGAACACCTAAATGATTAGCAAAGTTTTTAAAATCAGTTTTAAAAACCTTGAAGTTGAAGTTTCTAAAATATGGTCATTTATGGGTGGTTTCTATTATGTAAACCTCACAAAATGACTTCAGACCCGAACTTGTCCTTAAAAAGTGGGTTTTGGAAATTTTTAGAAAATTTTAAGATTTGCTTCTAAACTTCTAAGCCTTCTAACATCTCCCCAAAAAATGTCATTTACAAAATGAAAATGAAGTAGACATGTGGGAAATGTAAGTAATAACTATTTGGGGAGGTATCACTATCTGTTTTAAAAGCAGAGAAATTGAAATGTAGAAAATTGCGAATTTTTCCAAATTTTTGCGTAAATTTGGTATTTTTTATTATAAATAAACATTAAATATTTTTACTCAAATTTACCCCTGTCCTGAAGTTCAATATGTGACAAGAAAACAATCTCAGAATTGCATGGATAAGCAAAAGCGTTTTAAAGTTATCACCACATAAAGTGACACATGTCAGATTTGAAAAAATGGCCTGGTCCTTAAGGTGAAAAAGTGGCAGGGTCCTGAAAGGGTTAATCTATAGTGAAATATTTGAAATAATTCTTCATTGCTATTATTTTTATGTCATATTCTATAGCAGAACTGAACATTTAAACTAAATAACATGGCAAATAAACTTGCATTAAAAAAACAAGAAATGCCATCTTTTGCACCTGTGTATATTGTTGAGAATAATTAAATATTTTTAAACCAATTTGATGATTACAAATTCAGTGTGATTGATGCACAGATGTTTATTGTTTGTGCCAGACTGATAGAAGTATGTTACTCTGAAATTGCCAAATCTGCCTGAAACTCTGTTTCGAAAATTTTAAATGGAGTTAAAATTTTCTGAACAGATATTTATTTTTCTGTCTGTCTATCTATATATCTGTCAGTCTTTTATCTATCTGTTCAGCCTCCCTTCTGAGTTTAGACATGTGAGGAAGAAAGGTGATTTTGGCGTGAATATACTTTGCAGGATCTGACCACAGTAATTAGATTTTTGGAGATTTTTGATGATGGAATTCACATTATTATGTGCTCTGTTTGCTACCTCAGATTCATATGAATTTTTCTATATGCAAATTGGAAAGTGCTGCCTTTTTAAATAGTTTTTGTCTAGTATGATTTTTGTGCCAAGTTCCCTTAAGCTTGCACTCCGCTGTCTATATTTTATCTTTCATCTCTATTAATCTACAAGGGTGAGCCACGAAAAACAAACTGTCTTAGGCTATATGCACACATCCGTTAAACCCCGACGTGACCAGTCCGTGGTAACCAGGACTGGATTTCTTCTTTACAGCCGGAGCGCACGGCCTCATTGGTTGCTATGATGCTGTGCGCTCCCTGCCGCTGCAGTATAGTAATACACTGTTACCAATGTCCCACATAATTTAGATATAACTGCTCTACATTGGTTCCTTAACTATTACAGCATTTATACTTTGGAGTTGAAGGATTACATTGTTTTAGTGGTCGAGTTTCTCCTGAGGCAAGATTATTTTTCTTTTGACAGCCTTTTTTTTCAGCAGGTTTCTGGAGTGTCGATGGGGGCCAAGTTCTCTCCCTCCATTGCCAATAGTCTGCTGTGGTATGGACGCTACATCGACGACCTACTCATAGTGTGGTCGGGTGATGTGGCGTCCATACCGTTGCTCGAATCCTACCTTAACTCTTCTCTGGATTCTTTATCTTTCACATTATCACATTTCACATTATCTTTCACTGTGCCTCAGTGGTGACTCTTCCACACATGAAATCACCACCTCTACATATCGCAAAAAACTTGCAGGTAATACAATTCTCCACGCCAGCTCCTGTCATCCCACACATGTAGTTCAGAACATTCCATTTGGTAAACTTATACGGGCTCGTCATAATTGTTCCAATATGACATCCTTTACTAAGGAATATAATGACATTAGAGGCAGATTGTCCTGCAGGGTTTATCCCTCAGTCCCCATAGAACGTGCACACAGGAAGGTGTCACTTCTGGATAGAAAATCCTTGGTTTTTCCTCCAAAAGGTAGATGGTCAAACCCCTCTTCTCCTGGGCAACGAGCCACTACTTTTGTCGCTCAATACAGTCAGGAATTTTCCAGTATCTCTAAAATTATTAAAAAATATTTTCCAATTTTAACCAGTCATGAGCAGTGGTCGGACATTGTATCTGGAGGAGTTAGATGTGCGGCTAAAAAAGCCTCTACCTTGGGCAATTTAATCAGCCCAAGTTTGTTCCGCACATCTAATCATGAAAAACCTAATTCTATTTGGCTTACCTGTAAAGGTTGTTTTAAATGTGGACATCGGAGGTGCATATGCTGTTCTCATCTAGTAGAGGAGAAGATGCTTAGATCCATGACCAATAATAGTGAATACACTGTACAGTCATATATCAATTGTAACACTAAGCATGTTATCTACCTAATTGCATTTGTGACACATGTCATCTTCAATACGTTGGGTGTACAACAGGCCCTCTGAAAAGTAGAATTTGCAGACATTTGTCTGATATGCCATATTTTGACAAACGTAATGTATCAGCAGTAAGTTCGCATTTTGCGATAGTTAATGCAGGAGATTTGGATAGGGTAGAACCGTGCTGCTCCTTATTCACACTGGTAGTGTTCACGCAATCCTCCACATGCGTCGGCACTGGATATCAACAGGCTCCACAGGTGTTTGGTCACCACAAACGTTCCTGCGTATTTCTGTCGAGAATGCGCACAAATAGTGAGGTACCTTCGAGATCTTTTTCTTTAAAAGGTTTTATTATACTTACAAAATTTTCTTTAAAATACAGCATTTAAAACCATCCGCCCGACCCGGGTTTCGCTTGCTTGCTTTCTCAAGGGCGATCCTAATTACAGTCCAAATCATCAGGTTTAAATCACCCCTCTCATCCCTCCCCTGTCATTACCTCATTTCCTTCAACGGAATTACTTCAAATGTACAATTTTCTTCCATATAAAATTATAGGGGATTGCAAAAAACATTTTTTCTCTAGTAATCCACAACCATTCTTGTCATTATTAAAGCAGAGTACATGTCTTTCATCTTTAACATAGTTTTTCCACAAAGAGAATCACATGTTCATCCTGACCAATCATAGATAAATATTAGCTCCATTCATAAAACTTCCCACGACTGCCGTATTTCCTCTACTAACAGATCCCGATTTCACACAACTCATCCATCGGATTAAACCAGGTATGGCTTAAGGTCGAAGTCTATGTTCAGACCTGACGGTTGTAAAGTCCGTAATTGGTAAATCCATTCTATTTCTCTACTGTTTATATGCGCCACTGGATCTCCCCCTCTCCATTTCTTTGGCACTAACTCAATGCCCATAAATTTAAGTCCTTTTGGGTCTTTCCCATGGACCTGTTTGAAGTAAAGGGAAATGCTATGGGTCGTAAGACCTTTCCTTATGTTTGCAATATGTTCTTGTATTCTCACCTTCAGTTTTCTGAGGGTCCTGCCCACATATTGGAGCCCACACGGGCACTCCAACATGTATATCACTCCCTCATTTTCACAAAACATACTTCCCCTCACTTTAAACTCATTCCCAGTGATTTTACACTTTATTAATTCCACATGGTGTCTCTCCGTGCTTAATCTGTTTTTGCATCCACAGCAGAAACAGCACCATGTGAACTTGTTCCCATTTACTTTTTTCTGTTTCGTGGGTATTGCACTAGGGACCAGTCGCGTCTTTAAATTTGGAGCTTTTTTAAAAACTATTCCTGGGCTTCGGGGGATTTCCTTGTCCAAAATTGGGTCACCCTTCAATATACCCCAATTCCTTTTCAGAATATTCTTGATAACACCCGCATCACTATTAAATTCCGTTAGAAAGGTATACTGAAAATCCTTCTCAGTCCTCCCTTTACATACATTTCTCTTCACTCTCTCCTCTGCCACTTCTTTCTATACCTTCATTAGTTCTATTTAATTATACCCCTTTTCCTTAAAGCGGGCTTCTATAATTTTACTCTGCTCTCTATAGTCACCCACTTCTGTACAGTTCCTAGAGATTTGTTTAAATTGCTCTTTAGGTATGTTCTTGAGCCACGGGGAGTAATGACAGCTACTTGTCTCTATATATGCATTGACAACAGTTTATTTAAAATAGTTCTTTGTCCTAATTTCACACTTCCCCATAACAATACACAAATCCAGAAAATTTATTGTTTCATTGCTGATACTGCTTGTAAATTGTAAATTCCAATTATTTATATTTAGAAAGGCAATAAAATTCTCCAAGCCCTCTTTCTCTCCTTCCCAAATCAACAAGCAATCATTGATGAAACGTCTCCATAAAATCAATTCACCCCCTTCCGTTTTTTTCTTAAGTATTTAGTTAATAAAAATCTCTTCCCACGCCCCCATAAAAATATTAGCGAAACTGGGGTCGAATTTCGTCCCCATCGCCGTGCCAATGCACTGTACATAGAAACTGTCATTATGCCAGAAGTAGTTGTGGTCCAAACAAAAATTCACACACTTCAAAATAAAATCCCCTTGTAAAGCTGTCATACCATCATCTTTCCTTAAATGTTCTTCTATCGCTTTTAACCCTTTTTCTTTTGGGATTACCATGTATAGCGATGTAACATCAATTGTAGCTAGCCACGTATTCTCTTTACACACACACCCACGTGTTTCAAAACTTCTAAAACCGCTCCCATATCTTTTAAGTGGGACGGCAAGCGAACAACATAATCCTGTAGGAAAAAATCTATGTACTCTGTTATTTTACTCGTCAGGGAGTTTATGCCCGAGATTATCAGTCTCCCGGGGGTGTTAATCAGGCTTTTATGCACTTTTGGGAGGTGGTATATGACGTGTAGTATCGGATATTTCACTGTAAGAAATTCAAATTCCTGTTAAGTATATTATTTTTCAGACCCTCATCTAATAGTTCATCGATCTCCTTCTTGTAAGGCCACGTAGGGTCTCCCTTGAGCTTTTTATAGGTATTTCTGTTAGGAATATTCATTTCTTCCCCTCTTATTGGTAGTTGGTACCCCTGGTACTAGACTTCGGTATTCAGCTTGATTTGATTCTTATCTAGCGCTAGGAGAGCAGCATTGACACATGATACGATTTCTGGTATACAATGCCACTCTAACTTGTTTATTGCGTCCATGATATATATAGTCGTAGTCCAATGACATGATGTTGAAGTTTATCCAATGATAGAGAGACACGAGTCTTTAGCTACACATTTGTTATCTTATCTTTAGAGTCAAAGCTATATGTCAGCAAAACAGTTCCTCGAGAACTCTCTCACCTCCATGTTCCTGATATATTAATGTATATAGACCTTGGACTGCAACGTAAGCATTTACAGCTACATTACAGTCCAAAGTCCACTCCACACAAGCTCCAAGCAAACAAATGTATAGATGTAACTCAAAAGCCCATACAAAATAGCTCAGTAATAGAACCCTTCAATTTCCATCTGATAAAAGTCTATATAATTCCTCATCATACTTCACTTTATCCATTAAAACCACCCCCCCACCCCTTTATCGGCCGATTTTATGATTATTTTATAATTTTTTTCTAGTTTATTTAAGGCTTCTTGTTCTCCCTGTGTCAAATTATTATGTTTGTTTCTCTTTTCAAACTCGCCAGATCTTTAAGTACATTTCGTTTGAACGCTTCTACACATTCATTGTTTGAAATCTTTGGGTAGAACTTTGACTTTTACCGAAGTTGGGTGTGTTTTATCTGTTGGCTCCCAGCTACATTTTGAGTTGCAGAGAGAGGGTTATTTAGGCAGTACTTCGTTATATTCAATTTTCAGATATATTTGTGTACATCTAAAAATACTCCAAATGTATTCATATTCCTAGTCGGGGCAAATTTAAGACCTTTATTTAACCACTTCAACCCCCCTAGCTTAAACACCCTTAATGACCAGGACACTTTTTACAATTCTCCACTACACTACTTTCACCGTTTATTGCTCCGTCATACAACTTACCACCCAAATTAATTTTACCTCCTTTTCTTCTCACTAATAGAGCTTTCATGTGGTGGTATTTCATTCTTGCTGACATTTTAACTTTTTTTGATATTTTGCTTTTTTTGACGAAATTTTTGCAAAAAAATGACATTTTTCACTTTCTGTTTGAAAATTTGTCAAATAAAACTACATTTCTCTACAAATTTTTCTCGAACTTTATTGTTCTACATGTCTTTGATAAAATAAAAATGCAATAAGTGTATATTTATTGGTTTGGGTAAAAGTTATAGCTTTTACAAACTATGGTGCAAAAAAGTGAATTTCCGCACTTTGACTTTCTGAGCACCTGTCCTGTTTCCTGACATTGTACAATGCCCAGACAGTAGAAACACCCCATAAATGACCCAATTTCAGAAAGTAGACACCCTAAGATATTCACTGAGGGGCATAGTAAGTTCATGGAAGTTTTTATTTTTTGTCACAAGTTAGCGGAAATGGGTTTTGTTTTTTTTTTTTCAAAAAATTTCATTTTCCGCAAACTCACGCTTTAGGGTCCCCTAAAATGCCAGGGCAGTATAAATACCCCACAAACCACCCCATTTTGGAAAGTAGACACCATAAGGTATTCGCTGATGGGCATAGTGAGTTCATGGAAGTTTTTATTTTTTGTCACAAGTTAGCGGAAATGGAATTTTTTATATTTTTTTATTTTTACAACGTCTCATATTCCACTAACTTGTGACAAAAAATAAAATTTTACATGAACTCACCATACCCCTCACAGAATACCTTGGGATGTCTTCTTTCTAAAATGGGGTCACTTGTGGGGTATTTTTACTGCCCTGGCATTTTAGGGACCCCTAAACGTCAGAAGCAGTTTGGAATCCAAATGTGTAAAAATATCCTGTGAAATCCTAAAGGTACTCATTGGATTTAGGGCCCCTTTGCGCATCTTGGCTGGTGGTATCGTCGTACTCAGGAGAAGTAGGGCAATGTGTTTAGGGGTGTATTTTTACATATACCCATACTGGGTGTAAAAATGATCTCTGTAAATGACAACTTTTTCCATTTTTTTATACAAAGTTGTCCATTTACAGAGATATTTCTCTCACCCAGCATGGGTATATTTAAAAATACACCCGAAAACACATTGCCCTACTTCTCCCGAGTACGGCGATACCACCTGTGTGCCACTTTTTTGCAGCCAAGATGCACAAAGGGGCCCCAATTCCAATGAGTACCTTTTAGGATGGCATTTTTACGCATTTTTCTTCTCACGCTTTAGGGCCCCTAAAATGCCAGGGCAGTAAATACACCCCAAATGTGACCCCATTTTAGAAAGAAGACACCCCAAGGTATTCTGTGAGGGGCATGGTGAGTTCATACAAGATTTATTTATTTTTTTCTCTCACAAAGTCTCCCTTTCCGCTAACTTGTGACAAAAAATTGAATCTTTCATGGACTCAATATGCCCCTCAGCGAATACCTTGGGGTGTCTTCTTTCCAAAATGGGGTCACATGTGATGTGTTTGTACTGCCATGGCATTTGAGGGTCTCCGCAATCATTACATGTATGGCCAGCATTAGGAGTTTCTGCTATTCTCCTTATATTGAGCATACGGGTAATGAGATTTTTTTTCCGTTCAGCCTCTGGGCTGTAAGAAAAAATGAACGGCACAGATTTCCTCATTCGCATCGATCGATGTGGATGAAAAAATCTCTGCCAAAAAATATGCAAGAAAAAAAAGAGGGGCCTGGCGATTGCCAGGACATAGGGGCTCCGCCCAAACATCCATACCCACTCAGCTCCTATGTCCTGGCAAACGTGATTTCTCCATTCACATCGATAAATCGATCATTGTGGAGGAAGACATCTTTGCCAGATTTTTTGATACAAAGTGTTTGCCAAAGCATATGAACTCCAACACCTCTCCTCAGCTCATATGCCTGGGCAAACGTACCTGTCCTGCAGAGGAGAAAGCTCGTCTTGCAGCGCCGCATACACCGACTTCACATGTCTTCTGACAGCAGCGCAATGCTTCTCTCAGAATTCACAACAGTGCTGCGACATTTTCATCGGTTGGTCCATTGATCTACCTGGAAAATAAAGGGTGGTTATGGGTAAAAAAAAAAAGAAGAAGAAAAAACAGGCAGCAGGCACATAACTTGAACGTTACAAACTTTATAAAACATGAATAAAACCTGAACATGAAAAAAAACACGGAACTTTTAAAACCTGAACTAACTCAAGATTTTTTTTTCTTGCTACCTGTTTAATTTTTTTTTCTTTTTTTAACCATATCACTCTATATTTTCCTAGCAGAAACCTCTCCTTTCCCATGGGACAATGTGTAAAGTGTAAATCACACAGAGATGATGAGAAGTACACTATACACGTTATCCCAAGTGAAAGGAGAGGTTTCTACCGTTTCACACTTCTGCAGTAGCACAGCAGCACCGTCCCCTATATGTTAGGGTCTCTCAAAACCTAGTATCCTGAGAGACCCTTGAGCCTGATTGTAAAAACTACCTGTGTTGTGCTGTCACTATGTCCCTAAGTGTACCTGAGTGTGGTACTTCCGGAAACACTCCCCTAGGCATAGGGCAGGATGGTCAGGACAGTCAGGACAGAAATAACGGGTGTCACGCCTTATTCCACTCCTGCTACAGACACGACATTTTTTTCGGGGTGGCTGTTGGGTTGAAGTACCGGTAATGACACTGGGGAAGTGTCGCTCGTGTAGACGGCTCACTACACTGGTGGATGGGGCCATGGAACCTCCTGGATACAGGAGTTCCGAAATGATCTCTTCCTGAAATTTGAGGAAGGATCCTGTTCTCCCAGCCTTACTGTAGAGAACGTAACTATTATAGGCAGCCAATTGAAATAAATATACAGACACCTTTTTATACCAGTGTCTGGTGCGTCGGGAAATCAAATATGGGGCCAACATCTGGTCATTGAAGTCCACCCCTCCCATGTGGAGGTTATAGTCGTGGACTGAGAGGGGCTTTTCAACGACACTGGTTGCCCATTCAATTTGTATTGTCGCGTCTGCGTGAATGGAGGAGAGCATGTAAACGTCACGCTTGTCTCTCCATTTCACCGCGAGCAGTTCTTCGTTACACAATGCAGCCCTCTGCCCCCTTGCAAGTCGGGTGGTAGCGAGCCGTTGGGGGAAGCCCCGGCGACTAGGTCGCACAGTGCCACAGCAGCCAATCTGTTCTAGGAACAAATGCTTAAAGAGGGCCACACTTGTGTAAAAGTTGTCCACATAAAGATGGTACCCCTTGCCAAATAAGGGTGACACCAAGTCCCAGACTATCTTCCAACTGCTCCCCCGGTAGTCAGGGCAACCGACCGGCTCCAGGGTCTGATCTTTTCCCTCATAGATCCGAAATTTGTGCGTATAGCCTGTGGCCCTTTCGCAGAGCTTATACAATTTGACCCCATACCGGGCGCGCTTGCTTGGGATGTACTGTTTGAAGCCAAGGCACCCGGTGAAATGTACTAGGGACTCGTCTATGCAGATGTTTTGTGCGGGGGTATACAAATCTGCAAATTTCTGGTTGAAATGGTCTATGAGGGGCCGAATTTTGTGGAGCCGGTCAAAAGCTGGGTGGCCTCTGGGACGGGAAGTGGTGTTGTCGCTAAAGTGCAGGAAACGCAGGATGGTCTCAAAACGTGTCCTGGACATGGCAGCAGAGTACATGGGCATGTGATGAATTGGGTTCGTGGACCAATATGACTACAATTCATGCTTTTTTGTAATGCCCATGTTGAGGAGAAGGCCCAGAAAAGTCCTAAATTCGGAAACTTGGACTGGTTTCCACCAGAAAGGCTGGGCATAGAAGCTTCCCGGGTTGGCGTTTATAAATTGAGTGGCATACCGATTTGTTTCTGCCATGACTAAGTCATAGAGCTCCGCAGTGAAGAACAGCTCAAAAAACCCCAGCGCCAATCCGATCTGAGCTGTCTCCACCCGAACTCCTGACTGGGCGGTGAAAGGAGGAACTACTGGTGCGGCTGAAGATGGGGACAGCCAATCAGGATTTGCCAGCACCTCAGGGACTCTAGGGGCTCTACGGGCCTGTCTGCGCGGTGGATGCGACGGGGGAATTACTGCACGTGCCACTGTACCAGCTTCAACTGCCCTTCTGGTGCTCGCCACTTCACCATGTTGTACGGCAGTGCTGGTAGAAGGTCCAGGACGGGCTGCGCTGCTGGTGTATGCCTCACCACGTAATCCGGCAGCGCCAGCCCCACTCTGCTGCCCTTGAAACTGATCCTGCGCTACCTGCGGTCTAGCGACACGGGGCCGGGTACGCCTGGTGGTATCAGGGACCTCAACCTCCTCGTCCGAACTTTGGTTCAGACTACCACTGCTTTCTACAGGTTTGTATTCTGACCCGCTGGATTCGTCAGATGACGGTTCCCATTCCTCATCCGACTGGGTCAGAATCCTGTAGGCCTCTTCAGAGGAATACCTCTTCCTTGACATTTGGGCGACTAAATTTAGTGGGTATTCCCTGAGACTACCCAAGAAAAAAAGCAAGCCTGTCTTACAAATGGGAGTGTAGCGAAGTACAGAAGCCGCTGCGATTGATAAAAAATATCAAATAAAAATTTTTTATCGCCGCAGTGCTTATGAAGTGATTGTGCAGTGATACAAAAAAATAAATAAATTGATACAAATTTTTTTTTTTGTCACTACAGCGGGGCGGGCGTGGGTGAACGCAGGTGTGGGCGACCGATCAGGCATGATCGGGCAAACACTGTGTTTGGGGTGGAGGGCGAACTAAAGTGACAGTAGTACTATTTTAGATCTGACCGTGATCAGTTCTGATCACTTACAGATACTATAAAAGTACAAACGCTGATTACGCTGACTTGGGATCTGTGCTCTATGCTGGGTCCAACCGATGAAAAGGACTGGGTGAGCTCTTTGCACTCGTTCACATGGTGCAGTACTGCGTGTCTGCCATTGCTGCCTCAGTGCTGTGCTGGCGGGGCGGTGGGTCCCAGAGCCAAGGAGGCTTTGCTGCACAATGGGGTTGCTGTGTGGCTCCTGGGTCCCGCTGTCTGCTGCTGGTGCGGTGCTGGGGCGCCGGTGGTCGCCGCGCACGGCTGCGCCATTTATAGGTTAGAGTAGTTTCCCACTTGCAGAGGCTTCCTTGTCGTGGAAAGTGGGCCTATGCTCTTTGATCAAACTGTATACTAATGCCTCTTATGCACAGCATACTATGTATTACATATCGGGCGGATACGCCACGTAATCATGCTGAGACAGTCATTACATCAAAAGCATAGTGTTGAGGAGGTGCGATCCAGATTCACTCTTCAGTATATACCGATGAAAAGGACCCAGCACATGGCACAGATCCCTTATAAAACCCCTATATTTATAAATAAAACTCGAATCACCATTTTCCATAGGTGATTTTAAAAATCACCAGCCTGCCAGCGCTGATCATTGGCTGGCAGGCTGGTGACACACATCTCCTGTGCCCGGCGGTGTGTTCCACTTGCGTTCCACCGGACCCAGGAGAGCGTCTTCTCGCGTCTCGCGAGATGACGCACCCGCGCGTCCAGGAGGAATAAACCGACCGCCCGCAGGACGCATTCCTGCGTACGGCGGTCGGCAAGAGGTTAACACTTTTTTCTCCTCATCAGATAATTCATAGGAGCTTAGATTAAAAATACCTCTTATATCTCCCTGATCTTTTTGGGTTTGGGGTTTGTTTTTTCTCCCTCCTCTACTTCCTCTCGATAACTTCTTTTCTGTGGTGTCATCATGTTTTTCTCCTTTCCTTTCTCTTCCTCTCTTCTTATTCCCACCTGTTCCATTTGTCTCCCCTTTATCCCCTGGTGTGGAAAATTCGGAGTATCAATGGTGGTGGTTTCTGTTTTCAAATCTCTATTATCATTCTCTACACCTCTTTCTTCTTTCCTCAGTTTGTAGCTAATATTCCCATAGTATGGTCGTCTAGGATTCCTCCCATAAATGTGACGCGGTTCAGATATCCACGGGGGTCCATAGTCACTGAACCCATTCCGTTGCTCTTTATTGTGGTGTGGATAATTTTTTGGTCTATAGCCATTGTTTTCTTCTCTACACCATATTGGTCCTCTATAGTTGTTAGGCCTATAGTTTCCATTCCATTTTTCTTGTCCCTTATCATAATTTACCTGCTGTCTAAAATCACCATTAAATCCTTCTAGATTCCTTAATGTGCACCCGCCACCTCCTGGCAAACCTGTGTCAGCTATTTTGGATTTCGTTTTACTAACCTGGGTTTCATGATTTTTCCATTTATATACTTTCCCTTTCGTATAGTCATCACTCACTTTTTGCAGTTTTCTTTGTTTTTTACTCCTCACTTCCATTTCTATTTTAGTTACTGTTTTTTGGCATTTTTCACTAAAGTCAATATATTCTTTCTTATGGGACTCTTTATACGGTATCAGTTTTTGTTTTATATCCTCAATATTCGTATTAAGTTTTTTTAATATATCTAACCACATTTAAACCACATTCATTCATTAGATTTTCCAAACCAATCAGGTCCTCCTAATCTTCTGAATTTATAGGGAGTTGCCATGTCAAACCCTCCGGAATATTGCCTTCCGCCAGATACTGCTCTAAAGACATAATATCCCACATAGTCCTAATTTCCTTAACCAGATCTCTTTCAAGATCCTTAAATAATTGTATCACAATAGATTCATCGTGTAACATCCCATTTAAAGTTGGCACGAAAATCAAATATGTCCATCTTTGCACAAAAGACCAACCCACAAAAACCAGTCAGAATAAGTAAAAGTGGTAGTCTGCACAAAATGACGTTTGTTACTTGCGCTGCAGGTTCAAAATGTGATGTGGGTCTAATCACGAAAACTTTATGGATAGGGTAGAACCATGCTGCTCCTTATTCACACTGGTAGTGTTCAGGCAATCCTCCACATGCGCCGCCACTGGATATCAACAGGCTCCACAGGTGTTTGGTCTCCACAAACGTTCCTGCGTATTTCTGTCGAGAATGCGCACAAATAGTGAGGTACCTTAAAGATCTTTTTCTTTAAAATGTTTTATTGAACTTACAAAATTTTCTTTAAAATACAGCATGTAAAACCATCTGCCCGACCCGGGTTTCGCTTGCTTGCTTTCTCAAGGGCGATCCTAATCACAGTCCAAACCCTCAGGTTTAAATCACACCTCTAATCCCTCTCCCGTCATTACCTCATTTCCTTCAACGGAATGACTTCAAATGTACAACAATTTTCTTCCATATAAAATTATAGGGGATTGCAAAAAACATTTTTTCTCTAGTAATCCACAACCATTCTTGTCATTATTAAAGCAGAGTACATGTCTTTCATCTTTACCATACTTTTTCCACAAGGAGAATCACATGTTCATCCTGACCAATCATAGATAAATAGTAGCTCCATTCATAAAACTTCCCACGACTGCCGTATTTCCTCTTCTAACAGATCCCGATTTCACACAACTCATCCATCGGATTAAACCAGGCACGGCTTAAGGTCGAAGTCTATGTTCAGACCTGACGGCTGTAAAGTCCTGATTGGACTTGATTGGTTAAGAAAATCTAAAGAATGAATGTGGTTTAAATGTGGTTAGATATATTATAAATATCCGGAGGAATAAATTTAAAAAACGTAATACGAATATTGAGGATATAAAACAAAAACTTATACCATATAAAGAGACCCATAAGAAAGAATTTATTGACTTTAGTGAAAAGTCGTTTTTAGTAAAACGAAATCCAAAATAGCTGACACAGGTTTGCCAGGAGGTGGCGGGTGCACATTAAGGAATCTAGAAGGATTTAATGGTGATTTTAGACAGCAGGTAAATTATGATAAGGGACAAGAAAAATGGAATGGAAACTATAGGCCTAACAACTATAGAGGACCAGTATGGTGTAGAGAAGAAAACAATGGCTATAGACCAAAATATTATCCACACCACAATAAAGAGCAACGGAATGGGTTTAGTGACTATGGACCCTCGTGGATATCTGAACCGCGTCACATTTATGGGAGGAATCCTAGACGACCATACTATGGGAATATTAGCTACAAACCGTGGAAAGAAGAGGTGTAGAGAATGATAATAGAGATTTGAAAACAGAAACCACCACCATTGATACTCAGAATTTTACACACCAGGGAATAAAGGGGAGACAAATCGAGCAGGTGGGAATTAGCAGAGAGGAAGAGAAAGGAAAGGAGAAAAACATGATGACACCACAGAAAAGAAGTTATCGAGAGGAAGGAGAGGAGGGAGAAAAAACAAACCCCGAACCCAAAATGATCAGGAAGAGATAAGAGTTTTTTTTAATCTGAGCTCCTATGAATTATCTGATGAGGAGAAAAAAGTGCTGAATAAAGGTCTTAAATTTGCCCCGACTAGGAATATGAATAAATTTGGAGTATTTTTAAAAATTATAAAATAATCATAAAATCGGCCGATAAAGGGGGGGGGGGTGGTTTTAATGGATAAAGTGAAGTATGATGAGGAATTATATAGACTTTTATCAGATGGAAATACCTATAAAAAGCTCAAGGGAGATCCTACGTGGCCTTACAAGAAGGAGATCGATGAACTATTAGATGAGGGTCTGAAAAATAATATACTTAACAGAAAGGAATTTGAATTTCTTACAGTGAAATACCCGATACTACACGTCATATACCACCTCCCAAAAGTGCATAAAAGCCTGATT
The DNA here is from genome assembly GCA_033119425.1 of Bufotes viridis. Taxonomy (NCBI): domain Eukaryota; kingdom Metazoa; phylum Chordata; class Amphibia; order Anura; family Bufonidae; genus Bufotes; species Bufotes viridis. The sequence goes on from CM065589.1 coordinate 403,889,434, forward strand.
AACACCCCCGGGAGACTGATAATCTCGGGCATAAACTCCCTGACGAGTAAAATAACAGAGTACATAGATTTTTTCCTACAAGATTATGTTGTTCGCTTGCCGTCCCACTTAAAAGATATGGGAGCGGTTTTAGAAGTTTTGAAACACGTGGGTGTGTGTGTAAAGAGAATACGTGGCTAGCTACAATTGATTTTACATCGCTATACATGGTAATCCCAAAAGAAAAAGGGTTAAAAGCGATAGAAGAACATTTAAGGAAAGATGATGGTATGACAGCTTTACAAGGGGATTTTATTTTGAAGTGTGTGAATTTTTGTTTGGACCACAACTACTTCTGGCATAATGACAGTTTCTATGTACAGTGCATTGGCACGGCGATGGGGACGAAATTCGACCCCAGTTTCGCTAATATTTTTATGGGGGTGTGGGAAGAGATTTTTATTAACCCAATACTTAAGAAAAAAAAAGGAAGGGGGTGAATTGATTTTATGGAGACATTTCATCGATGATTGCTTGTTGATTTGGGAAGGAGAGAAAGGGGGCTTGGAGATTTTTATTGTCACCCTAAATATAAATAATTGGAATTTACTATTTACAAGCAGTATCAGCAGTGAAACAATACATTTTCTGGATTTGTGTATTGTTATGGAGAAGGGTGAAATTAAGACAAAAAACTATTTTAAATAAACTGTTGTCAACGCATATATAGAGACAAGTAGCTGTCATTACTAGTTCACATGGTGCGGTTTGTGCTGTGGATGCAAAAACAGATTAGGCACGGAGAGACAACACCATGTGGAATTAATAAAGTGTAAAATCACTGGGAATGTGTTTAAAGTGAGGGGAAGTATGTTTTGTGAAAATGAGGGAGTGATATACATGTTGGAGTGCCCGTGTGGGCTCCAATATGTGGGCAGGACCCTCAGAAAACTGAAGGTGAGAATACAAGAACATATTGGAAACATAAGGAAAGATCTTACCACCCATAGAGTTTCCCTTCACTTCAAACAGGTCCATGGGAAAGACCCGAAAGAACTTAAATTTATGGGCATTGAGTTAGTGCCAAAGAAATGGAGAGGGGGAGATCCAGTGACGCATATAAACAGTAGAGAAATAGAATGGATTTACCAATTACGGAATTTACAGCCATCAGGTCTGAACATAGACTTCGACCTTAAGCCGTGCCTGGTTTAATCCGATGGATGAGTTGTGTGAAATCGGGATCTGTTAGTAGAGGAAATACGGCAGTCGTGGGAAGTTTTATGAATGGAGCTAATATTTATCTATGATTGGTCAGGATAAACATGTGATTCTCTTTGTGGAAAAACTATGTTAAAGATGAAAGACATGTACTCTGCTTTAATAATGACAAGAATGGTTGTGGATTACTAGAGAAAAAATGTTTTTTGCAATCCCCTTTAATTTTATATGGAAGAAAATTGTTGTACATTTGAAGTCATTCCGTTGAAGGAAATGAGGTAATGACGGGGGAGGGATGAGAGGGGTGATTTAAACCTGAGGGTTTGGACTGTGATTAGGATCGACCTTGAGAAAGCAAGCAAGCAAAACCCGGGTCCGGCGGAGGGTTTTACATGCTGTATTTTATAGAAAATTTTGTAAGTACAATAAAACCTTTTAAAGAAAAAGATCTCAAAGGTACCTCACTATTTGTGCGCATTCTCGACAGAAATACGCAGGAACGTTTGTGGAGACCAAACACCTGTGGAGCCTGTTGATATCCAGTGGTGGCGCATGTGGAGGATGGCGTTAACACTACCAGTGTGAATAAGGAGCAGCGCGGTTCTACTCTATCCATAAAGTTTCCGTGATTGGACCCACATCACATTTTGAAACTGCAGCGCAAGTAACAAACGTCCTTTTGTGCAGACTACCACTTTTACTTATTCTGCATGCAGGAGATGTGTCGCATTTGCAAGTTTAAGGTATCGAATGGGTCTCACTACCCCCCCAGAGGAGGTGATCATAGGCGGAAACTCCTCAATAGGGAGGAATTCTGGATCTTTAAAATGGGATCCAGACAGCCTCATGGCCTTAATAAATGGCTAGATCTTATACTACAATATTAATAACGTGAGCCTCTTTCCATGCCTTTTAGTTCTATGCTATATATACCTTTAAGGTTATAGTACGAATTGGATTTCATACCAAGATCTTGCCTTTGGATCTATTTGTACTATACTGTATTATAACAAGTGCAATTTTAAGTTATCTAATTTGTGTTTCTTTAAAATGTCATGTTTTTCTTTTACTAATGTGATTTCCATGGGAGGGGTGTTCCCTGCTGCACCCTCCCACACAGGTGTTTCCTAATGGGGGAGGGTATATTAGACTATTGTCTTTTCACATTCACTATGTCTGTCATGAGGAAGGACCGCAAATCTTTTCTGGTCTGAAATGCGTTGACATGTAATTGACATGTAACTTTTCATTCTTCACTGGAGTTTTTAACCGCTGCAATAAAGACGAAAATTTTATTGATCTGCATTTGGAGCCGGACTTTTCTTCATTTTACCTACCAGTTTCCAAACACTTTGCAAAGAAAGGACACGGAGAAAGGGATTTCAAATGTTGGATAATAGATTTTGTACCCTTCCCCAGGAGAGGAGGTGATAGAGGTAAAATTCTTCTCAAAAGGGAATTATATTGGATTTTTACCCTGAACAGTCAGAAACCCCATGGTCTTAACGTTGAATATAATGTTGGGGAAATATAGTAGGAGGTCTGCTTGCCCCATACCGTGTAGATGAGGGGAGACTCTCTGTGTATACATGCACAAAGAATTTTTTGAGCTATATTAAATTTTTTTTTTCTTTCTTCTCTTTTTAGATATACACTTCACTGAAATTTGGAGAGTTGGAGACTGGACACTATGAATCAACATGGCCGACTGGAATTATTTTCTTTCAACATACCATAGCTGTATACTGCACTTGCTCATGGTGCGCTGATGGTTAATAAAAGTTTTTTTTATTTTTTGGGGATAATAACAGTTTCGCCTATATATTGTTGCCTTGTAAATGTGGTTGTCCTTAGTAACAGAGGTGGAGGAGAACCCTCATGAGTATATAGGTGGTCTAATGGACTATAGGTACCGGTATTTGGGCATCCGCATTACATGTGGGGTGTCCATGAACGGTTTACCTTTTAGGGTGGAGGGCGATCCTGTAACAAGGGTTGCCCCTGCCTTCCATACACACCTGACTCTCAAGCATCACTGTACATTGTGGACACGATATGTTCTGGCATTTTTGCCAGACGACAACATGGCGTCTGCATTCCTATTCTCCTACTGAGCATGCTCTCAGTGACTGTTACCTTTTACTTAGTTTTAATGGATAGCGCATGCTCGGCATCACAGCGCGCACACGCTGACTCCGGGAGACGAGTGATACAGTCCCTCCATTGGTGAGCACCAGAGGAAGTACAGTACTGTGTTTACAGCACCAGCACGGCAAGCATGCTGATTTACTGTACACCCGATCGGTATGTTCCCCTTTTATCTCCTCCTCCTCCTTATACATTTGTATTTCACCATGAGGGTCATCACTATATGTTCTTATATATATATATATATATATATATATATATATATTATATGTGATATGATTGACATGTTACAGTAATGTTTAACACTGTTGGATTCACTATGATGAGTGTATATTTGATGGTTGTGTACACGCTATTATGCAAATTTTGTTTGTACATAACTATTGAAGTGTTCTATGATTATGGGAGTGTTCATTGCTACCACTATAAATATGTTGTATTATGCACTGTTCTTTGCTTGAGAAAGGCTCCAGAGTAGATCCGAAAAGTTGCACCACACGGGTGAATAAAGAAGAACCTCACTGAATTTGGAAGTGCTGTTCATTTTTCCATTTTTACTATTGGGGCTGTACACCAATCCCCTTGAACGAGCACCCATGGATAACCTCATTTTTGGTTGGTGCTGCCATTTTTCTTCAGATATATATATATATATATATATATATATATATATATACTATCTAATGAAATATGACATAGCAAAGCACAGAGCACAGCAATTACATGGCTGTCTCTCTCAGAACTGAAAAAAACAAAACTGCAGAAAAGGGCTGCTGGGGAGGTTCATATATAGTAAGGGGTAGGGAACTTTCCTATTGTTTGCTAAGGATGTTGCTAAGCTCAGACAATGACATTGCAGCCTTCTCATTGGCCCACAAGAAAGAAGCAGGGAGGGATCATGGGTTCAGAGAAAAAAAAATCTAGAATATTTGTGAATACGAATATATAGCACTATATTCAAAATCTTCACGAATTCTCGAAGTGGCAATATTCGCGATTACAATTTGCGATTCGAATATTCGCGCCCAACTCTAGTGTTGAATGCTGTACAAAAGAAAGTAAAACATGGATTAAAAATTAGAATAAAAAATGTGAAATAAAAAGTGATCAAAAAGTCACATGTACTCCAAAATGATACCAATAAAAACTGCAGCCTGTCCTGGAAAAAACAAGCTCCCTCACAGATATGTTGATGGAAAAAAAAAGTTATGGGTCTTAGATATGGCTAGAGTTGAGCTAACACCTGAAAGTTCAGGTTCGACAGGTTCGGCCGAACTTCACAAAAAGTTCAGGTTCGGGATCCGAACCTAACCCGAATTTGACCCTGAACCCCATTGAAGTCAATGGGGACCCGAACTTTTGGGCACTAAAATGGCTGTAAAATAGCCCTGGAAGGGGCTAGAGCGCTGCAAAATGCAGCAACATGTAGGTAAATGCCCTGCAAACAAATTTGGATAGAGAAATGACTTAAAATAACATAAAATACTGAAAAATTATAAATAAACATTCTAAACCTGAGCCCAAGTGAGTGACAGTGGCACCTGCCACCCAGGAAACAGAGGATGTCGCGGCAACCCCACCACATCTGGCACCGTCACCAAGTATCTCCACCGCATCCCATGCCAGTGTTCAGCTATCAGTTGTCCATTTCCCAAACACTGGAGAGAAAGAGAAATAGAAAGAGGAAGCAGCGCCCTACCTACCCGCAATCCCTGGCTTTGAATGCCTTGATTTCAAAATTCCTGGTCCTTTAAAATGCTGTCATTCTATCTGGTGGACAGTTTTAAAAACCTTATGGCGGAAGCTGTCCCACATTACGTGGCGAGCCATCCCTTCCCTGCACAACCAAGTTGCGGACAAAATCAGATGTGCACTGCTCAACACCATCTGTGGTAAGATCCACATAACAACCGATACATGGACCAGTAAGCACGGGCAGGGACATTATATCTCACTTAACAGCACACTGGGTAAATGCAGTTGCAGCTGGGCATGAGGCGCATAGCATTTTTACAAATGTCCTTCCGTCCAAGAGATTTGCAGTGCATTTCTCTTTGCCTCCTGTTACCTCCTCCTACTCGGCTTCCTCCTCCTACTCTACCACTCCCTCACCTGCTCAGCGTAACACCTTCACCACCCACAGCAGCACAGCCAGGGGGAAACGACAGCAGGCTGTTTTAAAACTTGTGTGTTTGTGGGACAAACCCCACACCGCTCAGGAGCTGTGGACAGGCATGGAACAACAGACCGATGATTGGTTGGTGCCACTAAGCCTCCAGGCCGGCCTGGTGTTGCGTGCTAATGGGCGAAATATAATAGCAGGTCCTGGCCTAGCCAGTTTGACGCACATCCCCTGCCTGCCACATGTGCTGAATTTGGGGTGCATAAAGTCCTGAACACCAGACAGTGAAAATCAATTCAGTTAATCGAACACAAACAACACCCCCCCCCCCCCTTCACTCAAACCATTAACAAACTATTTATAAATTTACTTAAAAACATATTAAAATAACTATAATGCAGCTAAACTAACTATATAAACAAACAAAACTATATACACGCCTTATCCTTAACTTAAGGCAAGCCAAATACAAGTGGCTCAGAGGGTGGGTTCCTGCACCAACATAGGCCCTGGCCTGGAACACAATTGTCCAGCCAGGGCACAGGTCTGGAGGATGAGGAAGAGGAGTAGGAGGAACACTGGGGGATACAGAGGACACAGACGATATACCTCCCTCAAATAGGACAGCTTGTCCTTGACTCATGTCAGCCTGGCACACATGAGCAACTACATGCTGCAGTGCATGGGCAACCACCACCGAGTTACTGCCACATTCTAACTTGTGTTTATAACTGGATGGCCACTCTGCTGAATCCCCGTTACAAGGACAACGTGCCGTCCTTAATTCCCTCACTGGAGTGTAATAGGAAGACAAGCTGCTGATGGCATTCACATCTGACACCGGGGACTCAGTGGAAGCACAAGATGAAGGCAGAGGAGGAGGAGAAAGAAGTCAACACAGCTGGGTCACCACCAACACCTCAGAAGCCTGGGTTATCATGGACGAAATGTGGAAAAGCTTTGTCATCACGCCACAACAACCTGCACCACCAGCAGATCTGGAACGTCTTAGCAGGAGGCAGCATTTCAGAAACATGGTGGAACAGTGATGGGTCTGCCCAGGGGCATAGCTACAAGGGAAGCAGGGGAAGCTACTGTATGGTGCCCTGACCTAGAAGGGGCCCATCCTGGAGAAGGAGGACTAAAAGACTTTATCAGGGCCCCCTCAACAGTATTATTCAATGAAATTATATACAGTGTCAGTACAGACAGTGTAGAAAGCGGATGGAACAGCTGCTGGGCCTGGTCTGAGAGAGCAATCTTTAGTAGCCCAAGGAATGGCGGCATGAAAGGAAGCGGTTGCACAAAATTTACTGTGGGAGGGGGGCCCCAGTCAAATATTTGCTGTGGTGCCCAACCATTTCTAGCTTTGCCATTGGGTCTGCCCCATTCAACTTATGGGTCTTGAAATTGGGCACATGTCCTGAGGTTGCCCTTTACGCCTTGGAGGTGCTGGCTTGCCCTGCAGCCACTGTATTGTCTGAACATGTGTTTAGCATGGCTGGGTGCATTATCACAGACAAGCAAAGCCGCCTATCCGGAGCCAATGTGGAGAAACTTTCGTTTATTAAAAAAAACCAGGCAAGGATCCCACAGGACTTGTTTGTACCTTATTCAGAATAGACATGTATACCGGCCTCACCAAACCATTGTTATACTACCGTGCACTTACACTTTGTTTTATTTTTTTATATTTTCACAATTTTTGGGGGTCAACAGCAATTTATTTAAAAAAATAAAAAATAAAAAACATGTTGTTGGCGACTAAAACCTTTGGCATCACAGCTCAAAAAGGCTTTATGTCATGCAAGAATGTAACCGCCAATTGTAAGTTCCCTGACAGTTAGGTAGTGCAGGGGTTTGTACCTGGCAAAAATAGTAATATTTCACCCAACAATTTAAAAGAGGATTATTCACATTTCGGTCACTGTCACCTATGCAGTGCAGGGCTTTGTACTCGGCAAAAATGGTAATATTGCACCCAACAATTGCACCCCTGCCCTCTTTGTCGGTCTGCACACCGCCGAAAGCCGCAGCTGTTTGCACCTGTGTTTCGTCATCATCAGAGACGTGCTGCCGTGGTCTTCCGCTGTCCCCATCCTCAAACCAAATTGTTTGGGCATCCATGCATCCGTGCACTCAATCTCTTCCACTTCTGGGGCAGGACTATTGTTATGGCGCTGGGAAACCCTGCCAGCAGATTCATAAAGAAGCATAAGAGACTGCTGCATTTAACTGCCAATAGTCAACAATTAAGTTCACTATACAGTAAGGAAGTGCCCATGTCATAAACAGAATAAATTTCTTTAGGTTACACTACAGTGTAAAGGAGCAATTCAATGCAATTACTTCATTATCACCAAAAATTTGATTTTTCAAGCCAACAATGTAAAATCAGAAGTTAATGGTTTTAAACAGAAATGCAGCGCAAAGGTGCTATCTAGTGTTGAGCGAACAGTTCGAGCATAGTTCGGGTTCGTACCGAATTTTGGGGTGTTCGGGACTCGGACCCGAACCCGAACATTTTCAAAAAAGTTCGGGTTCGGGTCCGTTGTTCCCGCTTTCTGAAGGGCTGCACAGCAGCCAATCAGCTAGTGTTTTACTTCTTGCCCTAAGAGTCCATCACAGCCATGACTACTAATGGCCTGGATGTGATTGGCCAAGTGCAGCATGTGACCAGCCTCTATTTAAGCTGGAGTCACGTGGCGCCGCACGTCACACTGCTCTGATTAGTGTAGGGAGAGGACGCAGCTTCTGTGAGGGCGAGATTAGGCAGGGAACAGTCAGCAACAGCACCTAATGCACTGATCGATCTACAGCTGTAAATGATTGAACTTCTGCTAGTTACTTGTTCACTGGTTTTTAGGCTGCACAGAGCGTTTTTCTGTCACTTATTTTCTGGGGTGATCGGCGGCCATTTTGTGACTTGTGGTGCCACAGAACAAGCTGCCACCAAGTCCATCAATCCATCAATACTAGTTTTCTTTTTGCTATATCCAACATCAGGGGCTTGGCTGTGCTTATTGTCACCCCTAGAAACTCAGGATAGAAATTTCTATATTTTATTAAGGGGTTAAATACAATTGCCAGAATACCAATCCCTAAATCTGGTGTTCCAGCTTTGGCTAGCCAAGTATAATACTGTCTGCAGTATGGCAAAGGATAGATTATTTTCTGTGGTGAAATTCAATTGCCAAAATAGCAATGCCATAAATCAGTGGTTTCAGCTGTGGCTGGCCAAATTTCATAGTGTCCTGCAAATTATATATTTTGTTCTGGGGTGAAATTCAATTGCCAAAATAGCAATACCATAAATCAGTGGTTTCAGCTGTGGCTGGCCAAGTTTCATAGTGTCCTGCAAATTATATATTTTGTTCTGGGGTGAAATTCAATTGCCAAAATAGCAATACCATAAATCAGTGGTTTCAGCTGTGGCTGGCCAAGTTTCATAGTGTCCATAAATACAAATATTTTGTTCTGGGGTGAAATTCAATTGCCAAAATAGCAATACCATAAATCAGTGGTTTCAGCTGTGGCTGGCCAAGTTTCATAGTGTCCGTAAAAATATATATTTTGTTCTGGGATAAAATTCAATTGCCAAAATAGCAATACCATGAATCAGTGGTTTCAGCTGTGGCTGGCCAAGTTTCATAGTGTCCGCAAAAATATATATTTTTTTGTGGGGTGAAATTCAATTGCCAAAATAGCAATACCATAAATCAGTGGTTTCAGCTGTGGCTGGCCAAGTTTCATAGTGTCCGTAAAAATATATATTTTGTTCTGGGGTGAAATTCAATTGCCAAAATAGCAATACCATAAATCAGTGGTTTCAGTTGTGGCTGGCCAAGTTTCATAGTGTCCTGCAAATTATATATTTTGTTCTGGGGTGAAATTCAATTGCCAAAATAGCAATACCATAAATCAGTGGTTTTAGCTGTGGCTGGCCAAGTTTCATAGTGTCCGTAAAAACATATATTTTGATATTTTGTTCTGGGGTGAAATTCAATTGCCAAAATAGCAATACCATAAATCAGTGGTTTCAGCTGTGGCTGGCCAAGTTTCATAGTGTCCTGCAAATTATATATTTTGTTCTGGGGTGAAATTCAATTGCCAAAATAGCAATACCATAAATCAGTGGTTTCAGCTGTGGCTGGCCAAGTTTCATAGTGTCCATAAATACATATATTTTGTTCTGGGGTGAAATTCAATTGCCAAAATAGCAATACCATAAATCAGTGGTTTCAGCTGTTGCTGGCCAAGTTTCACAGTGTCCGTAAAAATATATATTTTGTTCTGGGGTGAAATTCAATTGCCAAAATAGCAATACCATAAATCAGTATTTTCAGCTGTGGTTGGCCAAGTTTCATAGTGTCCGTAAAAACATATATTTTGTTCTGGGGTAAAATTCAATTGCCAAAATAGCAATACCATAAATCAGTGGTTTCAGCTGTGGCTGGCCAAGTTTCATAGTGTCCGTAAAAACATATATTTTGATATTTTGTTCTGGGGTGAAATTCAATTGCCAAAATAGCAATACCATAAATCAGTGGTTTCAGCTGTGGCTGGCAAAATATGATAGTGTCCGCCAAAATATATATTTTGTTCTGAGATGAAATTCAATTGCCAAAATAGCAATACCATAAATCAGTGGTTTCAGCTGTGGCTGGCAAAATAAAATAGTGTCCGACAAAAAATATTTTTTGTTCTGGGGTGCAATTCAATTGGCAAAATAGCAATAATCTGAATCTGGTGTCCCAGCTGTTGCAGGCCAAGATTCATAGTGTCCACAAAAACATATATTTTGTTCTGGGGTGAAATTCAATTGCCAAAATAGCAATACCCTGAATCTGGTGTGCCAACTGTTGCAGGCCAAGATTCATAGTTTCCGCAAAAACATATATTTTGTTCTGGGGTGAAATTCAATTGCCAAAATAGCAATACCATAAATCAGTGGTTTCAGCTGTGGCTGGCCAAGTTTCATAGTGTCCTGAAAATTATAAATTTTGTTCTGGGGTGAAATTCAATTGCCAAAATAGCAATACCATAAATCTGGTGTCACAGCTGTGGATGGCAAAGTATAATAGTGTCTGCCAAAACATATTTTTTGTTCTGGGGTGAAATTAAATTGCCAAAATAGCAATACCATAAATCAGTGGGTGGTTTCAGCTGTGGCGGGCCAAGTTTCATAGTGTCCTGCAAACTATATATTTTGCTCTGGGGTGAAATTAAATTGCCAAAATAGCAATACCATAAATCTGGTGTCACAGCTGTGGATGGCAAAGTATAATAGTGTCTGCCAAAACATATATTTTGTTCTGGGTTGAAATTCAATTGCCAAAATAGCAATACCATAAATCTGTGGTTTAAGCTGTTGCAGGTCTAGTTTAAATCTGTCCTTAAAAGGGTATATTTTGTTCTGGAGTGAAATTTAATTGCCAAAATAGCAATACCCTTAATCTGGTGTTCCAGCTGTTGCAGGCCTAGTTTAAATCTGTCCGTAACAGGGTATATTTTATTCTGGGGTGAAATCCAATTGCCAAAATAGCAATACCATAAATCAGTGGTTTCAGCTGTGGCTGGCCAAGTTTCATAGTGTCCGTAAAAACATATATTTTGTTCTGGGGTTAAATTCAATTGCCAAAATAGCAATGCCATAAATCAGTGGTTTCAGCTCTGGCTGGCCAAGTTTCATAGCGTCCGCAAAAATATATATATTTTTTGTGGGTTGAAATTCAATTGCCAAAATAGCAATACCCTGAATCTGTTGTTCCAGCTGTTGCAGGTCTAGTTTAAATCTGTCCGTAACAGGGTATATTTTGTTCTGCGGTAAAATTCAATTGCCAAAATAGCAATACCCTGAATCTGGTGTTCCAGTTGTTGCAGGACTAGTTTAAATCTGTCTGTAACAGGGTATATTTTGTTCTGGGGTGAAATTCAATTGCCAAAATAGCAATACCCTGAATCTGGTGTTCCAGTTGTTGCAGGCCTAGTTTAAATCTGTCCGTAACAGGGTATATTTTGTTCCGGGGTGAAATTCAATTGGCAAAATAGCAATACCAAAAATCTGTGGTTTCAGCTGTGGCTGGCCAAGTTTCATAGTGTCCGTAAAAACATATATTTTGTTCTGGGGTGAAACTCAATTGCTAAAATAGCAATACCATAAATCAGTGGTTTCAGTTGTGGCTGGCCAAGTTTCATAGTGTTCGCAAAAACATATATTTTGTTCTGGGGTGAAATTCAATTGCCAAAATAGCAATACCCTGAATCTGGTGTTCGAGCTGTTGCAGGCCAAATGTAAATCTGTCCATAAAAGGATACCTTTCATCCAGGGCCTAAATACTAGCCCTAAAAGAGATATTCCCCTAAATCAGTGGTTACTGCTGTGCCTGGATTAGTGTAATATGCTACATAAATAAATAGGCAGATAGAGTTAGGTGCCTGTAAAAAAAGGCCTGAATTTGAAATCAATACATTGGGCCAAATATTTTTTTTCTTATTGTGGTGCTTGGTGAACGGTAACAATGAGGAAAACATCTAGTAAGGAACGCGGACGTGGTCATGGTGGTGTTAGTGTACCCTCGGTTGCTGGGAGAGGATGTGGCCATTCTGCCACAGCCACACATCCTAGTGAACCAACTACCTCAGATTCCAGTACCCGCCAGAATTTACAGCGATATTTGGTGGGGCTCAAAGCCGTTCTAAGGATGGTAAGGCCTGAGCAGGTACAGGCGCTAGTCAAAAGCGCACAGGTGGAGCCTGAAAACCAAGCCCATCAGTCTGTCACATCACCCTCATGCATATCAGGGAAACTGTCTGAGCCTCAAGTTATGCAGCAGTCTCTTATGCTGTTTGAAGACTCTGCTGGCAGGGTTTCCCAAGGGAATCCACCTAGCCCTTCCCCAGTGGTGGAAGACATAGGATGCACTGATGCACAACCACTGATGTTTCCTGATGATGAGGACATGGGAATACCACCTCATCGGAGTCCGCACATCTCTGATGATGACGAAACACAGGTGCCAACTGCTGCTTCTTTCTGCAGTGTGCAGACCGAACAGGAGGTCAGGGAGGAAGACTGTGTGGAAGACGATGCAGGGGACGATGAGGTCCTAGACCCCACATGGAAGGAAGGTCGTGCCACAGACTTTCATAGTTCAGAGGAAGAGGCAGTGGTGAGACCGAGCCAACAGCGTAGTAAAAGAGGGAGCAGGGGGCAAAAGCATCCCAGCCGCCGCCAAGAGAGTTACTGGCCACCGCCACTGCTACTGGCCACCGCCACCAGGGACCGAGCACCCCAAAGGCAGCTTCAAGGGGTTCCCTGGCATGGCACTTCTTTAAACAATGTGCTGACGACAAGAACCAAGTGGTTTGCTCGCTGTGCCATCAGATCCTGAAGCGAGGCATTAACGTTCTGAAACTTAGCACAACCTGCATGACCAGGCATCTACATGCAAAGCATGAACTGCAGTGGAGTAAACACCTTAAAAGCAAGAAACTCACTCAGGCTCCCCCTGCCCCCTCTGCTGCTTCTTCCTCGGCCTCTTCCCCCACCTCGGGAGGAATGTTGGCACCTGCCTCCCACCAAACAGAGGGTGTGCCACCGACACCACCACCTGCGTCACCAAGCATCTCCTCCATGTCACACGGCAGCATTCAGCTCTCCATCTCACAAACCTTGGAGAGAAAGCGTAAATTCCCACCTAGCCACCCTCGAGCCTTGGGCCTGAATGCCAGCATTTCTAAACTACTGGCCTTTGAAATGCTGTCATTCAGGCTGGTGGACACAGACAGTTTCAAACAGCTGATGTCCATGGCTGTCCCACAGTATGTTGTTCCCAGCCGCCACTACTTCTCCAAGACAGCCGTGCCTTCCCTGCACAACCAAGTATCCGATAAAATCAAGTGTGCACTGCGCAACGCCATCTGTGGCAAGGTCCACCTAACCACAGATACGTGGACCAGTAAGCATGGCCAGGGACGCTATATCTCTCTAACTGCACACTGGGTAAATGTAGTGGCGGCTGGGCCCCAGGCGGAGAGTTCCTTGGTGCACGTCCTTCCGCCGGTAAGGATCGCAGGGCATCATTATTTGCCTCCTGTAGCCTCCTCCTCCTACTCGGCTTCTCCTCCTCTGCTTCCACCAGCTCATCCAGTCAGCCACACACCTTCACCACCAACTTCAGCACAGCCCGGGGTAAACGTCAGCAGGCCATTCTGAAACTCATATATTTGGGGGACAGGCCCCACACCGCGCAGGAGTTGTGGCGGGGTATTGAACAACAGACCGACGAGTGGTTTCTGCCGGTGGGCCTCAATCCCGGCCTGGTGGAGTGCGATAATGGGCGAAATCTCATCGCAGCTCTGGGACTAGCCGGTTTGACGCACATCCCTTGCCTGGCGCATGTGGTGAATTTGGTGGTGCAGAAGTTCATTCACAACTACCCCGACATGTCAGAGCTGCTGCATAAAGTGCGGGCCATCAGTGCGCGCTTCCGGCATTCACATCATGCTGCTGCTCGCCTGTCTGCGCTACAGCGGAACTTTAGCCTTCCCGCTCAGCGCCTCATATGCGACGTGCCCCCCAGGTGGAACTCCATCTTGCACATGCTATTGAGACTGTACGAGCAGCAGCAGGCCATATTGGAGTTTCAGCTTTTTTAACACCACATTTTTTGATGGTTTATATATATGTACGGAGGTGTATAAACTCCAATTTCAATGTGCCTGTTTTTCATCTTCAGGTCACATTTGGGTGCACCTGCTAGGCTCTGGGCTATATCAGTCAGTCTTGGGTAGGGCTCATAGACACCTCCCACCTCCCATTGCAAGCATGGCTACATGCTGGAGGTAACAGAGGAGATGTTTGTGAGTCGTCCTAATGCTCCTGTAATTACCCACTGGCCCCTGATATCGCCCATATGGCGCAGGTAGGTGAGTATTAGGGCCTCGGGCTACTTGAGAGACCTTGACGCTGGTGCCCGAGCTTAAGACATGTCCTCCTAGTAGGATATGTCGAACTAACCTCTCAATTTTTAACATCAGTGTGAGGGTTTAGTGTGACGGCAGTGTGCACCTATCTCTGGTTCTGTGTTTGTTCCGAGTTTCAGCTTCAGCACGCACGCGTCAGTCGCACTGCTGAACAGCACCACTTCACCACCAATGATTGGGCCTCCATGCGAGACCTGTGTGCCCTGTTGCGCTGTTTCGAGTACTCCACCAACATGGCCAGTGGCGATGACACCATTATCAGCATTACAATACCACTTCTATGTCTCCTTAAGAAAACGCTTATGGCGATGATGGAAGAGGAGGTCGCCCAGGAGGAGGAGGAGGAGGAGGAGGATGAGGGGTCATTTTTAGCACTTTCAGGCCAGTCTGTTAGAAGTGGCTCAGAGGGAGGTTTTTTGCAACAGCAGAGGCCAGGTACAAATGTGGCCAGCCAGGGCCCACTACTGGAGGACGAGGAGGATGAGGGGGAGGTGGAGGAGGATGAGGATGAAGCAGGTTCACAGCGGGGTGGCACCCGAGACAGCTCAGGCCCATCACTGGTGCGTGGCTGGGGGGATACGGAGGACGATGACGATACGCCTCCCACAGAGGACAGCTTGTCCTTACCTCTGGGGAGCCTGACACACATGAGCGACTACATGCAGCAGTTCCTGCGCAACGACAGCAGAGTTGCGCACATTTTAATATGTGCAGACTACTGGGTTGCCAGCCTGCTGGATCCCCGGTACAAAGACAATGTGCCCACCTTACTTCCTGCACTGGAGCGTGATAGGAAGATGCGCGAGTACCAGCGCACGCTGGTAGACGCGCTCCTGAGAGCATTCCCAAATGTCACAGGGGAACAGGTGGAAGCCCAAGGCGAAGGCAGAGGAGGATCAAGAGGTCGGCAACGCAGCAGTGTCACGGCCAGCTCCTCTGAGGGCAGGGTTAGCATGGCAGAAATGTGGAAAAGTTTTGTCTCCACGCCACAGCTAACTGCACCACAACCTGATACGAAACGTGTTAGCAGGAGGCAGCATTTCACTAACATGGTTGAACAGTACGTCGGCACACCCCTCCACGTAGTAACTGATGGTTCTGCCCCATTCAACTTCTGGGTCTCCAAATTGTCCACGTGGCCAGAGTTAGCATTTTATGCCTTGGAGGTGCTGTCCTGCCCGAAGGCCAGCGTTTTGTCTGAACGTGTATTCAGCACGGCTGGGGGCCTCATTACTGACAAACGCAGCCGCCTGTCCACAGCCAACGTGGACAAGCTGACGTTCATAAAAATGAACCAGGCATGGATCCCACAGGAACTGTGCCTCCCTTGTGCAGAATAGACATTTATAACTGCCTCCCCCTCAACCATGTATTCTTGTACTCCGGGGCACTTCTTTATTGAATCCTCATTTTTTTAACTTTACCATGATCTTGCGGTGCAACCCAAAGTTGAATGAACCTCTCCTCTGTTTGGGTGCTGGGGTCTAAATAACTGAAAGTGGCCTTCTCCAGTGGTGGGTGATATGATGCCTTATTCCTTGCTGTGGGACCTCTCTCCTCTGTCTGGGTGCTGGGGCCTAAATAAATGAAAGTGGCCTTCTCCAGTGGTGGGTGATATGACGCATGATTCCTTGCTGTGTGACCTGTATCCTCGGTCTGGGTGCTGGGCCGAAATAACTGAAAGTGGCCTTCTCCAGTGGTGGGTGATATGACGCATGATTCCTTGCTTTGGGACGTCTCTCCTTGGTCTGGGTGCTGGGCCGAAATAACTGAAAGTGGCCTTCTCCAGTGGTGTGTGATATGACGCATGATTCATTGCAGTTGGACCTGTATCCTCGGTCTGGGTGCTGGGCCGAAATAACTGAAAGTGGCCTTCTCCAGTGGTGGGTGATATGATGCATGATTCCTTGCTGTGGGACCTCTCTCCTCTGTCTGGGTGCTGGGGCCGAAAACACTGAAAGTGGCCTTCTCCAGTGGTGGGTGATATGACGCATGATTCCTTGCTGTGGGACCTCTCTCCAATTGAGTTCGAGTTCGGATCCCATACCCGAACATTTTCGGGAAGTTCGGCTTAACTTCCCGAACCCGAACTTCCAGGTGTTTGCTCATCTCTAGTGCTATCTACCACAAAACCAGTGTTTTTGCAACCAACTATGTAAATGCGGAGTTCAAAAGGTTACTTTAAATGACTGAAATACAGGGTAGGCCTCAGATCTGCTATGCATCACAAAACCAGTGTTTATTGCAGCAAACTACAGAAATGCAGTATGTTACTGCTAAATTTGAAAATAGGTTTTTGTGCGTTGTATGCCAAACTGCTCTGTGTAACAACAATATGGGTTTATTTCCCACAAAATACACTACTGCAGTATTTTTTTGTGAAATTTAAACGTAGGCATTTGTGCGGTTTATTGAAAACTGCTCTGTGGATCAAGAATACGTCTTTTTTCCCCCAAAAAACACTAATGCACTATTTCAGTGCAGAAATTTAAAATAGGTATTTGTACACTGTATGCACAACTGCTCTGTGAAGCCAGAATATGGCTTTTTTTCAACAAAACAGAAAAATGCACTATCTGAGTGCTGAAATTTAAAATAAGTATTTGGACGGTGTATTTAAAACTGCTTTGTGGACCAGGAATACAGATTTTTTCCCCAAAAATAAACTGATGCACTATTTCACAACAGAAATGTAAAATAGGTATTTGTACACTGTATGCACAACTGCTTTGTGAACCAAGAACACGGCTTTTTTCCCCAAAATTCACAAATGCACTATTTAACGGCTGGAAATTAAACGTAGGTATTTCTACGCTGTATGCACAACTGCTTTGTGAACCAAGAACACGGCATTTTTTCCCTAAAACACACTAATGCACTATTTCAGTGCTGAGTTTTAAAATATGTATTTGTACGCTATATGCACAACTGCTTTGTGGACCAAGAACACGGCTTTTTTCCCATAATTAACAAATACACTATTTAATGGCTTGAAATTAAATGTAGGTATTTGTACGCTGTGTGCACAACTGCTTTGTGAACCAAGAACACATCTTTTTTTCCCAAAAATACACTGATGATCTGAGTGCTGAAATATAAAAAAGGAATTTGGACGGTGTATTTAAAACTGCTTTGTGGACCAGGAATACAGATTTTTTCCCCAAAAATAAACTGATGCACTATTTCACAACAGAAATGTAAAATAGGTATTTGTACACTGTATGCACAACTGCTTTGTGAACCAAGAACACGGCTTTTTTCCCCAAAATTCACAAATGCACTATTTAACGGCTGGAAATTAAACGTAGGTATTTGTACGCTGTATACACAACTGCTTTGTGAACCAAGAACACGGCATTTTTTCCCTAAAAAACACTAATGCACTATTTCAGTGCTGAGTTTTAAAATATGTATTTGTACGCTGTATGCACAACTGCTTTGTGGACCAAGAACACGGCTTTTTTCCCATAATTAACAAATGCACTATTTAATGGCTTGAAATTAAATGTAGGTATTTGTACGCTGTGTGCACAACTGCTTTGTGAACCAAGAACACATCTTTTTTCCCAAAAATACACTGATGCACTATTTCACTGCAGAAATGTAAAATATTTATTTGTATGCTATATGCACAACTGCTTTGTGGCCCAAGAACACGGCTTTTTTCCCCAAAATTCACAAATGCACTATTTAACAGCTGGAAATTAAACGTAGGTATTTGTGCGCTGTATGCACAACTGCTTTGTGTACCAAGAACACTACTTTTTTTCCCTAAAAATCACTAATGCACTATTTCAGTGCTGAGATTTAAAATAGGTATTTGTACGCCGTGTGCACAACTTCTTTGTGAACCAAAAACACGGCTTTTTTTCTCTAAAACACACTAATGCACTATTTCATACGCTGTATGCACAACTGCTTTGTGTGCCTGGAATACCGCTTATTTGCCAAAAATACACTGATGCACTATTTCACAACCGAAATGTAAAATAGGTATTTGTACGCTGTATAAACAACTGCTTTGTGGACCAAGAACACAGCTTTTTTCCGCAAAATTCACAAATGCACTATTGAACGGCTGGAAATTAAACGTAGGTATTTGTATGCTGTACGCACAACTGCTTTGTGAACCAAGAACACACAGTTTTTTCCCTAAAACACACTAATGCACTATTTCAGTGCTGAGATTTAAAATAGGTATTTGTACGCTGTATGCACAACTGCTTTGTGGACCAGGAATACCACTTTTTTCCCCAAAAATACACTGATGAACTATTTCACTGCTGAAATGTAAAATACGTTTTGGTGCGTTGTATGCACAAGTGCTCTATAGCACCACAATACAGATTTTTGCCCCAGACTACAGAAATGGACTATGTCACCCCTAAATTATACAAAAGGTAATGTAGGGGGCTTGACCTGCCAGAAAAAATATTTTTTTCCTTCACTGAGCTATCAAAAAGGATTAGACTGATGTCCCTGGCAGGCTGGCACACATGCAGGTCACATGCCGATACAAGGACACTGCAGTGGCTAAAATGGCCACCGACCCCCACCTCAGTAACAGATGGATTAATAAGAAAACACTTTGCAGTATCACTGGGCTCAGGGCTGAGTACAAAAATGTAGGATTGCAGGAGCACCCTCCCTCAATAATTGCTGTAGATTGAAGATTTCACACCACCAGGTTTAACAGATTTTTTTCCTAATCTCTGCGTGGGAGCACTGGCAGCAACCTTTCCCTATACTAACAGCAGCAGAGTGACGTGCAGCACTACGTAACTCCAGCTTATAAAGAGGCTGGGTAACATGCTGCACTCAGCCAATCACAGCCATGCCATAAGTAGGCATGGCTGTGATGGCTTCTTAGGGCAAAGATGTAAAACGCTTGCTAACGGACCCGCACCCAAACTTTTATGAAAATGTTCGGGTACGGGCCCGTGTCCTGAACATCCTAAAATTCGGTACGAACCCGAACTATACAGTTTGGGTTCGCTCAACTATAGATATGGCAATGCAAAAAAAGAAAATATTTTGAATAAAAAGTGATTTAATGTTTTAAAAGTGGTAAAACAATAAAAATTTGGTTTTGCCATAACTGTATCGAATCACAGATTAAAATTATCATGTAAAATATACCACATGTAGGACCTCATAAAAATTTAAAAACACTGATCGAATTGCAATTTTTGCACATTTTAACTCTCCCCAAAAATAAAAAATGATTAAAAAGTCATGTATCCCAAAATGATACCAATAAAAACTACAGCCTGTCTGCAAAAAACAAGCCCTCACACAGCTACATTGGTGAAAAAATGAAAATGTTATGGCTGTTAGTATATGGTGATGCAAAATATAATTTATTTTTAAAACAAAATTGAATTTATGCTGAAAAAATATCTGTAACAAATAAATCAAGGCAACTGGACTTGCTGTAGATTTTTTGAAAATGTTTCACTCGTTCTTCTAATGAGCTTTCTCAATTCCGATTGACTTATACAAGAATTCTCTGGGAATAAATATGTAACTGAATCAACATCAGGTAATTAGGTCATTATACCCAGCATGGGGTCCAAGGTGTTGCTTCCATAGTCCTAATTGGAGTCAGTAGGTGATAATGACCTCCCAGAAAAAGGTTTCAAGAGTCAGACTAGGGATGAGCGAACCCGAACTGGATAGTTCGGGTTCGTACCGACTTTTGGGCCGTTCGGGACCTGGACTCGGACCCGAACATTTTCAAAAAAGTTCGGGTTTGTGTCCGTTGTTCGGCGATTTCTTCCAGATTTCTGAAGGGCTGCACAGCAGCCAATCAGCTTGCGTTTTACTTCTTGCCCTAAGAAGCCATCACAGACATGCATACTAATGGCATGGCTGTGATTGGCCAAGTGCAGCATGTGACCCAGCCTCTATTTAAGCTGGAGTCACGTAGCGCCACACGTCACACTGCTCTGATTAGTGTAGGGAGAGGACGCAGCTTCTGTGAGGGCGAGATTAGGCAGGGAAAAGTCAACAAAAAAAACTAATGAAGTGATCGATCTACAGCTGTGAATCATTCAACTTCTGCTAGTTAATTGCTCACTGGTTTTTAGGCTGCGCAGAGCATTTTTCTGTCACTTTGATCGGTGGCCATTTTGTGTCTTGTGGTGCACCAGCACAAGTTGCCACCAATCCATCCATACTAGGTTTATTTTTTGCTATATCCTACATCAGGGGCTTGGCTGTGCT
Source organism: Bufotes viridis (assembly GCA_033119425.1). Taxonomy (NCBI): domain Eukaryota; kingdom Metazoa; phylum Chordata; class Amphibia; order Anura; family Bufonidae; genus Bufotes; species Bufotes viridis. The sequence continues at coordinate 403,910,117 of CM065589.1, forward strand.
TATTGTCACCCTTAGAAACACAGGATAGAAATTTCTATATTTTATTAAGGGGTTAAATTAAATTGCCAAAATATAAATACTTTAAATCTGGTGTTCCAGCTGTGGCTGGACAAGTTTAATAGTGTCCGGCAAAGGATATATTTTTTTTCAGGGGTGAAATTCAATTACCAAAATAGCAATACCATAAATATGTGGTTTCAGCTGTGGCTGGCCAAGTTTAATAGTGTCCGTCACAGGATAGATTTTTTTCTGGGGTGAAATTTAATTGCCAAAATAGCAGTACCCTGAATCTGGTGTTCCAGCTGTGACTGGACTATTTCCCTAGTGTCCGTCAACGGAAATATTATTTTCTGGAGTGAAAGTCAGTAGCAAAAATAGAAATACAGTAAATCTGGTGTTCCAGCTGTTGCAGGCCTAGTTTAAATCTGTCCGTAAAAGGGTATATTTTTTTCTGGGGTGAAATTCAATTGCCAAAATAAAAATACCCTGAATCTGGTGTTCCAGCTGTTGCAAGCCTAGTTTAAATTTGTCCGTAAAAGGGTATATTTTTTTCTGGGATCGAATTTAATTGCCAAAATAGCAATACCCTGAATCAGGTGTTCCAGCTGTGACTGGACTATTTCCCTAGTGTCCGTCAAAGGATATATTATTTTCTGGGGTGAAATACAGTTGCAAAAATTGAAATACAGTAAATCTGGTGTTCAAGCTGTGATTGGACAAGTTTAACAGTATCTGTCAAAGGATAGATTTTTTTTCTGTGGTGAAATACAGTTGCAAAAATATAAAAACAGTAAATCTGGTGTTCCACCTGTGACTGGATAATTTTCATAGTGTCCGGCAAAGGATATATTTTTTTCTGGGGTGAAATTCAATTGCCAAAATAGCAATACCTTGAATCTGGTGTTTCAGCTGTTGCAGGCCTAGTTTAAATCTGTCCGTAAAAGGGTATTTTTTTTTTCTGGGGTGAAATCTAATTGCCAAAATAGCAATACCCTGAATCTGGTGTTCCAGCTGTGGCTGGACAAGTTTAATAGTGTCCGGCAAAGGATATATTTTTTTCTGGAGGGACATTCAATTGTCAAAATAGCAATACCATAAATCAGTGGTTTCAGCTGTAGCTGGCCAAGTTTAATAGTGTCCATCACAGGATAGATTTTGTTCTGGGGTGAAATTTAATTGCCAAAATAGCAATACCCTGAATCTGGTGTTCCAGCTGTGACTGGACAATTTCCCTAGTGTCCGTCAAAGGATATATTATTTTCTGGGGTGAAAGTCAGTAGCAAATATAGAAATACAGTAAATCTGGTGTTCCAGCTGTTGCAGGCCTACCTTATTTTGCGCTACGTCTTATAGAGCGAATGCGGCAAACACTGATACACCGCTGCGCTGCTGAACAGCGCAGCCGGCGTGTGTATCAAGGAGGAGGGGCTGTGGGCGGCAGTCTTGTTTGCTAATGACAGCGGGGCCCGATGCAGTAACTGTATTGTACTACACCGGGCCCACTGTGGTAATGTTATGGCAGTGATTAAAACTATAATTTTCATAACACTAAATCCATGCTGTATTACCCTCCTAATGTACGATCGCAGGCAGGAGGCTGGGCGGGCGGCGTCAGCGTAACGTCACGCGCCCGCTCCACCCACTTTATGAATGAAGCAGGTGGCGCAGGCGCGTGACATAATAGTGTTATGAAAATTATAGTTTTAATCACTGCCATAACATTACTACAGCGGGCCACCGCCACCAGGGAACGAGCAACCCAAAGGCAGTTACAAGGAGTTCCCTGGCATGACACTTCTTTAAACTGTGCTGACGACAAGACCCGAGTGGTTTGCATGCTGTGCCATCAGAGCCTGAAGCGAGGCATTAACGTTCTGAAACTTAGCACAACCTGCATGACCAGGCATCTACATGCAAAGAATGAACTTCAGTGGAGTAAACACCTTAAAAACAAGGAACTCACTCAAGCTTCTCCTGCTCCCTTTTATGCTGCTGCCTCGTCCTCTTCCTCCACCTCGGGAGGAATGTTGGCACCTGCCGCCCACCAAACAGAGGATGTGCCACCGACACCACCACCTGCGTCACCAAGCATCTCCACCATGTCACACAGCAGCGTTCAGCTCTCCATCTTACAAACCTTGGAGAGAAAGTGTAAATTCCCACCTAGCCACCCTTGAGCCCTGGGCCTGAATGCCAGCATTTCTAAACTACTGGCCTTTGAAATGCTGTAAAAAAGGCTGGTGGACACAGACAGCTTCAAACAGCTGACGGTGATGGCTGTCCCACAGTATGTTTTTCCCAGCCGCCACTACTTCTCCAAGACAGCCGTGCCTTCCCTGCACAACCAAGTATCCGATAAAATCAAGTGTGCATTGCGCAACGCCATCTGTGGCAAGGTTCACCTAACCACAGATACGTGGACCAGTAAGCACGGGCAGGGACACTATATCTCCCTAACTGCACACTGGGTAAATGTAGTGGAGGCTGGGCCCCAGACGGAGAGTTCTTTGGCGCACATCCTTCCGACGCCAAGGATCGCAGGGCATAATGCCGCTGCTCGCATGTCTGCGCTACAGTGTAACTTTGGCCTTACCGCTCACCGCCTCATATGCGACGTGCCCACCAGGTGGAACTCCACCTTGCACATGCTGGAGAGACTGTGCAAGCTGCAGCAGGCCATAGTGGAGTTTCAGCTGCAGCACGCATGGGTCAGTCGCAATGCGGAACAGCACCACTTTACCATCAATGACTGGGCCTCCATGCGAGACCTGTGTGCCCCAGCTATTCCACCTGTGTTCCCAGAGACACAACCAGGCAAATAAACTACGAGACATTCTGTATCCATCAGACGTGATTATATGCCCCTGTAAGTAATATTTCACCCACAAGTTCTCTATATACGGCATCATATAGGCATTTGCCACATTTAATTGACCCCTGTGTTCTGGAGCATCCCCCTGACCTCTTGTCATACTGTCCATTAACTCTTTAATCCCTTTTCTTCCATCACTGTTCTAGCTCATCAGGGGCTGAAGCAGTGATGGAGAAGGGGGCAGCGATATATATGGAGTGCACAGTATGTTTGCTTATGAGGTTAAAATAGATATATAATAAAATGGATAAGTGGATGTGTATAAAACACTTTCTTGATATAAATGTAGCCACCTTCTGAATTCTGAGGGTGAGGTGGTTATTATTAGGATTGAGCGAACCTGAATTGTATAATTCGGGTTCGTACCGAATTTTGGGGTGTTCGGGACACGGACCCAAAAATTTTCATAAAAGTTCGGGTTCAGGTCCGTTGTTCAGCGATTCTTATCGCTTTTTGAAGGGCTGCATAGCAGCCAATCAGCAAGCGTTTTACATCTTTGCCCTAAGAAGCCATCAGAGCCATGCCTACTAATGGCATGTCTGTGATTGGCTGACTGCAGAATGTGACCCAGCCTCTTTATAAGCTGGAGTCACGTAGTGCCGCACGTCACTCTGCTGGTGTTAGTCTAGGGAAAGGTTGCTGCCTGTGTTCTCAGTGAGAGATTAGGGATGAAATCTGTAGAACCTGTTGTTGTGTACTTTTTAAGATACAGCAAATATTGAAGGAGGGTGCTTCTGCAATCCTACATTTATGTACCCAGCCACTGTAAAGGAATTTTTTTCTTTAATCCATCTGTTACTGAGCTGGGGGTCGGCGGCCATTTTAGCCACTGCAGTGTTCTTGGAACTGCTTGTGACCTGCATGTGTGCCAGCCTGCCAGTGACATCAGTCTAATCCTTTTTGGTAGCTCAGTGAAGGAAAAAAAGCTTTTTTTCTGGCAGGTCAAGTCCCCTACATTACCTTTTGTATAATTAAGAGGTGACATAGTCCATTCCTGGGACTAATCACAAGGATCCTACCAGGGAAGGGCTCTATATCCCATCTGCAATTACAAACGCTCCATGGAGCACATCAAGCCTCTTTTATTCCTGATACAAGTAATATAAAATATAACCTTTAATCATCAATCTTAAAAATGCGTGATATGTGAGCACAAAAAGGTTAAAATCACTGCCGATTATACTGAAGGGAACACTACTCAATAAACGCTGTGGTCATGGATGTGCACTATACCATGGCCACTATCGCGATAGTGTTACTATATTAGGCTCATCCACACTGGGTTAATGGATGTCGTTATTCTGCAGCTGCTGCTGCTAGTGACCTAACTTCACCAAATTATAACTAACTGTCCCTCCAGCAATTTAGGCAGCACATTAAAACTTCAATATTCCGTCCCCCAACATGTTTCACCAGCTAGGCTGGCGTCCTCAGGGGTATTGGGGTATTAGTCCATTCCTGTAGTCTGGGACTTGTGGTGCTACAGAGCACTTGTGCATACAACTCACAAAACCGTATATTCAATTTCTTTTCCACAAAGCAGTTTAAAATACACTGCCCAAATACCTATTTTACATTTCTGCAGTGAAATAGAGAATCAGTGTATTTTTGAGAAAAAAAGCTGTATTACTGGTCCACAAAACAGTTGTGCATACAGCGTACAAATACATATTTTATATTTCTGCAGGGAAATAGTGCATCAATATGTTTTTAGGGGAAAAAAAAACGTGTTCTAGGCCCACAAAACAGTTGTGCATTAAGCCTAGAAATACCTACGTTTAATTTCTAGCCTTTGAAATACTGCATTTGTGCAGTTTTGTAACAAAAGCCGTGTTCTGGGTCCCCAAACCAGTTGTGCATACAGCGTACAAATTCCTATGTTTAATTTCCAGCAGTTAAATACTGCATTTGTGTGTTTTAGTGAACAAAGCAGTGTTCTGGGTCCCCAAAGCAGTTGTGCATACAGCGTACAAATACCAATTTTAAATTGCAGCACGGAAATAGTGCTTAAGTGTGTTTTACTGAAAATAAGCCGTGTTCTAGGCCCACAAATTATTTGTGCATAAAGCGTAAAAATACCTATGTTTAATTTCCAGCCTTTATATACTGCATTTGTGAATTTTGGTGAAAAAAGCTCTGTTCTGGGTCCCCAATCCAGTTGTGCATACAGCGTAAAAATACCTAAGTTTAATTTTCAACAGTTAAATACTGCATTTGTGTGATTTAATTAAAAAAGCCGTGTTATGGGTCCACAAAGCAGTTGTGCATACAGCGTACAAATACCAATTTTAAACTGCAGCACGGAAATAGTGCTTTAGCGTGTTTCATGAAAAAAAGCCGTGTTCTAGGCCCACAAAACGGTTGTGCATAAAGCGGAGAAATACCTAAGTTTAATTTCCAGCCTTTAAATACTGCATTTGTGAATTTTGGTGAAAAAGCCATGTTCTGGGTCCCCAAACTAGTTGTGCATACAACTTACAAATATCTACTTTTAATTTTCAGCAGTTACAGATGTAGCAGGGGTGAGACTCCAACCCTTAACTCAAATTTCATTATCTCATCGCGTTATCTTGAAACAAAATCCATTGAGAAGCAATTGCTTAACCAGTTTAGTTAACTAAAGTTTAATTAACACATCTCAGAAAACAGGAGTCTTAACCCTTCTGCATACGTAAATAATGCATTTGTGTGTTTTACTGAAAAAAGCCGTGTTCTGGGTCGCCAAAGCAGTTGTGCATACAGCGTACTAATACCATTTTTAAATTGCAGCACGGAAACAGTGCTTTAATGTGTTTTACTGAAAAAAGGGCGTGTTCTAGGCCCACAAAACAGTTGTGCATAAAGCGTAGAAATACCTACATTTAATTTCCACTATTTAAATACCGCATTTGTGAATTTTGGTGAAAAAAGCCGTGCTCTGGGTCCTCAAACCAGTTGTGCATACAGCGTTCAAATTCCTACGTTTAATTTCCAGCAGTTAAATACTGCATTTTTGTGTTTTACTGAAAAAAGCTGTGTTCTGGGTCCCCAAAGCAGTTGTGCATACAGCATACTAATACTAATTTTAAATTGCAGCACAGAAATAGTGCTTTAGTGTGTTTTACTGAAAAAAAGTTGTGGTCTAGGCCTATAAAACAGTTGTGCATAAAGTCGTAGAAATACCTATGTTTAATTTCCAGCTTTAAAATACTGCAATTTGAATTTTGGTGAAAAAAGCCGTGTTCTAGGCTCACAAAACAGTTGTGCATAAAGCGTAGAAATACCTATGTTTAAATTCCAGCCTTTAAATACTGCATTTGTGAATTTTGGTAAAAAAAAGCCGTTTTCTGGGTCCTCAAAGCAGTTGTGCATACAGCGTACACATACTAATTTTAAATTGCAGCACGGAAATAGTGCTTTAGTGTGTTTTCTGAAAAAAGGCGTGTTCTAGGCCCACAAAATAGTTGTGCATAAAGCGTAGAAATAACTATGTTTAATTTCCAGCAGTTAAATACTGAATTTGTGTGTTTTAGTGAAAAAAGCCGTGTTCTGGGTCCACAAAGCAGCTGTGCATACAGAGTACAAATACCTATTTTAAATTGCAGCAATAAAATAGTACATTAGTGTACTTTAGGGAAAAAAAGCTGTGTTCTTTGTTCACAAAGCAGTTGTGCATACAGCGTACAAATACCTATGTTTAATTTTCAGCCGTTAAATAGTGTATTTGTGAATTTTAGGGAAAAAAAAGTGTTATTCCTGGTCCACAAAGCAGTTTAAAATACACCGCCCAAATACCTAATTTACATTTCTGCTGTGAAATAGTGCATTAGTGTATTTTTGTGCAAAAAAGCCATATTCTTGCTTCAAAAAGCAGTTGTGCATACAGCGTAAAAATACCTCATTTACATTTTTGCAGTGAAATAGTGCATTAGTGTATTTTTGGGAAAAAAAAGCGGTATTCTTGGTCCACAGAGCATTTTTATGACACGGGCACTGCCTTTGTGTTAGTGAACTTAATTTCTGACTATTGGCAATTAAATTGACACCGGAGATAAACCATCTGTCAGCTTAGTGGGTGAACACAAATAATGAGGAGAACATCAAATAAGTGATTTGGGCATGGCCGTAGTGGTGTTGGTGGAGCTCCTGTTGCTGGGAGAGGATGTGGCCGCTCAGCGCCAACTACAGGTCCAAGTGAAACACCTTCCCCAGGTGCAAGTAGGTGACAGAACCTGCAGCGTTATTTGGTAGGCCCGAATGCCGCCCTACGGATGGTGAGGCCAGAACAGGTACAGGCGATAGTAGATTGGGTGGCTGACAGTGGCGCCAGTACCTTCACCGTCTCCATCTCCCACTCAGTCCTCTGCAGAAAGCTGAGAGTTGGCACCTGCAGCCCATGCCCATCAGTCTTTCACCTCACCCCCCTTGCAAATCAGCCAAGCAGCCTGAGCTCCAAGTCATGCAGTAGACTCTTATGCTTTTTGATGACTCTGCTGGCAGGGTTTCCCCGGGCCATCCATATAGACCTACCCCAGAAGTGGAAGACATTGAATGAAATGATGCCTAACCACTTATGTTGCAGGATGAAACATGGGAGGACCACTGCAGCACGTCTCTGATGATGACGAAACACAGGTGCCAACTGCTGCGGCTTTCTGCAGGGTGCAGACTGACGAGGAGGGCAAGGGTCAAGAATGGGTGGAAGATGATGTGGAGGACGATGAGGTCCTAGACCACGACTGGAATCAAGTTCATGCTAGTGACGTGTGCAGTTCTGAGGAAGAGGTGGTGGTCACACAGAGGCAACAACACAGAAAAAGAGGAAGCAGGCTGAAAAAGCGGAGTGGCCATCCTGAGACAGTATGCCTGCTACTGCCCACCGCACACAGGGACCTAGCACATCAAATCCAGTTCCAAGGAGTTAATTGGCGTGGCAGTTCTTCAGACAATGTCCTGATGACAAGACACGAGTGGGTTGCACATTGTGCCATCATATTCTGAAGCGAGGCATAAACGTTCTAAACCTGAGCACAACCTGCATGACCAGGCATCTAAATGCAAAGCACGAACTGCAGTGGAGTAAACACCTTAAAAACCAAGAAAGGTCTCAGGCTCCTCCTGCTTCTTCTTCTGCTGCTGGCTCGGCCTCTTCCTCCACCTCTGGAGTCACTGTGGCACCTGCCACCCAGCAAACAGAGGATGTGTCACCAACACCACCACCTCCGTCATCATCATCAATCATCTCCACCATGTCACACGCAAGCATTCAGCTCTCCATCTCTCAAACACTGGAGAGAAAGAGAAAATACCTACCCACCCACCCTCGATCCCTGGTCCTGAATGCCAGCATTTCAAAATTACTTACCTTTTAAAGGCTGTATTTCCGTCTGGTGGAGATGGACTGTTTTAAACATCTCATAGCGGTGGCTGTCCCACAGTACTTTGTTCCCAGCCGCCACTACTTTTTCAGGTGAGCCTTTTCTTCCCTGCACAACCAAGTGAAGGATAAAATCAAGTGTGCACCGCGCAACACCATCTGTGGCAAGGTCCACATAACCACAGATACATGGACCAGTAAGCACGGGCAGGGACCCTATATCTCCCTAACTGCACACTGGGTAAATGTAGTGGCGGCTGGGCCCGAGGCAGATAGTGGTTAAGGCGCAGGTCCTTCCACCACGAGGATCGCATGGCATTATTCTTTGCCTCCTGTTGCCTCCTCCTCCTACTCCTACAAGCTCATTAAAATGAACAAGGCATGTATCCCACAGGACTTGTCCGTACCTTGTGCAGAATAGACATTTATAACCGCCTCAACCATACATTCTTGTACTGCAGTACATTTATTCATTGAATCCTTTTATTTATTTGTACCCAGTGGCGTGCCCAAGGGGGGGCGGGGGGCAGGGGGGGGGGCGGTTCGCCCCGGGTGCCGGCTGTCAGGGGGGTGCCAGGGAGAGGGACTGACAGGGGGGAACGGGGAAGCGCTCAGCGCTCCCTCCTGTCATTCCCTTGTAGCGTGACCGAGCTCTGTCAGGTCCGGGTACAGAGAGCATCTGTCTCCTGTACCCGGCCGGACTGACAGGAAGTGCGCACACAGCTTGCGCTTCCAGTGAGTCAGCCCGGGTACCGGAGACAAAAGCTCCTGTACCCGCCGCAATGCTCGGCCACGCTGCAGCAAAGGTAGGGAGGGGAGGCGCAGGGAGGAGGAGGAGGGACGATCCAGAAAGAACATGACAAGAGGGGGGTCAGAAAGAACATGACAAGATTGAGGGGAGGGTGATCAAAATGGGGGATCAGAAAAACATGACAAGATGGGGGATCAGAAAAGCATGACAAGATGGGGGGGAGTATGACAAATTACTATGTGGGGGGCACTACTGTGTGGTTGGGGGTGTGGGGGACACTACTGTGTGGGGGGCAATGTGGCGGACACTACTGTGGGGGCAGTATGGGGGACACTACTGTGTGGGGACAGTGTGGCGGACAATACTGTGTGGGGACAGTGTGGCAGACACTACTGTGTGTGGGGGACAGTGTGGCGGACACTACTGTGTGGGGGCAGTGTGGGGGAAATAATGTGTCTTGGCGGTCTGGGTCTAACGAAGGAGAAGAGGAAAGAGAAGGTCTACATGACAGGAGATGTCCCTGATGTAAGAGGTATGTGCCCAAGTAATGGGGGGTGCCAGAGAAAGGACCCGCCCCGGGTGCCAAAAACCCTGGGCATGCCACTGTTTGTACCATTATTTTGGTGGCTACCCCTATTTGAATGAAACTCTCCTCTGTCCGGGTGCAGGGGCCTACATTTCTGATAGTGGCCTTTTGCATTGGTGGGTGACATGAAGCCTGTTTTGCCATGAATTGACCTTTCCTCTGTCTGTGTGCAAGGGGCCTAACTTACTAAAAATCGCCTGCTCCTTTGGTGGGTGACATTAATCTCTTTTTGCTGTGAATGAACCTCTCCTCTGCCTGGGTTCCAGGGGCCTACATTAGTGACAATCGCCTGTTGCATTGGTGGGTGACATGAAGCCTGTTCGCCATGAATGAACCTCTCCTCAGTCTGTGTGCAAGGGGCCTACATTTCTGATAGTATGCCTGTTGCATTGGTGGCTTACATGAAGCCTGCATTGCCGTGAATTGACCTCCCCTCTGTCCGGGTGCTAGGGGCTTAGATTTATGATAGTGGCCTGTTGCATTGGTGAGTGATATGAAGCCTGTTTTGCTGTGAATTGACCTTTCCTCTGTCTGGGTGCCAGGGGCCTAACATTTCTGAATATCACCTGGTCCATTGGTGGGTGACATTAACCCAGTTTTGCCATTGATAAGCTATAGCTGTGCATTGCTGGCAGGAAACCAAATTTTGAAAAAAACGTCTGTTACTGATCAAAAGATGCGTGACTACAAATGCTTGCTGGTAGACGTGCTGCTGATGGCATTCCCACCTGATACCTCCCCAACCTCCTATCCCACCTCCTCCTCCGAGTTGCAAACTAATAATGTTTAATTTTTATTTTTTTTATTATATTTTAAGTAATTTCCCTATACACATTTTTTGCAGGGCATTTACCTACTTTTTGCTGCCTTTTGCAGCCCTCTAGCCCTTTCCAGGGATATTTTACAGCCATTTTAGTGCCCAAAAGTTCAGGTCCCCATTGACTTCAATGGGGTTTGGGGTCAAGTTCTGGTTAAGTTTGGATCCCAAACCCGAATATTTCAGTGAAGTTCGGCCGAACTTGTCAAACCCGAACATTCAGGTGTCCGCTCAACTCTAGTTATTATTTGTAGAGCAGGGATTTTAGCAAGGAGCCGGGATCAGCGCAGGGACCTCAATCGTTTTAGCTACTAGATTTCATAATAGAAATGCACAGAAGTTTTTTTAAGTCTCATGGTTATATTCATTTATAAGTGCTGACATTAATACTTAGAATTTGGTTGAGGAGAGATGTGCGCTGTTCTTCAGATAACCAAGAGATGCGCACTGCCGCCCTGGTTGCAGAGGGATGAGCGCCGCCGTCCCTGTCACAAGAGGATGCCGGCTGCTGCCCTGATAGATACATACAAATGCATACAAATACAGTATATATTTACTGATGTATATAAATATATATATATATATATATATATATATATATATTGGTAAGGCTGATTAGTCATCCTGCAGTTGTGGGAGAGGCGGATGCTCTTCATATGCGAGCCACAGCCTCACTCACGGGCGTGTGTTCTCAGGTGCACAGCTGCTGCTGGGTGTCATTAACAAACTAGCTTCCCTGGTGGTAGGATTCTTTCTTTTCAGAATGGAGCTTGTTATTTTGCTCTCTGCTACCGTAGCATGCATGTATCTGCTACTTAAGGTTTGTTCGTTGGGGCTAAATATTTCTATTTCTTTTCAAATTTGTTTGTTTGGTAATAGGAGTTAGTTTCTATAAATCTTACAAATTATACTTCTCTTTGTTCGTCTCGTATGAGAAGTTACTTCAGCCGGTCATTTTTGGAGATTGGACGCAGCTGTTATTGTTTAGGCCTCTTGCTGTAGCTGTTCCTTGCCATGAGTATCCCCCCCTCCCCCCGCTACCACCATCTTTAGACTTCATGTATTTCACTGCTTACATCACATTCCGTATCCAGCAGCTCCTTGAGGCTCGCACGCATGGCTCCTGCCATAAGAGACTATCACAAATGGCTCCTGCTATAAGAGTCTTGCACGCCTGGCTCCTGCCATAAGAGTCTCCCAAGCATGGCTCGTGCCATAAGAGTCTCGCACGCATGGCTCCTGCTATAAGAGTCTCGTACGCATGGCTCCTGCCATAAGAGTCTCGCACGCATGGCTCCTGCCATAAGAGTCTCGCACGCATGGCTCCTGCCATAAGAGTCTCGCACGCATGGCTCCTGCATTAAGAGTCTCGCACGCATGGCTCCTGCCATAAGAGTCTCGCACGCATGGCTCCTGTCATAAGAGACTCGCACGCATGGCTCCTGCCATAAGGGACTCTCAGGCATGGCTCCTGCCATAAGGGACTCTCAGGCATGGCTCCTTCCATAAGGGACTCTCAGGCATGGCTCCTGCCATAAGGGACTCGCACGCATGGCTCCTGCCATAAGGGACTCGCACGCATGGCTCCTGCCATAAGGGACTCGCATGCATGGCTCCTGCCATAAGGGACTCGCACGTATGGCTCCTGCCATTAAGGACTCGCACGCATGGCTCCTGCCATAAGGGACTCGCACGCATGGCTCCTGCCGTAAGGGACTTCGACATTGGTAGTTCATACAGCCATCTGATACTATTTTCCATTGCACACCTTTCAGAAGCTTTCTTTTGTTCATTTATATTTTACAGATTAGTATTTGTGGTTCATTTCAGCCACATTTCATTTAAGAAGCTTTACCCCATGTCTTTGTCTTTTTAGGTCATCGAGTCCCGGCTTATTACTAAACCCGTCAGGTTAAGCCCCAATCTTTTCCCCAGCTGACCTTAATTCTTAAGGTTCGCATCCCGGTGACTGCCCGGCCCCATTGGCCCCTGGCAGTTGCTTCGGCCCCATGGCTTTAGGGGTCCGACCAATGGTTGTCTGTCCACCTGTGCAGCTATTACTCACATCTTTACCTGCTTGCCAGCTTATGTTATTTAGGTATCATTTTAGTTATTGTCCGTTATCATCTCCATTTTCTGTCACGTTTCCCTTCGTCTTTTCAGGTCACGCAGTTTAACTCATGTTGGGGGTTCCCTTCCATGTCGGTCAGGTCTTGTTCCTAATGATATTTCGCCTGGCATGTTATTCAGGCCACGTAGTTTATCTTAGGTATCGCCTGCCACATCGGTCAGGCTCATGGTTTAATTTCACCTGCACCATATTCAGGTCATTTATTATAGTTATAATTTCTTGATAACAAAAAAAAAAAAAACTCGGCCCCATGGCTTCGGGGGCCCGATGACAGCTTTGGCCCCATGGCTGGGCTGATTGCCTGGTTGGTTGTCCATCTGTGCATCTAGGCTGATTTGGCCCGTATGTATCACATACATACCTGCTTCCCTAATATCCTAATAATCCATGTTGATCGCTCACTTTATGTTTTTGTCCGCAAACTGGTCCGGTTCGCCCTACAGCATCATTGTCATGTCTTACTCAGATATTTCGTCTTGCTTTAATTGTTCATGCTTTCGTTCAGGTCCTGCCAGAGGAGGAACAAGTAGGGTAATTCCCTCTAGCATTTCAGTCTCTGATCGTAGTCGATCATATCTTGTCAATCAGGTCCCCGCACAAAGTCTTTGCCTTTTTACTACGACCAGGAATTCAATTTCGCTGGTAGCTTCATTGCAATTGCATTCCCTCACTCGTGGGAGGGCATAGACAGAATCTTGTATATTATGACTTTGTAGCTTCTTGCCGCATTAACCTCAGACTCCCTACAACCACACTGAAGCCTGCAGGAACGGTGTGGTCTGTCCAGAAATAAGGTGACTTAAACCTGTGGTTTATTTGCTACAGAAGGACTTTTGTTCTATGCACTATGTGAATATGCACCTGTGTGGTCTGCACATTGCCTGTTATGCCTTTGGTGTGAATAGTGTTAAGCGAACAGTTCGAGCATAGTTCGGGTTCGTACCGAATTTTGGGGTGTTCAGGACACGGGACCGGACCCGAACATTTTCAAAAAAGTTTGGGTTCTGGTTCGTTGTTCAGTGATTTCTTCCCGCTTTCTGAAGGGCTGCACTGCAGCCAATCAGCTATTGTTTTACTTCTTGCCCTAAGAGCCCATCACAGCCATGCCGACTAATGGCATGGCTGTGATTGGCCAAGTGCAGCATGTGACCCAGCCTCTATTTAAGCTGGAGTCACGTAGCGCCGCACGTCACACTGCTCTGATTAGTGTAGGGAGAGGACGCAGCTGCTGTGAGGGCGAGATTAGGCAGGGAAAAGTCTGCAAAAGCACCTAATGAAGTGATTGATCTACAGTTGTGAATGATTGAACATATGCTAGTTACTTGCTCACTGGTTTTTAGGCTGCACAGAGCGTTTTTCTGTCACTTATTTTCTGGGGTGATCAGCGGCCATTTTGTGACTTGTGGTGCAGCAGAACAAGCTGCCACCAAGTCCATCAATCCATCAATACAAGTTTTTTTTTTGCTATATCCTACATCAGGGGCTTGGCTGTGCTAATTGTCACCGCTAGAAACTCAGGATAGCAATTTCTATATTTTATTAAGGGGTTAAATACAATTGCCAAAATACCAATCCCCTAAATCTGGTGTTCCAGCTTTGGCTAGCCAAGTATAATACTGTCTGCTGTTTGGCAAAGGATAAATTATTTTCTGTGGTGAAATTCAATTGTCAAAATAGCAATCCCCTAAATCTGGTTTCCAAGCAGTGGCTAGCAAACTATAATAGTGTCCGCCAAAACATATATTTTGTTTTGGGGTGAAATTCAATTGCCAAAATAGCAATACCATAAATCTGGTGTCCCAGCACTGGCTGGCAAACTATAATAGTGTCCGCCAAAACATATATTTTGTTCTCGGGTGAAATTCAATTGCCAAAATAGCAATACCATAAATCAGTAGTTTCAGCTCTGGCTGGCAAACTATAATAGTGTCCGCCAAAACATATATTTTGATCTGGGGTGAAATTCAATTGCCAAAATAGCAATACCATAAATCAGTGGTTTCAGCTGTGGCTGGCGAAGTTTCATAGTGTCCTGCAAATCATATATTTTGTTCTGGGGTGAAATTCAATTGCCAAAATAACAATACCCTGAATCTGGTGTTCTAACTGTTGCAGGCCTAGTTTAAATCTGTCTGTAACAGGGTATATTTTATTCTGGGGTGAAATTCAATTGCCAAAATAGCAATAACATAAATCAGTGGTTTCAGCTGTGGCTGGCCAAGTTTCATAGTGTCCATAAATACATATATTTTGTTCTGGGGTGAAATTCAATTGCCAAAATAGTAATGCCATAAATCAGTGGTTTCAGCTGTGGCTGGCAAACTATAATAGTGTCCGCCAAAACATATATTTTGTTCTGGGGTGAAATTCAATTGCCAAAATAGCAATACCATAAATCAGTGGTTTCAGCTGTCGCTGGCCAAGTTTCATAGTGTCCTGCAAATCATATATTTTGTTCTGGGGTGAAATTCAGTTGCCAAAATAGCAATACCATAAATCAGTGGTTTTAGCTGTGGCTTGCCAAGTTTCATAGTGTCCTGCAAATCATATATTTTGTTCTGGGGTGAAATTCAATTGCCAAAATAACAATACCCTGAATCTGGTGTTCTAACTGTTGCAGGCCTAGTTTAAATCTGTCTGTAACAGGGTATATTTTATTCTGGGGTGAAATTCAATTGCCAAAATAGCAATAACATAAATCAGTGGTTTCAGCTGTGGCTGGCCAAGTTTCATAGTGTCCATAAATACATATATTTTGTTCTGGGGTGAAATTCAATTGCCAAAATAGTAATACCATAAATCAGTGGTTTCAGCTGTGGCTGGCAAACTATAATAGTGTCCGTCAAAACATATATTTTGTTCTGGGGTGAAATTCAATTGCCAAAATAGCAATACCATAAATCAGTGGTTTCAGCTGTGGCTGGCCAAGCTATCATAGTGTCCTGCAAAACATATATTTTGTTCTGGGGTGAAATTCAATTGCCAAAATAGCAATACCATAAATCAGTGGTTTTAGCTGTGGCTGGCCAAGTTTCATAGTGTCCGTAAAAACATATATTTTGTTCTGGGGTGAAATTCAATTGCCAAAATAGCAATACCATAAATCAGTGGTTTTAGCTTTGGCTGGCCAAATTTCATAGTGTCCGTAAAAACATATATTTTGTTCTGGGGTGAAATTCAATTGCCAAAATAGCAATACTATAAATCAGTGGTTTCAGCTGTGGCTGGCCAAATTTCATAGTGTCCTGCAAATCATATATTTTGTTCTGGGGTGAAATTCAATTGCCAAAGTAGCAATACCCTTAATCTGGTGTTCCAGCTGTTGCAGGCCTAGTTTAAATCTGTCTGTAACAGGGTATATTTTGTTCTGGGGTGAAATTCAATTGCCAAAATAGCAATACTATAAATCAGTGGTTTCAGCTGTGGCTGGCCAAGTTTCATAGTGTCCTGCAAAGGATATATTTTGTTCTGGGGTGAAATTCAATTGCCAAAATAGCAATACCATAAATCAGTGGTTTTAGCTGAGGCTGGCCAAGTTTCATAGTGTCCTGCAAAAGATATATTTTGTTCTGGGGTGAAATTCAATTGCCAAAATAGCAATACCATAAACCAGTGGTTTCAGCTGTGGCTGGCCAAGTTTCATAGTGTCCTGCAAAGGATATATTTTGTTCTGGGGTGAAATTCAATTGCCAAAATAGCAATACTATAAATCAGTGGTTTCAGCTGAGGCTGGCCAAGTTTCATAGTGTCCTGCAAAAGATATATTTTGTTCTGGGGTGAAATTCAATTGCCAAAATAGCAATACTATAAACCAGTGGTTTCAGCTGTGGCTGGCCAAGTTTCATAGTGTCCTGCAAAAGATATATTTTGTTCTGGGGTGAAATTCAATTGCCAAAATAGCAATACTATAAATCAGTGGTTTCAGCTGAGGCTGGCCAAGTTTCATAGTGTCCTGCAAAAGATATATTTTGTTCTGGGGTGAAATTCAATTGCCAAAATAGCAATACCATAAATCAGTGGTTTCAGCTCTGGCTGGCAAACTATAATAGTGTCCGCCAAAACATATATTTTGTTCTGGGGTGAAATTCAATTGCCAAAATAGCAATACCATAAATCAGTGGTTTTAGCTGTGGCTGGCCAAGTTTCATAGTGTCCGTAAAAACATATATTTTGTTCTGGGGTGAAATTCAATTGCCAAAATAGCAATACCATAAATCAGTGGTTTTAGCTTTGGCTGGCCAAATTTCATAGTGTCCGTAAAAACATATATTTTGTTCTGGGGTGAAATTCAATTGCCAAAATAGCAATACTATAAATCAGTGGTTTCAGCTGTGGCTGGCCAAATTTCATAGTGTCCTGCAAATCATATATTTTGTTCTGGGGTGAAATTCAATTGCCAAAGTAGCAATACCCTTAATCTGGTGTTCCAGCTGTTGCAGGCCTAGTTTAAATCTGTCTGTAACAGGGTATATTTTGTTCTGGGGTGAAATTCAATTGCCAAAATAGCAATACTATAAATCAGTGGTTTCAGCTGTGGCTGGCCAAGTTTCATAGTGTCCTGCAAAGGATATATTTTGTTCTGGGGTGAAATTCAATTGCCAAAATAGCAATACCATGAAGCAGTGGTTTTTGCTGAGGCTGGCCAAGTTTCATATTGTCCTGCAAAAGATATATTTTGTTCTGGGGTGAAATTTAATTGCCAAAATAGCAATACTATAAACCAGTGGTTTCAGCTGTGGCTGGCCAAGTTTCATATTGTACTGCAAAGGATATATTTTGTTCTGGGGTGAAATTCAATTGCCAAAATAGCAATACCATAAATCAGTGGTTTCAGCTCTGGCTGGCAAACTATATTAGTGTCCGCCAAAACATATATTTTGTTCTGGGGTGAAATTCAATTGTCAAAATAGCAATACCATATATCAGTGGTTTCAGCTCTGGCTGGCAAACTATAATAGTGTCCGCCAAAACATATATTTTGTTCTGGGGTGAAATTCAATTGCCAAAATAGCAATACCATAAATCAGTGGTTTTAGCTGTGGCTGGCCAAGTTTCATAGTGTCCGTAAAAACATATATTTTGTTCTGGGGTGAAATTCAATTGCCAAAATAGCAATACCATAAATCAGTGGTTTCAGCTGTGGCTGGCCAAATTTCATAGTGTCCTGCAAATCATATATTTTGTTCTGGGGTGAAATTCAATTGCCAAAGTAGCAATACCCTTAATCTGGTGTTCCAGCTGTTGCAGGCCTAGTTTAAATCTGTCTGTAACAGGGTATATTTTGTTCTGGGGTGAAATTCAATTGCCAAAATAGCAATACTATAAATCAGCGGTTTCAGCTGTGGCTGGCCAAGTTTCATAGTGTCCTGCAAAGGATATATTTTGTTCTGGGGTGAAATTCAATTGCCAAAATAGCAATACCATAAATCAGTGGTTTTAGCTGAGGCTGGCCAAGTTTCAGAGTGTCCTGCAAAAGATATATTTTGTTCTGGGGTGAAATTCAATTGCCAAAATAGCAATACTATAAACCAGTGGTTTCAGCTGTGGCTGGCCAAGTTTCATAGTGTCCGTTAAAACATATATTTTGTTCTGTGGTGAAATTCAGTTGCCAAAATAGCAATACCATAAATCAGTGGTTTCAGCTGTGGCTGGCAAACTATAATAGTGTCTGCCAAAACATATATTTTGTTCTGGGGTGAAATTCAATTGCCAAAATAGCAATACCATAAATCAGTGGTTTTAGCTGTGGCTGGCCAAGTTTCATAGTGTCCGTAAAAACATATATTTTGTTCTGGGGTGAAATTCAATTGCCAAAATAGCAATACCATAAATCAGTGGTTTTAGCTTTGGCTGGCCAAATTTCATAGTGTCCGTAAAAACATATATTTTGTTCTGGGGTGAAATTCAATTGCCAAAATAGCAATACTATAAATCAGTGGTTTCAGCTGTGGCTGGCCAAATTTCATAGTGTCCTGCAAATCATATATTTTGTTCTGGGGTGAAATTCAATTGCCAAAGTAGCAATACCCTTAATCTGGTGTTCCAGCTGTTGCAGGCCTAGTTTAAATCTGTCTGTAACAGGGTATATTTTGTTCTGGGGTGAAATTCAATTGCCAAAATAGCAATACTATAAATCAGTGGTTTCAGCTGTGGCTGGCCAAGTTTCATAGTGTCCTGCAAAGGATATATTTTGTTCTGGGGTGAAATTCAATTGCCAAAATAGCAATACCATAAATCAGTGGTTTTAGCTGAGGCTGGCCAAGTTTCATAGTGTCCTGCAAAAGATATATTTTGTTCTGGGGTGAAATTCAATTGCCAAAATAGCAATACTATAAACCAGTGGTTTCAGCTGTGGCTGGCCAAGTTTCATAGTGTACTGCAAAGGATATATTTTGTTCTGGGGTGAAATTCAATTGCCAAAATAGCAATACTATAAATCAGTGGTTTCAGCTGAGGCTGGCCAAGTTTCATAGTGTCCTGCAAAAGATATATTTTGTTCTGGGGTGAAATTCAATTGCCAAAATAGCAATACCATAAATCAGTGGTTTCAGCTCTGGCTGGCAAACTATAATAGTGTCCGCCAAAACATATATTTTGTTCTGGGGTGAAATTCAATTGCCAAAATAGCAATACCATAAATCAGTGGTTTTAGCTGTGGCTGGCCAAGTTTCATAGTGTCCGTAAAAACATATATTTTGTTCTGGGGTGAAATTCAATTGCCAAAATAGCAATACCATAAATCAGTGGTTTTAGCTTTGGCTGGCCAAATTTCATAGTGTCCGTAAAAACATATATTTTGTTCTGGGGTGAAATTCAATTGCCAAAATAGCAATACTATAAATCAGTGGTTTCAGCTGTGGCTGGCCAAATTTCATAGTGTCCTGCAAATCATATATTTTGTTCTGGGGTGAAATTCAATTGCCAAAGTAGCAATACCCTTAATCTGGTGTTCCAGCTGTTGCAGGCCTAGTTTAAATCTGTCTGTAACAGGGTATATTTTGTTCTGGGGTGAAATTCAATTGCCAAAATAGCAATACTATAAATCAGTGGTTTCAGCTGTGGCTGGCCAAGTTTCATAGTGTCCTGCAAAGGATATATTTTGTTCTGGGGTGAAATTCAATTGCCAAAATAGCAATACCATAAATCAGTGGTTTTAGCTGAGGCTGGCCAAGTTTCATAGTGTCCTGCAAAAGATATATTTTGTTCTGGGGTGAAATTCAATTGCCAAAATAGCAATACTATAAACCAGTGGTTTCAGCTGTGGCTGGCCAAGTTTCATATTGTACTGCAAAGGATATATTTTGTTCTGGGGTGAAATTCAATTGCCAAAATAGCAATACCATAAATCAGTGGTTTCAGCTCTGGCTGGCAAACTATATTAGTGTCCGCCAAAACATATATTTTGTTCTGGGGTGAAATTCAATTGTCAAAATAGCAATACCATATATCAGTGGTTTCAGCTCTGGCTGGCAAACTATAATAGTGTCCGCCAAAACATATATTTTGTTCTGGGGTGAAATTCAATTGCCAAAATAGCAATACCATAAATCAGTGGTTTTAGCTGTGGCTGGCCAAGTTTCATAGTGTCCGTAAAAACATATATTTTGTTCTGGGGTGAAATTCAATTGCCAAAATAGCAATACCATAAATCAGTGGTTTTAGCTTTGGCTGGCCAAATTTCATAGTGTCCGTAAAAACATATATTTTGTTCTGGGGTGAAATTCAATTGCCAAAATAGCAATACTATAAATCAGTGGTTTCAGCTGTGGCTGGCCAAATTTCATAGTGTCCTGCAAATCATATATTTTGTTCTGGGGTGAAATTCAATTGCCAAAGTAGCAATACCCTTAATCTGGTGTTCCAGCTGTTGCAGGCCTAGTTTAAATCTGTCTGTAACAGGGTATATTTTGTTCTGGGGTGAAATTCAATTGCCAAAATAGCAATACTATAAATCAGCGGTTTCAGCTGTGGCTGGCCAAGTTTCATAGTGTCCTGCAAAGGATATATTTTGTTCTGGGGTGAAATTCAATTGCCAAAATAGCAATACCATAAATCAGTGGTTTTAGCTGAGGCTGGCCAAGTTTCAGAGTGTCCTGCAAAAGATATATTTTGTTCTGGGGTGAAATTCAATTGCCAAAATAGCAATACTATAAACCAGTGGTTTCAGCTGTGGCTGGCAAACTATATTAGTGTCCGCCAAAACATATATTTTGTTCTGGGGTGAAATTCAATTGTCAAAATAGCAATACCATAAATCAGTGGTTTCAGCTCTGGCTGGCAAACTATAATAGTGTCCGCCAAAACATATATTTTGTTCTGGGGTGAAATTCAATTGCCAAAATAGCAATACCATAAATCAGTGGTTTTAGCTGTGGCTGGCCAAGTTTCATAGTGTCCGTAAAAACATATATTTTGTTCTGGGGTGAAATTCAATTGCCAAAATAGCAATACCATAAATCAGTGGTTTTAGCTTTGGCTGGCCAAATTTCATAGTGTCCGTAAAAACATATATTTTGTTCTGGGGTGAAATTCAATTGCCAAAATAGCAATACTATAAATCAGTGGTTTCAGCTGTGGCTGGCCAAATTTCATAGTGTCCTGCAAATCATATATTTTGTTCTGGGGTGAAATTCAATTGCCAAAGTAGCAATACCCTTAATCTGGTGTTCCAGCTGTTGCAGGCCTAGTTTAAATCTGTCTGTAACAGGGTATATTTTGTTCTGGGGTGAAATTCAATTGCCAAAATAGCAATACTATAAATCAGCGGTTTCAGCTGTGGCTGGCCAAGTTTCATAGTGTCCTGCAAAGGATATATTTTGTTCTGGGGTGAAATTCAATTGCCAAAATAGCAATACCATAAATCAGTGGTTTTAGCTGAGGCTGGCCAAGTTTCAGAGTGTCCTGCAAAAGATATATTTTGTTCTGGGGTGAAATTCAATTGCCAAAATAGCAATACTATAAACCAGTGGTTTCAGCTGTGGCTGGCCAAGTTTCATAGTGTACTGCAAAGGATATATTTTGTTCTGGGGTGAAATTCAATTGCCAAAATAGCAATACCATAAATCAGTGGTTTCAGCTGTGGCTGGCAAACTATAATAGTGTCCGCCAAAACATATATTTTGTTCTGGGGTGAGTTCAAGGATAGTAAGATGCGCGGGTTGTGCACTGTACCCCTCCCCCTCCCTGTTAAGATGCTGGCTGTTAGATGCGGAGGTTCTTATCTTGCTATGTTATAAGTTATCCAAAATGGGTATGAACTCCTCCTTCTGGTCATACAGGACTAAACGTTTATTTATACATTAAAATATCTCAGCTTGGTGGCTCACCTCCCTTCTCCGCTATGTACTGTATTAGTTGCTCGGGAAAAGAGAAAAGGTGTGTGATGGTCAGGGATTAGGGATGCTCTGAACAAGTATTGGAATATGCTTCTTATGGACACATCTCTTCAGTAACTATCTATCTCCTAGACCTATGATCACATTTCAGAAGAACAAAATTTGAAGGACCTTTTGGTCAAGAGCCATCATATTGGAGTGAGGCCAGAAAGAGCATTTGGGTCTAAAGGACCTAAATGGGGAGCTGACCCTGTGGTGATTGTGTGGCGTGCCCAAATGTATTAAGAACAACCACTTTCCTAATTCCACTGGTGACAAGCAGTACAAGATTACTCATACTATCATGTGCAACACCACAGGTGTGATATATGTGGTGAGTTGCCCCTGTAGATTGTTGTACTTTTTCTTACCACCAGGGAAATGAAAAGAGAGTGCGTGAGCATGTCTTGGGATTGAGTCTGCTAGGGAGGAACGAGATGTGACAACATTAAAAACGATCCCCAGACATTTTAAACAGTATCATGAAAGTAATGGATCCCTATTACAAATCAGAGGGATCGATAGAGTACATGTTGGCTCACAGGGGGAGGGAGATTGAAAACGTCTCCTTGCACAACAGGAGGCTCGGTGGATTTTCATTCTAAACACTGTGGCATGGACTTAATAAAAGTCTGAGCTTTGCTCCATTCATATAATAATGAGATATTAATTTCTGATCTTCTGCTCTGGATTAACTACATATGTTTGTAGGCCTTGGTTTTAATTAATGATTATTATTTTTATTGTGTTTACATTGTGAGATTATTTTATATTGTTTTTTGTCATCTTTTAGAACTGTGTCCTCCTGAACCCTTATGTGCTGACGATAGATGATCCGCTTTCTATAGGATTTTTATTGATGGCCCTTGCTTTGGACAACATTATTAATTTGTATATTTTTTATTTGTTTTTGTTTTTTATTTATAATAGACTTATTTACAATGAATTGTTATACACATGTATGGTTATTATAACATATTATATATACATTAGGAATTGTTATCATACTGTATATTTTAATCACTCTATGAATTTTAATCATTGATTATATATCATCACATTATTGATTGGATGGTATGAGGTGTCATATGCACTTTGTTTTAATATTGTATATGTATATCACATGCACGTGCAATTCTCATTGGCACTTTCACCCTTTCAATTGCACTTGTGTGTTCCTTGCTTTTCCCTTTCTTTTCACTTATTAAACATATATGATGATACATGATGAATGCGACACTCAGTCTTTTCAATTATTATGTGTTTATGGATGTAATTTATACATCTTACTATATATTATAGAGATATGTACTAAATAGTATATTTCCTATTTCCGGGCCACATGACAATGTCATGTGACCGGACTTAGATGCTGAGTTGGACAGCGGTGCATATTATATGATGCGCGTCCTTTCCGTGCCACGCCAGTCCCCTTTTGGGTCACGTGACTCGTTAGGGACATCAATATATTGTGCCGGGGATGTGATGAGATGCGCCTACTCGCCGCAACGACGTACTTCCGGTTCAGGATGACACACTTTAATTTTCTCATGTGCAGGTATTTTAAGTAATTATTAGGGTATATATAGTTGTGGGCTTACATTGATATCAGCACTCCCCAGAATAAGCTATATTGATCGAAACGCGTTGGGATCAAGGCGTTATCTTTGCACTTTATGTGAGTGGAACTTTGTATTATATTGTGGTTCAGACTGACTATCTTTTGTAACTATACCATGATTTATTATTGATGCACTTGCACTTTATATATAGTCATTAGTGATAGTGGTATTTTCTGTTTGCCTTGAATTATATTTTTATTGAGTTGTTCCTCACTTTTGGTATTAACTGTGCTTGATCGCTCCTATCATGAGCCATTTTATGGCTCTTTATGTCGTTTTTCACCACTGCCTTATTTTATGTATGTCTTAATTGTGTTGTTAAATAAATATTTATTGTGATTTAATGCAAATTGCCTGATTCAGTGAGTAATTGATGGGGATAGTATATTGTTAATTGTTTGGCCCAATCACCTTTGATGACTAATTAAAATATCTCAGCTTGATGGCTCACCTCCTTTCTCCACTATGTACTATATAAGGTGCTCGGAAGAAAAGGTGTGTGACGGTCAGGGATCAGAGGGCCTCTGATACGTCGCTTAAAAAGAATAGAAGTACAGTAATAGAGTAGAATTTAGGACAAAACAATAAGTGAAGATATGGGCAGCATTGGTTATTTTAGATTTAGAAGCAAAATAGTGTTACACTAATTCAACATCGCAAAATAACCCTGAATTGCTAAATCAAGACAGGTACATATTAATATATATAATACATATAAATCTTGTACATATGGGTCAGAAGGATTATTAATCCAATACTTTCTGTTGTAACTTTGATGATCCTGATGTGATAGTGATCTTACTGTAATTTTTTTTTGTCTTTCTCTATTCCCTCTGATCCCTGACCATGGCACACCTGTCAAATTATATTTGTCAAACGGAG
Source organism: Bufotes viridis (assembly GCA_033119425.1). NCBI lineage: Eukaryota > Metazoa > Chordata > Amphibia > Anura > Bufonidae > Bufotes > Bufotes viridis. The sequence continues at coordinate 403,934,508 of CM065589.1, forward strand.
TTCCTATAAGTATATCTAGAAATGCAGTCGGTATATTGTGCGCACTGAATATAAAGTCATTTGCGTCTATTGCACATTACCATAACCCAGAAGTCTGGAATTACCTTATAAATAAATATCCTTCATAGAAAAGACACATTCTATAGGAGAAACGCCGGGAGTAGAGTGCATGAGGATGCCAATGCCTTGCGCCTCTTGGTTGCTAAAGAAACAAAGGATGCTATCTCGGCAGCAATGTGAATAAGAAAACCGGACAGCCAAGCTCCAGAGCATTGCGGTTTGTCAAAGCTGCACAGGGGGCCTGTGGCTGCGCTCTTTGAGGCTTGGATGTCCCACACGGGAAAAGAGAAAAGGCGTTGGGCCTCACTGTACAGGTGCAGGGGCACAGCGGGGCAGCGGGAGCCCAGGGGCAAGTCATCCAGCCACTGGGACAGGTTTGCCATGGCTGTAGCTGCCAGTACAACCAGCTACTGACTCAGACAGCAGAGTAGAAAGGGGGAAGATGTGGAGGGATGTGTGGAGAAAGGTTGGGGAGGAGGATCGGGCGTAGTGTAGTGTCATTACGTACTTTAGGTTAACACTGCCATCTACTGGCCTTTGCTGTTACAGTTCATAGTAAAAGAGGAGAAGTCGTGATTGGTTAGTAACGCTATGAGAAAATAGTGATCTCTAGCGCAGTTACATGTACAGTTGTGTTCAAAATTATTTAACCCCCACTGAAATTGAGTGTTTTGGCCAGTTTGACATTGATTTTTATCATTTCAGTCATCTTGTTTACAATTAAATCAAAGAGGCCCTTGTAAGTCAGACAAATATAACATAACATTTATAATGAAATAACCACAAATGTCTTTTCTGTGCTCACATCATTATGAGTTTTATTCAACCCCCAAGTGACATTCAATCTTAGTACTTAGTACAACATCCTTTTCCAGTTATAACAGATTTTAAACGTGAAGCATAGCTTGACACAAGTGTCTTGCAGCGATTTACGGGTATCTTCGCCCATTCTTCATGGGCAAAAGCCTCCAGTTCAGTCACATTCTTAGGCTTGCGCGCTGCAACTGCTTTCTTTAAGTCCCACCAGAGGTTCTCAATCGGATTTAAGTCTGGTGACTGCGATGGCCACATCAAAATGTTCCAGCCTTTAATCTGCAACCATGCTCTAGTGGACTTGGAGGTATGCTTGGGATCATTGTCCTGTTGAAAGGTCCAACGTCTCCCAAGCCTCAGGTTTGTGACGGAATGCATCATATTTTCATCCAATATCTCCTGGTACTGAAGAGAATTCATGGTACCTTGCACACGCTGAAGCTTCCCTGTACCTGTAGAAGCAAAACAGCCCCAAAGCAAGATTGACCCCCGCCATGCTTCGCAGTAGGCAAGGTGTTCTTTTCTTCATAGGCCTTGTTCTTCCTCCTCCAAACATAGCATTGATCCATGGGCCCAAACAGTTCTAATTATTTTTCATCAGTCCACAGAACACTATCCCAAAACTTTTGTGGTTTGTCCACATGACTTTTGGCATACTGCAGTCGACTCTTCTTATTCTTTGGAGACAGCAAGGGGTGTGCCTGGGAGTTCTGGCATGGAGGCCTTCATTACGCAGTGTGCGCCTTATTGTCTGAGCTGAAACTTCAGTACCCGCATCTGACAAATCTTTTTCAGTTCCTCAGCAGTCACACGGGGACTTTTCTACACTTTGCGCTTCAGGTAGCACACAGCAGTCGAAGTCAGCATCTTCTTTCTGCCACGACCAGGTAGCGTTTCAACAGTGCCCCTTGCCTTGAATTTGCGAATGATGCTTCCTATTGTGTCTCTTGGTATGTTTAACATCTTTGCAATCTTCTTATAGCTATTGCCCTTCCTGTGAAGAGAAATCACCTCTTCTCTTGTCTTCCTGGACCATTCTCTTGACTTCACCATGTTTGTAAACACACCAGTAAATGTCTAGAAGGAGCTGAGTATCACAGTCATTTTAAATCTGCCTAATTGGTGCCTATTATGCTTGATTGCTGTTCCTTGACATCCACAGGGGTTTTCAATACCTGATCGAAAACACTTGAATGAACCTCTGTTCTTAAGAGTGGTAGTCTTTAAGGGGTTGAATAATTGTGTCAATGAAGAAATCACAAAAAAAACATTTAATACTGTATTACAAAAACAATTGATGTCATTTTAGTTGCATTTGGTTCTTTAAAAAGTCCTTGTAAGATTTCATTCTGAACACAATTACAAATGTACACTAAATTCCCTAAAACCATTTACAGCATTGGGGGTTGAATAATTTTGAACACAACTGTAAATAGTAAAACACTGGTTAACACTGGCACTTACATGGAAAAGGACATAGGAATTTTAGTGAACAGCAAACTAAGCTGTAGAAACCAGTGTCAGGCAGCTGCTGCCAAACCCTATTTATCCTTAGGACTGTGACTGTGACAAGGGGACATCCACTGCATCTGGAGGAGAGAAGGTTTGTACACAAACATAGAAGAGGATTCTTTACAGTAAGGGCAATAAGACTATGGAACTCTCTTCCTGAGGAGGTGGTGATAGTGAATCCTCTAAAAGAGTTCAAGAGGGCCTGGATGTATTTCTGCAGTGTAATAATATTACAGGTTATAGGTACTAGAGATGGGTCGTTGATCCAGGGAGTTATTCTGATTGCCTGATTGGAGTCGAGAAGGAATTTTTTCGCCCTAAAGTGGGGAAAATTGGCTTCTACCTCACATTTTATATTTTTATTTTTGCCTTCCTCTGGATCAATAAATCACAGAAAAATAGTGCACCACAAGGATAAGCAACTGACAACACTGACTAATCCCTCAAGATGATGTTAAAAGCTGAGACTTTTGCCAATATCTTCCAGTCAGGAACATATTGGAGACCCTTCATGCACCACGTCAAGGTTTCTCAGCATGGCATGGGGTCCTACCACTAGACTACCTATGGTGTGTGAACAGTGTCTGAAAGGTGCTGAGATCCAGCTCACAGCCCCACTCCCACTCACCTGCACTGCAGGACTAACAATGCAATGGGAGACAAATGAGGCCATTGAATGTGCCATTGCGTATGGCTGGTAACATTCTGTTGCACCTAGGAGCCTGTGTCACATGGTCTGTTGTGGGTGTGGCTTGCGGCCTCATTTGTCTCCCATTGCATTGTTAGTCCTGCAGTGCAGGTGAGTGGGAGTGGGGCTGTGAGCTGGATCTCAGCACCTTTCAGACACTGTTCACACACCATAGGTAGTCTAGTGATAGGACCCCATGCCATGCTGAGAAACCTTGACGTGGTGCATGAAGGGCTCCGATATGTTCCTGACTAGAAGATATTGGCGAAAGTCTCAGCTTTAAACATCAGCTTGAGGGATTAGCCAGTGTTGTCAGTTGCTTATCCTTGTGGTGCACTTTTTTCTGTGATTTATGTGTTTATATATTTTCATCCGCACATAGTTTCATTTTGTGTAGGATCTTTGTGTGGTGCATGTGGTTCACGCCGGCATCCTCCATTGTATGCAATTTTTGCTGTGGATAGCCGCTTGCTGCGAACCACATGTGGAGGAGCTGCTCCCCAGTTAGAAACACGCAACAGTGTTTGGGGTTTGAGCAGTTCCACCCATTTAGGCCATTATTTCAGTGGTTTTTCCTCTGGATCAACTTGAAGGATAACAGGCTGAACTAGATGGACAGATATCTTTTTCAGCCTTATAAACTATGTTAATATGTTACTATGTTACTATGTTTATCCTTGCTTTTGGGGTGAATTTGCCACCTGATACAAAGAGTTTTGGGGTATATTTAGTTGATATATAAGTACATCCATTCCTCCTTGATTCTCGGGTGAAATTTTGTTCTGATACAAACAGTTTTGGGGTGTATTTAGTTTATATATAATTACTTGCGGTCTGGCATGCTGCTTGGCTGAAGAAAGCATGCTCCTCGGGCTTATAAAAAAAATATATATATATATATACTAGAGGTGATCACACCATAAGGGCTCAGAACAGATAACACGAAAAGGGTTAGCCGCCTAGGCCGCTGTTCGCAGAAGCAGACCATTTTTCTACACACTTTTAGGGTGGTCAAATTCTTTTACACTTAATTCAATGCCTTAGTCAGTAATTGCGGAGTTGGTGTTAAATAGCGGCCTGATACTACACACTTTAGGGTGAGTTCACACTTCAGTTATTTGATCAGTTATTACTATCATATTTGAGTCAAAACCAGCAGTGTAATGGAAATATCTGCACCTGTTCTGTGTTTTTGACCCAAACCTGGTTTGATACTACACATTTTAGGGTGTTCAATTTTTTTTACACTTAATTTGATGTGTCAATCAGTAGTTGCGGAGTTGGTGTGAAATTGCAGCCTGATACTATTGCTCTTTTACCATTGCAGTTAATGTTACAGTACAGTATGTCCAACAGACAGGTGAGGAGAAGAGATCCACTGATTCCTCCTATAGGTGGGCAAGTAGCGACATTGATAGTTGCGTACGAGCTGGTTTTGCGAGCAGTCAGGCACATGGATTAGCCAGTGAAGGTGACATCAGTGACGTGCAGACAGTGGCATACGATGATGTGGCCAATTGCACGTGGGACCCGAAGGAAGAGGGGGCTTCATCATCATCATCAGGAGAAAAGGGTGGCAGCTTGAGGCAGAGCTAGCAGGGTGGTAGCGTGGCCGTGAGTCAGCACGGTGGCAGCAGTGTGAGATCTGTAGCCAAACATGCCTGGGGTCGACCGCCTGCTACACAGGAACCTACTTGTCCGGAAAGAAGTAGCGGTGCACTTGTTCACAGAGACAGCTGTAGCAGGATGTCAGCACAGTGAGGTGGGGGAAAAATGCCATACTCAACAGTGTGGGAATTTTTCATCAAGCCGCCAGAGGACGGTCGGCACGGGCTACTCTGTGATCGGGCCACTGTGTTGACGACTCCTGTGATTCCTCATGCAATCCCTTAGGTCAGGGATGCTCAACCTGCGGCCCTACAGCTGTTGTAAATCTACAACTCCCACGATGCCCTGCTGTAGGATTATAGTTGTAGGCTGTCAAGGAATGATGGTTGTAGTTTTGCAACAGTTGGAGGGCCGCAGGTTGAGCATGCCTGCCTTAGGTGATTTCCACCCTCAACACTCTGTGACTGAGCCACTGTGTTGATGACTCATGTGATTCCTCAGCGATTCTGATCCTCACCACTCTGTGACTGGGCCACTGTGTTAGCGATTCATGCGATTCCCACGCTCAACACTCTGTGACTGGGCCACTGTGTTAACGACTCATGCGATTCCTCATGCAATTCCACTCTCACCACTCTGTGATTGGGCCACTGTGTTGACAACTCTTGCAATTCCTCGTGTGATTCCTCATGTGATCCCAACCCTATTCACTCTGTGACTGGGCCACTGTGTTGCCACCTTACCACTCTGGTCATGGGGGCACTACTTGTTTCAAGATGTAACAGAACAGGTTCTGTAGAAATCTATGTGGAATCAGCAGACGACGGTTTAAAAAGAGTGCACTTCTTCTTGATGCTAACATTGAACTGTAAGGCTGAGTTCACACTTGAGTTATTTGGTCAGTTTTGGCCCTGTAACTAACCAAATAAGTGAAGTGTGAAGTTATTCTAACAGTGACACCTGTCATCTGCATGTCATACTGACTCACAGTACTGTTTCACTAGCACAGCGGACTTCCTATGCATGTTTCTGCAATGCATAGTGTTCTACACCACTATACAGGCTCTCAGCAGCCAGGAAATACCTGTTTTTTAACATCTCATCTAATTTAGGGTGAATAAGCAGTCTAGTTCAACTGTTATTGTGGTGTTCACATTGTTTAATAGAAAATCAATTCTATAAGGCCTTGAGTCTCAAATTGGGTTGAATAAGTTGTCTACTTCTACTGTTATTGGGTTGTTCACCATGTTTACTAGATAAGCAATTCCAGTAGGCCTTGATTCTCAAATTGGGAGAATAACCTTTCTACTCCTGCTGTTAAATAAATTGCAAATGGGTGAGTTTGAACATTGGTATTAGTTTTTATACTCGGAACCGGAGTTCGGAAATGTTTTTACAGTATAAATCCATTTTGAAGTTATTATGCGAAGTCTTGCGTAATAACTTAGGCTCATCGGAGCCAAAACATTCTAATACCGTACGTGGCATACAGTATTAAAACGAAATTTTATGCGAATCGACTTCAGATGTTTCATCCAAAGTCGATTAGCTCATCCCATATTCACCCCCATTTGTAAATTATGTGGTCTCTGGAGAATGCATTTTCTGCCACCTGTCCTTGTATCATGTGAATTTTAATAAAACCTTTTTATGATATTTGTATATACAATAAAGCTTTATTATATTTTATGGGTACTGTTTTTGGGCTTGTTTCTTTTTTGTAGATTGTTTGCTAAATAAATAAGTAATTCCATTTGGCCTTGATTCTCAAATTGGAGTAAATAATCTGTCTAATTCTACTGTTTTTGGGTGTCCTCCTGCCTGTCACAGTAAGTGTTTCACTACCAGAAAGGACTAGCTATGTATATTGCTGTAATGCACAGTGATATACAACAAGATGCGCTTTCCCTGAAGGTCAGGATATAGCTGATTTAATGCGCTTTATGATGAATTAATTCTGAACAAGGCAAATTTTTAGAAAAAAATACGGTAAAACGTTCAAATTGACATTTTGAAAACTTTGCTCCTCTCTAAATGCAATAATAAATAAATTTCCCTAAAGGTGTCCATGGCATTTAACTTACATAACAGTACTAGAGATGAGTGAACCGAAGTTGACGAAGTAGGAAATTGGATCCGAATTTCAGGAAAAATTCAATTTGCACCGAAGCTGAATTTCCTCACTCTTCATGGTAAAGAATCTAATTTTTTCATAAAATGGCTGCTGCACATGTTAGGAGATGGAACAAAGAACTCTGGGAATGAGGGATCACCCACAATGCCATGCAAGCAGCCAATCAGCAGCCAGCCAGCCCCTGTGATGTCACAGCCCTATAAATAGCCTCAGCTATCTTGAATTCTGCCATTTTCCAGTTTGGTAAGTTCAGGGAGACGTCAGCAGGAGCTAAAGCCAGTGCTAGGAAAGACTTTATTGTGCTGAAAAATCAATTACAAGTTCAGGGAAAGATTATTCAAGCTGTAGGGAAAGGGGAGGCATCATCTACATTATAAAAGGAGAACAGGGTGCAATAGGAGAGTGTACAGCCTGAGTAATAGGATCGATTACTATTACACCTTGCTGCACTAATTGGGAATCCAAATTTCAGTTATACTGCTGTTTTTAGGTTGTTTGCACTATGATACATCATTAATTCCAGCAAACTTTGCTTGTGATTGGGGTGCAAGTTCTGTGTGATACAGCCATTTACAGTGTGTATTAATAGGAAAGATACGTACGTCCTATTAGCCGTTCTGAGTTGATTTTATATTGTTTTACATTTATTAATAGGAAAAAAAAATGAATAAATATATGTCTAAATTACCATTGAGAGCTGAAGTTACATTGTACTACAGCCATATACGTACGTCCCATTAGCCGTTCTGCGGTGGATTGTGATTGTTATATTTCTTTTTTGGGGTGTAGTAATTAGTGTTGATCGCAAATATTCTAATCTCAAATTTTTATCGCGAATATCGACACCTCGAGAATTCGTGAAAATCTATAATATAGTGCTATATATTCGTGATCGCGAATATTCTATATTTTTTTCATCAGTACTACTGCTTCTTGCTTATGGCCCAATGACAAGGCTGCAATATCTTTGTCAGAGCTTAGCAACATCCCTAGCCACCAATAGGAAAGTTGCCTATCCCTACCACTATATAAGAAACTCCCCAGCAGCCGTTTTCTGCAGTATTTTGCAGTTCTGAGAGAGAGAGAGCAGTGTCATTGCTGTGTTCTGTGCTTTGCAGACTCGTCTCGATCCTTATTTAATTACATTAGATAGTTAGTTAGCTAATATATTTAATATAGATAGCTAGTGGGAGTGTCAGTGTAGGTTAGATAGTGATATAGTTTAGCTGATAGATTCCAGTGCAGGTGTTAGGTAGTGTGATAGGAATGACTGTGCTGTGATAGAGATTAGTGTCTCTGTTAGACACAGTGCTGTGATGTCACAACAATACTTAGTGCACCAATCAGTAATATCTACTCAGACCTGATAAAATGTGAAGTTGCACGCAAAAAAAATGTGCATCATTAGTGCCTATTTGCGCAATCGCGAAAATAATGACTGGAGATCATGAATTCTCGAATTCCCAAATTTATTGTGAATATTATGCGAAAAATTTGCAAAATATCGCAAAAACGAATATTGCCTATGCCGCTCATCACTAGTAATAGGAAAAAGAATATTTTTTCATTGCCATTCTGCGGTGAAGTTTCATTGTTCTACAGCCATTTACAGGGTGTATTGAAGGGAAAAAAAAATCTACTTCCTATTATCCGTTCTGCTGTGAATTGTGATTGTTGTTTTTTTTTTGGGGGGGGGGGTTTATTAATCAGAAAAAATATATATATGTCTTAACTGGCGTTCAGCAGTGAAGTTACATTGTACTACAGCCATTTACATGATGCATTAAAAGGAAATATACGTACGTCCCATTAGCCATTGTGTGGTGAATTGTGATTGTTATATTTCTTTTTTGGGGTGCAGTAATAGGAAAAGAATACGTCTTAATTGCCATGCCATTCTGCAGTGAAGTTACATTGCACTACAGCCTTTTTTGGGGGTCATATTTTAGTTTGAATTTAATTATTTTATTATACAGTATGTCAGACAGACAGGTGACAGGCCCTTTAAAGGGAATGGGCAAAATGTTAGAAGAAGGGAGGGGGGGGGGGGGGTTGGTGGCTGAAGGAGACGCAGCAAGAGGCCTGAGCTCCCAGTGTCATCTAGTGGTCATGTCTTGACCTACTTCATTGGTTGACTGGGTGTTCGACTTTGTCTCAAGTGACATCAGACACCCCCAGCCAAGAGTCGGTGGGTTCCTCTGACACAACGCTTAGTTGGCATGGCCTGGGAGCAGGCCATGTGCCCCCGCTTATCCTGAACCTTCGTCTGTCAGAGCAAGTAGTATTATATGCTGTAGGCTCGGCTCCATTGTTCAGTGAGGACGAGCTTTTAGAAGACAGTGAGCAGCTACTGCCAGCCAAGATCTGAAGGAGACATCCACCGCTTCCATGGTAGGCGGAGAAGTAGTGATGATGAGAGTCGCGTGGGAGCAGGTGTTGCAAGTGGTCAGACTCCTGACCCTGAGACCATTGAGGGGACATCAGTGACGTGCAGACAGCAGCGGATGATGATATAGCCAATTGCACTTTGGAGCCAGGTGATGAAGGGGCTTCATCATCATCATCAGGAGAAGAGGGTGGCAGCTTGCTGGTGATGAGGCAGCGGCTGAGGCAGCAGGGTGGCAGTGTGGCTGTGAGTCAGCAAGGTGGCAGCAGTGGGAGGTCGGGAGCTAAGCGTGCCCAGGGTAGACCGCCGACTTCGCAGGAGCCTACAAGCCCGGAAAGTAGCTGTGCAGGGTTTATGGTAGCAGAAGAAGCAGGCAGTCAGCGCGAAGTGTTGGGGGGAAAATGCCATATTCGGTGGTGTGGCAGTTTTTTGTTAGGCCGCCAGAAGAGCTGAACATGGCCATTTGCCGAATTTGTGGGCAGAAGGTGAAGCGTGGCCAGGGTGCCAATGTTGGCTCCACAGCCCAGCGTCACCATAAAGTGGCCTAGGAGAACTGTGTCTCCAATGTGGTTGTCCAGCCTTTTTTTTTTAAACCCACCGAGAGGGAGGACAAACTGAACTACTATAGAGACATCCTATGTAGTCAGTTGGCTGCTTTGTGTGCCATCGTCCATCCTCTCACAGGTCTGACCGGGGGAGACCTCTGCACTCACATTCCTCTGACATGGCTGCTGTGGCAGGATGAGGGGGTTGGAGCAGTTCCAGCTCCATCAGCAGCAACTTTAGACTAGAGTCGCTGATGAGCAGCTTTCTTCACCTGCCTAGTAAAGAAACAACTCACCAGCAGCAGCTAGACTTGGAGCAGGACCTGAACCAGCAGGTGGTGGCATACTTGGACAGTACCCTCCCACCCCACATTGACGATCCACTGGACTACTGGGCAGCCAAACTGGATTTGTGGCCGCAACTGCTAGAGTTTGCCCTGGAAAAGCTGTCCTACCAGGCCAGTAGTGTGGCATCAGAGCGGGTGTTTAGTGCAGCGGGGGCCATAAGAACCCCAAGAAGAACTCGCCTCTCCACCCAAAATGTGGTGAGACTGACCTTTGTCAAGATGAATCAGGCGTGGATCAGCCAGGATTGCCACCCACCAATGCCTGATGCATCAGACTAGATCATCCATGGTGCAACACCAACTCTTTGACAAAAGAGACCGGTTTCTTCTGGCTATCTGCCTCAGATACTATTCTGATACTGCCTAATGCCACACATCTGATGCCAAGTGCTCTTTCTTTCACCCACCATCTTCAGCTAGTACTGGTATTGCCATCCACCTCCCCACTCACCGGGTCACTCTGTGGTCTCCTGATGCTGCTGCCACCTCCACACTATGTCACCTTGCCACTCTGTGGTCTCCTCATGCTGCTGCCAGCTCCACACTATGCCACCTTACCACTCTGTGGGCTTCTGATGCTGCTGCCACCTCCACACTATGTCACTTTGGCACTCTGTGGTCTCCTGATGCTGCTGCCACCTCCACACTATGTCACCTTGCCCCTCTGTGGTCTCCTGATGCTGCTGCTGCCACCTCCATACTTTGTCATTGTGCCACCCTGTGGCCTCCACCTAATGCTGCTGCTGCCACTTCCACACTATGTCATTGTGCCACTCTGTGGCCTCCTGATGCTGCTACTGCCACCTCCACACACTGATATTGTGCCACCCTGTGGCCTCCTCCTGATGCTTCTGCTGCCGCCACCTCAACACTCTGTCATTGTGCCACTCTTTGGCCTCCTGATGCAGCTGCTGCCACCTCCACACCATCATTGTGCCACTCTGTGGCCTCCTCCTGATGCTGCTGCCACCTCCAGACTCTGCCATTGGGCCACTATGTGGTCTTCTAATGCTTCTTCCTCCTCACTACTATGTTATAGGGCCACTCTGTGGACATCTCATGCTCTTCCCACCCTCCCTACATGACTGGGACACTATTTTTACCTTTTGGCCTGGCTGACATCCTCATTTATTTGACCCTTCTACGGATCTGTCAGACTCAGAAGGAAGGAAAAATAAGAATCACAACAGATCCTGTCTATGTAACAGCTGTAAGGCCTGCATGATATTGTCCCTATTTTGCATCAGAATTGGCTTATGATTTGGTAGCCAAAAGCAGGAGTGGGTACAAATCATAGAAGACATGCAAATATTCCATTCCATCTCTCTTTTGGCATTAAATACTGATGGATTATTGACCAAATGCTGACCTAGGGAAAGTGTATTCTCCACAGACAGTATGCACTTTTTGGGGGTTATTATTCTGACCGATTAGAGGAAGGGCAAAATAATCTGTGACGTCAACACAAACTTACTGCTGACACCCTCTCCACTCTGTGTGTGTGTGTGTGGGGGGGGGGGTTTAGGGGGCTCTACTTGTATAAGCATTTAATAGAACAGATTCTGTAGACATCTATGTGGAATCAGCTGCCGACGGTGTAAAAGGAGTGTGCTTCTTCTTAACGCTAACATTGACCTGTCAGGCTTGAGTAATTTTGGCCCCATAACTGCCCAAAGAAGTGAAGTGTGCAGTGATTCTAAGAGTGACGCCTGTCATCTGCATGTCCTACTGACTCACAGTATTGTTTCACTACCACAACTATGCGTGTTACTGCAACTACACCACTATAAATGCTGTCTGCAGCCAGGAAATAGCCGTTTTTTTAAGCGATTCGCCACGAATATATTCAGATCAAACCAAATTTTTCCAAATAGAAATCTGCTTATCTCTAATTTCAGAGATTTTATATTGTTTTGTTGGATTTTACCACTTTTGCACAAAGCATTTTTGCAAAGAAAAATAGTGTTTTTGTGTTGCCATTTTCTGAAAGACATATTTTATTTATTTTTATGGCGATTGTCATACTTGTGGCTCATTTTTTTGCAGGATGTAGAAGTTTTCATTGGTACCATTTTGGGGTGCATATGACTTTTTGATCACTCGCTATTATGTTTTTTGTACGGCATAGTGAAAAAAAATGTCTATTTTGGCATAGTTTTAATTTATTATTTTTTATAGCATTCACCTGATGGGATTGATCAAGTAATATTTTTCTACAGCAATTTTGCGAAAAGGGTGCAGACCCCAAAAATATAGAGCATGTCCTATTCTTGTCCCTATTCTTGTCCACAATCGCAATCGTGTCATGTGATGATGCTTCTTTCTCCTCCTTGTGGTTTTGCTTCCCAACATGGACAGTAAAATGGTGCTTCGTTAAAAAAAATCTAAAAACCTTCAGATTTGTTTGTCAGATGAATTTTTTTGAAACCTAAGAACTCTGAACTGAGATCTGTAGTATACATACCTGATGAAGCAGTGGTGAAACCTGGGTCAGGCGAGTTGAAATACAGTGTTTCTATCATATGCTTGTTTTCAATATACCCTATTGAGTATAATAAATCCTGTGATTTTATTCCTTATCTTGTGGTACTTCACTATTTGTGTCTCTTTCTGCTTTGAGTAATAGGAGCTTGAGGAAGGTGATATTGAGAAGTTAATGACCGCATGGAATGAAAAGCAGTGGCTGATTACGTGGAAGGAGTTTAGGATTAATTTCTGAAGCTGCGGAGTAATCAGTGGTGGAAACTTTTTTCCTGAGTTTGCCCTATTGTGAAAGCTGCATTTTCTCTTATTTATTCAATAAATCTTTGCAACCAAAGCCTTGATGAACAATACCTAAATACTTATTTCAAATGTAAGTTTGATTTTTGTCATAAGCCATAACAGATGATAATTTAGAGATACAAATCTTCAGCTTTGAAACCCCTGGTGTTTTAGACTTTTATTAAGTCTTAATGAAATAAACCTAAAGAGATGATGCACATTAATCTCAGTTTTTAGGCTTTTTTTTTATCCAAGTGACACTTTCATGTGCTCAGCATGCCACGCTAAGCTAATTGCTTCATTGCAAGGATTCATTGATTTTTAAGAGAATGACCTATCTTTAAACAGCATTTCACTTGAGTGAACTCTATCTGTTACTCACTGTTGTAAAGTGATAAGGATTGAGAAATAACTATCCGATGAGTATGAGAGCAGATGTTTTCCTCAATAAGTTAATGTTCTCTTGGACAACAAACAACGTCTCCTAGGCACACACAATTTGGATGTAACAGATAGATATATCTATGCAAAATATGTCAATTCAAGACTTCCGAAATCTCAATAATAAACCAAAATGAAACAATTTGAAAGACAGAAATTTAAAAGATCTTAAGATATAGGACATTTGGTATGGTTTGAAATAATAGTTGTTTTTGAAAATAGACAAACATTATGCATTCACAACTAATGTACCACTAATTGTTTTCCTTTGTTTATTTTTCAACAAATTAAAATACCTAATATATTAATTTAGGCTCTACCATCATTTGCTGGGAAAATTTCCTGAAATAAAGGTCTAATGTGCCTATAGCGTTTTTTTTTTTTAGTTCAATGTATGGGTAAAGTGTCCTTTTGGCAGACATTTTGCCGGTATATGTTGAAATACCGTAGCGTTTTTGTTATTATTCTCAGAAATGTATTCAACTAAGGGTACTTTCACACTTGCGTTGCTGGATTCCAGCAGACAGTTCCGTCGCCGGAACTGCATGCCGGATCCAGCAATCTGTATGCAAACAGATAGCATTTGTAGTCCGGATCCATCTCACAAATACATTGCAATACCGGATCCGTCTCTCCGATTGTTATCCGGAAAAATGGATGAGGTATTTATCTTTTTCACATTTTTAAAGGTCTGCGCATGCAGAATAAGGGTACCTTCACACTGGCGTTTTTCTTTTCCGGCATAGAGTTCTGTCGTTGGGGCTCTATGCCGGAGAAAGACTGATCAGGATTATCCCCATGCATTCTGAATGGATAGAAATCCGTTCAGTATGCATCAGGATGTCTTCCGTTCAGTATGTGAATGTTTTTTGGATGTTGACAAAACCGCAGCATGCTGCGGTTTTATCTCCGTCCTGAAATGCCGGAACACATGACGGAATGCCGTATCCGGCATTAAGTCCCATTGACTTACATTAGTGCCGGATCCGGCATTAAGAAATGACTGAAGGGCTGTTGAGGAAGGGTGGCGTGAATATATATATATGCATGCCCCAGTAGGCATGCATATATATATTAGGCATAATTGGGCCTCCAATAAAGCAATGTGCGCAGATGTGCCCGACATCTACGCACATCTGCCTTTGTTATTCCCCAGGGGCTCATTGCTGCCCCTGTGGGAATATGGGTGTGTGTCCCTTTAAATGTCCCCTTTAAGTATCTTATAAAATATGCCCTCATTTATATATATATGTTATAATTCCCCCCCTATAGATGCCCCTTATATGACCTGGAACGAGTTACATCAATATGAATGTGCCCCAAGCATTCATATTGATGTAATCTCGTTAGAGGCACCAGGATGACCGGACAAGGTCCGACCATCCTGGTGCGAACAAAAGGTTTAAATTCTAAAAGAATTCAAACCCTTTGTTATAATAATCTACAGCCCAGCTGCAGATAATTATACATAATAGAGAGAAGGGGAGATACCTCCCCTCCCTCTATTATGCGCATTCCGGCAGCGCGATTACTATCGCGCTGTCCGGAATGCAGGGAGAGACAGGCGGGAGATCAAAGGATCTCCCCGCCTGTCAGCCCGCGCGCGCGGCCCTGCGGCGCGCGTGCAGGGACGCGCGGGCATGCGCGGTGACGTCATCTCACCACGCCGGCCCACGTGTCCCTCACAGTGGTGCGCGCTCGCGCGCCACTGCGTGGGCGGTGCGGCAGTGCGGGCTGCCAGACATATAAGTCCGGCAGGCCCTGCACTGGAGGAAGAAGGAGCCGAGCCGCCCACAAGAAGAATCATCCCCTAGAAAAACGAGCAACTTAACCCTGGACGGGCTAAGTATTATAACCCCCTAGACAACGAGCATAATCCCCCATAATAATAATTAACCCCCACTACCCCACCAACGCATATTAACCCCTTATTGCCCACATACCCCACTATCCCACCAATGATTTTCTTAACCCTCTCCTGGCCACCAACCACATTAACCCCTGCATTACCCCTTCCTGCCACCTTCATTAACCCCTGATACCCTGTATCTGCTCCCTTGCTGCTGCCCTGTAGCCAGCAGCAGACTGCTAACCCAGTGTACCCCCCACCTGTCCAGCATTCTGCACTCCTTGAACTCTACCCTGCTGGCAACCCCTTGCTGTACCCCTTTTGTACCCCCTAGGGAGAGTCTAGAGCCAGGTTGGGTGGGTGGCTGTATTGTGTGTGTGTAACTTGTATTAGCTAGTGTTGTGGGTGGAAATTGGGATTATGTAGTGTAGTTAGCATTATATTCGAAGTGCTGTGTTATATAGTATACATCTGTGTGCGTCAAGTGTTAATAAATACCGTTTTATTGATAGAATTGTGTAGCGTGTATTTATTAGCGTTTAGCGTAGTGAGTTAGGCGCATGCAGATAGTAAGTGTAAGCGACTTGGTGACGTGCTAGGCAATAGAAGTGTGCTGTTAAGGACATAAATAGGCGTGACTATCTATAGACGGTTTACGCCTATTTATGAGTATTAATTACTGATATTCGCTTAATATTGGTAATTAATATTCTCCCTTTACATTGGCGAGCCAGTCCCACTGCGTGGATTTTGCATTAATTTTTGGTGTTGTGACTAAGGGTCGCTAGAACTGTAAATTATCAGGCAGGAGAGACGTGGTCAGCGGTGAGTCTGAACGTCTAAGACCTGATAATTTCGGACAGGAGAAACGATCCTTCCCATTAATACCAAGAATTGACCAAAGTCTTTTGCAGAGAATCTATAATCAATCTGAGTACTAATATTTGTTCTATTCCTTTGCACGGTCACCGCCGTTTGGAGTGGAAGAAGGATACGTCACGGGAAGAGATCCATCTGCGTGGGAGGTGTGTACAGGTCCGGCTGGGCGAGAAGAAGCGATCCGGAAGAAAGGACTTCTTTCAAGCAGCCACAAGGGACGGAAAAGTACAGCACCGCGAAGAAGATGGAGGCTCAGAAAAGTGTGAGTATGAACTTCTCCACACTCCAACACTTAGCTAGAAACAGCACTTTTAATCCCATTCCCCCTACTACATACAAATCCGCTGAGCTGCTGTGGTCCGCCTTGCTGGACCAGGCTTACGCTCATGATCGGGTTTGCATTAGTAAGAGTATCTTTAACAAGACAACCAAACGCCTTCAAATGTTAGCCAAATTGGTTCTCACCTATGAGGATATCATTTGGAAGGCGGAACACACAGATGCACTCGCCAGCGCAAGAAAGGCAGAGGAAGTTGCGGACAAGGCAAAGGAAGTTGCGGACAAGGCAAACTTCCACTGCAATTGTTGCGTTGATAATTATAGGAGAATACACACACTAGAAGCGCAATTACAAGAAGAGGCCCAGTGTACAGTTGAGAGGGGCAGAGAAATCTGTATGTTAGAGTCGAGACTCTCGGACAAGGAAAGTCTCTACTCTGATGTGGACAGAGAGCTACTCCGGCTGTACACTGAGATTAACCAGTATAGGAACAATGCGGCATCTATGGATGCCCTGATTGTTCAGATGAGGAGGGATCTGGCTGCAAAGACGCAAACTATTGCAGATTTGTCCAGGCCTAGTACCAACGGTATGGTGCCCACGAAACAAGTTTGTGTTTCGGGAGTGGCACAGGGGGAGACAGCGGCGACAGCGCCAAGGTCTCCAACGGATACTACATCCGTAATGGTAGATACTAGGGGACAGGTGGAACGGTCGCTACGGTTCACCCAGACACCCGGGGAGAACATGAGTAGCAGCCGTTTCCAGGAACAGGACAACGGTTGGGGAGAGACCAAAGTGGATGGCCATATACTACTTCCAATCCGCCAACACGTCCGGAGAAACAGGAAGAGGTGTATCCTAACCATTCCAGTATGGAAAGGATAAACTTCCTGTTGCGGATCTGCAGGGAGATCCCGAAATACGATCCCAATGTAGATCCGTTCACCTCATGCGATATTTTCGAAGGTCACTGTAACAAATATTCAGTGGCTCCGGAATATCGCATGGAGCTGTTCAAAGTGTGGTTACCGACACACCTTAATCAAAGGTATGAGGTAACGGGGAGGATGCAACCCATGAACGGCCAGTTTCATGACAAGGAGGAACGCCTCTCCATACTCACGAGACTGGCCACGGGTCACTGGGATGTCACTCCAGAGGTCCTGTCAAAGTTCAAGCCTTCTATACATGATGAACCCTTATCATTGTGTAGTCGGTTTGAAGCTATGTACAGGAGGGTTACCAAAGATCAGGGTATGGGGATTCCACAATGCATGGTGCGCATGTTTGTGGAAAAGTTCCCATACCTTGATACTGCAATCCTTAGTGCAACTAGGGAGCCATCCCTCACGGACGCGGCCATGATTATTGAGCAGTGATCACAGGACATACTGCACAATAAGAAGTCCGTTAAAGTGAGGGAGCGTGTGCCGGTACTCGTTAAGTCGCAAGACGAACGGGTACAGCACACAAAGTTTACATCTATCGTTCGCCCCACGGCCCCGCCGTTGGAAAAGGCAGGAAACTTTAAGTGTTTTCTGTGCCTACAACAGGGGCATATACAGAGAAACTGTCCACAATGGTTAAAGATTAACTGGACAAATTCAGAGAGAAATGGCAACAATAACGGTTTCAGGATGAAACCTAATGTTGCCAAGCCTGTGGGGGAACAGGTTGATAGGAATATGAGACAGTCATCAGGTCAAGCGCCAAAATACTTGGCGGTTGTGAATGTCCCAGGGGGGGTGGAATCAAAAGATTCCACACCCCAGGAACAAGAAAAGAGAGTACAAGTGGCAGTATGTACCACTCAGGTACCTACTGGGAGTCTGGTGGATATCGAATGAGGATTAGGGGTCCCTAAAGAACTGGCACCAGTATGTCCAATTATACTGGATTCTTCAGGGAGACCCCATATAGAAGCCATGATAAAAGATAAGGAAACGAAAATCATGCTTGATACTGGGGCGGAAATCTCCATTACCAATATCAAACATGATTTACACCCCAACAGCCCTCAGTGTGTGGTGATCGGATTTGATCACCAACAAGGGGGGGTGAAGGCCCACAGAATTGACGAGGTAATCATTCAGATTACCAAGTGCATGACCCTCAGGATACCCATGTGGTATTACCCCGGTTCTGATAACATTATCGGAACTGATGTATTGACACAAAATGGGTGGATCCTGGATCTGGCAAATTGTATTGTGTGGAAAGGTCCCAGACGAGCCAAGGTGTTTGTCATCCAACGCCAGTGTCTGGGACCACCTTTGCCAGCAGTAGACAACTCTACTGATGTGCTTGAACACAAATGGCCTGAGGTCTCACACAATCCAGACCTCGAGCCTATTGTGTACGAGTACCCTGATCTGTGGGCCCAAAGCAAAAATGACTGTGGCAGGCTGATTGACGTTCAGGTAGACATAGAGGGTCCTGACCCTCCACCTCAACGCCAATATCGATTTCCACCAGAGGCCACCCATTCAATCATGGACACCGTCCATGAATTGAAGACCAAGGGTGTGGTCATAGAGGGCAATTCTAAGTGTAACAATGCCCTCTGGCCAGTTAAGAAAAAGGACACCAATGCATGGAGGCTGACCATAGACCTCCGGGTCCTTAACAAGTACACCCCAATGTCAGCACCAGTGGTGGCCCAAACTCCCGACATCATGGCCAGGATAAGCGGCAAAAGCCGCGTATTCTTGACCATTGATGTTGCCAACGGGTTCTTCTCCATCGAACTCACGAAGTCCTGTCGGTACAAATTTGCCTTTACGGTGGGGGACAAACAGTACATGTTTGCTGTACTGCCCCAGGGGTTCCACAGCAGCCCCACGTATTTCCATCAGGCATTGGCGGCTGTGCTGAGCGTGTTCTCACGGCCGGAATGCCTTCTGCAATACGTGGATGACCTGCTTTTGCATACTGAGACCTTGGAGGAACACTTTGTTCTGTTGAGAGAGCTGCTGGGACTTCTGGCAAAGTCAGGACTCAAGCTGAGTCCCCATAAGGCAAATTTGGCCAAAGCGGAGGTAATCTTCCTCGGGGTCCAAATCTCTTTTGGAACCAAAGGAATCACGACGGCCTGTGTGGAAGCCATGGTAAAGTTACCCAGGCCTGGCACTCTTCAGGATTTGAGAAAATTCCTGGGGGTGGCCAACTTCATGAGGGAGTTCATAGAAGACTTTGCGGCCAAGGCGAAACCTCTTTATGAAGTCCTTCGTGGAGAAGAACCCTCAATCAAAGGTTGGTCCGATGCGCAGGAAGAGGCCTTTTCAACTCTGAAGAGGGACCTCTCCTCGGCACCTGTGTTGGCCACTCCACATCCCGATGGAGAAATGGCCATACAGGCGCATGCAGGGATGGAGTCTATCTCAGCGGTCCTACTACAGAAAGTAGGGTACGAGACTAGACCGCTGGGATATTTCTCCAGGTTACTTTCGCCCGTCGAACGAGGGTTTGATGAATGTACCAAACAGCTGGCAGCCATACATTATGCCATTAAGACCACGGAGCATATTGTTGGCTTCCGGCCCCTCACTTTACAGACTCCACATTCCCCGCTAGCACTTTTGCTCCTTGATACTCTCCCTGGAGTCTCCCAACAGAGATTCGGGAGATGGATCATGGATCTCAGGGGCCGGAATCTGCAGGTGGACCACAAGGCCAAGTATGTTCTGTCCCAGTTGCTGAACCTGACTGGAACTGAACATGACTGTGGCCAACCAGAAATGGACGACTCTCCACAGATGTTCAGGACTGACAGCCATCCAGATGACAGGGTCATCTTTGTAGAAGGCTCTCGGTTTTATCTGGATGGGGAATATGTCACAGGTTTTGCTGTGCTGGATGAGACCATTGGTACCCAGAGTCTGGTCCGGCTACCGGGTCACATGTCAGCACAACGGGCAGAACTGGAGGCTGTTAAGGAAGCCTTGCTTCTTCAGCCTCCAGGGAAACGATCTATATATAGCGACAGCTCATATGTAGTTCGTTCCCTCACACTGCACCTTGACGTGTGGAAGAGAAGAGGATTTGTGGACAGCCAAAACAAACCTCTGGCTCACGTGTAAGTCCTGAAAGAGCTGTGGGAGTGGGGCAAGGCACACATGGCAGAAGCAGCCATCATCAAAATCCCGGCGCATCAAAAAGGGGACGAACCTTTGACAATAGGAAACAATCAAGCAGACGAACTGGCAAAACTGGCTGCAGTGTCTGGGATCCTTCGGGAACCAGGCACTGAGCCCCTGCCCAAGTACCGGATTGCAGCATGTGAGTGACGGCCCGGTGTCATTTGAGGAGGAACAAGCCAAGGATCCTCTTCTAATGACACACATCCAGGCACTACAGCATCCCTGGGCCTTACAACAGGGGATCCTGTGTTACGACACCAGGACACAGTCGCTTCCTCTTCCAGTGGTTCCACAGCATCTGCAAGCAGAGTTGACGCGGTTGAACTACCAACTGTTTGGACATCTTGGCCGGAATAAGCTCTTGCCTCACTTGAGAGACAAATTGTACTGGCCTGGGATGTCCAACACGGTAGAGGAGGTCACGCAACAGTGCCTGGTGTGCCAGGTTAACCCAAGGGCGCCAGCCCTGAAACCGGTGTTGCAGCGGGTTCCTCCTGCTGATGGTCCATGGTCCGCAATCCAAATTGACTTCATCGGACCCTTGCTAACCGGGAGTCGTAACGCCCTGGTGATAGTGGATGTCTTATCGAAATGGGTAGAAGCCATCCCTACGGTCAATGATTCGGCCACCACCACTGCCCGTGTTCTCTGGGAACAAGTTCTGTCACGATGGGGGATCCCCAGAGTGATAGAATCAGACAGAGGGACCCATTTCACGGGTAAAGTCATGAAAGCGCTTTGTGGTCTCCTAGACATAAAGCAGAGGTTTCATGTGTCTTATCACCCTCAGTCAGCGGGCATAGTGGAAACGGATGAACCGGACTATCAAAACCCAGCTTTCCAAGGCATTGCTGGAGAAAGGTTCCTCTTGGGTAACCTCTCTTCCAGCGGTGCTAATGGGTATCCGAGCCACCGAGGCCTCCAGTACCGGCATCTCCCCATTTGAACTCATGACAGGACGAAAGATGCCCCTATGTTTTTCCCAAACGAACCCCAAGTGTCGGAGCCCACGAAAAACGCCATCGCCAGGGACATGTTTCTCCAACAAGTTCAGCAGAACCTGAAGGAGTTACTGCCTCATGCCGCTATACGGTTGCACAAACCGTACCTACAGGGGGAGACACCAATGCCCGCTGTAGGAGAGATGGTTATGGTAAAAGTTTTTCGCCTGGCTGGCCCATGGGATGCAAACTGGGAAGGACCGTACAAAGTCCT
This sequence comes from Bufotes viridis, assembly GCA_033119425.1. Classification (NCBI taxonomy): domain Eukaryota; kingdom Metazoa; phylum Chordata; class Amphibia; order Anura; family Bufonidae; genus Bufotes; species Bufotes viridis. The sequence continues at coordinate 403,956,170 of CM065589.1, forward strand.
TGAAGTAATGGGAGACACCATGCTGAAGGCACAAAGGCCTATCACAAACAAAAAGAAATCCCGTAGACGCCAGGAAGTCTTGTGGATTCACGTCGACCAGGCCAAAGCCACCCGAGCCTCTCCAACTCCATAGCGTATGACGTTCCGAGTTGGGTGAGGGGGGGGGAGTAGGGCTTGGCAGGTCAATGATGAATCCATTACACATAACATTCCGTCTTGTTACAGAACACAAGAGGGAGACACCTCATGGGTCCACACTACCAGGAAAGAGATAGGCGTCCTCTGAATGGGATACGTATCCAGCTTCTGACACTGGTGGTAAGCATGTTGGTGGCGGGCTCAGCCTCTTCAGGGGAGGGCCTGGGGACTAATATTGGTATGGCCAGCATATCACTTAATAGACCCGGCCTTTTAATGGTGGAATGTTTGGGTGGCAAAATCCTGGAACCATACGAGAACTTTACCTTTACACCAGGTCAATGGTATCTGTATGGTTTCCAGAGAGAGGGTTTTGCCAATGGTGTAATTCAGCATTATACTCCAGTGGAGAATGTGTCTGCCATACAACATGACTTACATGCCCTCTGTTTTTAAGGAATTCAGGCATTTTCAGGACTCAGACCCTACACCTATCAAATCCCTGAGATGGGTGTCTAGGGACCCACACTTGCATCCTTACCAGCAAGTGAGAGCCAACACTACCACAGTGTTGTGCACCAAGGAGGGTTTGCTGAGTCCTGAAGATGTCACTGGGGCAGAGTACAGCGGTTGGTACATCCTGAAATCTACCTTCCTAGGGAAGGATAGCAGAGACGGGTTAAGGGTTAGGACATATTTCGATATGCCCATTCCAGTAAAAGGTACCCTGAAGGCTTATTGTATGTTGAGGGATTCCCGGATGATTATCACCAGGGAATCCAGTTATGTACAGGGACATGTGTCCACAGATTACTTACGAACCAGTGTAATGATGTTAAAGTTAAACTGCAGTTACTCTGGTCAGGCCATTTGGAATGATCAGAGTGGTCCGGTAAAACTAGAGGGCTTATATAGAGCCACAGTTTTAAAGGTACGGACCGATGCCAAGGACCCTAGGTATGCTCAGTTAAGGGGATCTCCATCCATACGATCTTTCATGATCACAATCATGAGAGACAACTGCGTTCCTGAGGTGACGGGATACTACTTCGTCACCTATGCCCACTGGGATCAGGATAACCAGATGGTGATGTTGGACACTAATCCCTGGAGTTGGGATTTAGTGTGCAACGGGGTGGACAACCCTACGGTGGATGTATGGATGGATGGTACCCCTATGACTGAAGAATACCGGGGTAGGTATGTGTCTTCTGATTGGAAAGACCCCAGTGGCAGGGACATTAACTTTGACATCAATATAGATGGTTCGTTTAAGTGGCCTTTTTGCGAGGCAGCCGATGAAGGGTGCTGGACATTTACTCAGTGGGTCTATCTGTCTCAATCCAAACCTGTAGGGAAACTAGTGTTGCAGGCTGGAGAAGACGAACAGTGGTATCCATTCAAGGGACGGGGACAGGTCTGTGTCACGGTAGTGAGGGTCCCCTATGAAACAGAAGGTCTCCAACCAGTAAAACCACACTCAGATTCTTGCACCGCCCCTATCCATCAATTGGCAGACCCTATAGCTCCTCAGCTGTCATCCCCTTGGAAGATCATCACGGATGCCAAATTCATCCTGTTCACCTGGAGAATTTCCGTAGATGACTTCCGAGTTGACCAATGGGATCATCGGTGTGAGGAGTTTGTTAGGAACCAAACTGATCTGGTAAGAGGTTGGATAGAGGCGGGACAAGAGGTCAGGAAAGAAGACTCCCGGTATAGGAAGAACAGGGGGAGGAGAGATCTAGTGGCTATGGGACTTGGCGGAGGTGCGTTGGGAGTGGGCGCCCTGAACACTATGGATATGGAAGTCCTGAGAAATAAACTTGGGGAAGTTGCGCGACATGCCGGGGAAGGATTTAAGACACAGCTTGATGTAAACCATGTCTTAATGGGTTTACAGCATTCACACATAGATGCCACTACCTCTCTATCTTCCGCTATACGTGAGAAGTTTAGGAGGTTAGTTGTGGGTCTCTTGGAGGAGCAGGATCGGGCTCAACTTGCCCTGGCATGTACGCAGGTCCAAAGCGAACTCTCGGACAACCTTAAACATATTGTCTCGGTGCTCCACAGCGGCCACTTCCCATTCAACCTCCATCAGCGAATAAGTCCACTGATTTCTCCTTTTGCCATGAATCACACCAACTGGTGGGTGGTTCAGTGGCATGGGTGTCAAAATCTAACCTGCACTGCTTCGTCCTTGGCACCAGTGTCCGGTCGCCTCAGACAGGGATACAGTGCCATCAACCTAGGTACAGTGATAAATAACCAGACGGTGCTTCATCCACAGCTCCCCTCGGGCGTTCTAACCTATGAAGAAGGCTATCCCTCCTTGTTTGACACGGAGGGATGTTGGATGAGAGAGGATGCCATCCTCTGTCAGGGTAGTCAGGATCGGGTGCTCAGACACCAATGTTGGAACACCGAGGGGTCCTGTGAGATGAAGGCCAACCCAATACCCTCATCCTCTTTGAAATATTTGGGGCAAGGGTATTGGTGTTGGTACCAAGGGAGTGATCCATCATATGCAATTTTTGGCCTTAATTGCACCGAGCGAGGAGAACTCCTCCCCAGAGCGTACTGTACCCTTAGTCCCGTTCTAGGTCTGGATGTTGCAGAGCAGCAGGGAAGGACCCCGATTACTCCAGAGAGAAGACTTGACATCCGTCCCGATATTCCTGTGAGACTGCAGAAGATTCCTCTTGGCTTCGGTAAAGAACTTAGACATCTCCTGATGGACTTCGGCCAAGAGGGAGAGATTATTCAGCATCTTCGGGAGACGGAAAAACAAGCCACCATCCAACTCACCCATGACCGAACCAAGATTACCGCAGTTGCCATAGCACTGGACAAAGACTCGAAGGTTTCTTGGTGGGAGAGTCTCTTCGGATACAGTCCCAAGGCAACTTCATTTTTCAATTTGCTAATACACCCAGTGATAGTGCTTCTGGTTCTGGTTGGACTCATGTATCTTGGACTTGGGTGGATGTATCGGAGAATCAAGAGACTAACAGACCTACTAGACCAGAACCAGACAGCACTACACGAACTTAACCGCCGGAGACTCAGGACTTGACTTCTCTTCAAGTCCTGAAACCTAACAGACCATTTGAATATACAGGGTCTAGGATGGATACATCATAATGTCCTGAGACCCCACGAAATTGAACTGGACTTTTTATGAGGTTTCTTGGGGGGTATGTCATTGGACCTTCCTGAAACCTCATCCAACTGTATATAATTTTCTTTATAAATGTCTTGGGTTTGGGTGGGTTGGGGGAGTGGGGGAATTGTGTGTGTATGTTTATAGGATGTATTTTTGTGTGAACGGGGAAAAGGTTAGGGCACGATAGGGACAGGTCCCCCCTGTTTGCCATTTGCCACTTTAAACCCTGAACGGTGAGGTTCATAAGGGAAGACTTGGATGTGTAGTGAAGCGGAGATATTCCCGCAGTTTGTATCTAGGTACTGTGACATCACCTTTATTGAAAAAAAATAAAAATAATCTGATCTGCCTTGTAAAGTCCGATTCTGCTGTCCATGGGAGAACCGCACCCATCCTTCGATCAAGATAGAACAATAAATGGCGATATGCTTAAGAAGAGTTGACGCAGATTGAAGACTGAGACGGTGAGGGTGAGAACGCTCCAGATCCCTTGGGGCCAGATGTCACCTGAAGATCGGCTACTGTACCGAGAGACGGAGAGGGTGTGGTCACTCTAAACTTATCAGGGGTGGCCGACACCGGAGGGCAAGTTCTGAGAGAGAAGGCAAGTCAAAGACTGCAAGGGGTCAAGCCACTCCGGAAGTCCGGAAAAGACGATAATAGGAGGGGCTGATTCCACAACCATCAAAGCAGAAGACCCGAGAGAAGACGACAACAGTGTACCCTGTGGATGAAAGAGTCGGTTACGGTGAAGGGCAGGTCGGAGGTCGGACGGGTTAGGTGATGTCTAGGTACCTAAGGGACAGTGAGCACTCCAGTTTTCCTGAACCATCACCGAGGAAGGGGCTGAGGGGGGGCAAATATGTCTCCACCCTTCCCCCACTATATTGTCGTATTCCCGACAACAGGGGGATTGTTGAGGAAGGGTGGCGTGAATATATATATATGCATGCCCCAGTAGGCATGCATATATATATTAGGCATAATTGGGCCTCCAATAAAGCAATGTGCGCAGATGTGCCCGACATCTGCGCACATCTGCCTTTGTTATTCCCCAGGGGCTCATTGCTGCCCCTGTGGGAATATGGGTGTGTGTCCCTTTAAATGTCCCCTTTAAGTATCTTATAAAATATGCCCTCATTTATATATATATATGTTATAATTCCCCCCTACTCCATAGGCCCCTCTAGATGCCCCTTATATGACCTGGAATTAGTTACATCAATGTGAATGTGCCCCAAGCATTCACATTGATGTAATCTGGTTAGAGGCACCAGGATGACCGGACAAGGTCCGACCATCCTGGTGCGAACAAAAGGTTTGAATTCTAAAATAATTCAAACTCTTTTGTTATAATTATCTACAGCCCAGCTGCAGATAATTATACATAATAGAGAGAAGGGGAGATACCTCCCCTCCCTCTATTATGCGCAGTCCGGCAGCGCGATTACTATCGCGCTGTCCGGAATGCAGGGAGAGACAGGCGGGAGATCAAAGGATCTCCCCGTCTGTCAGCCCGCGCGCGTGGCCCTGCGGCGCGCGTGCAGGGACGCGCGGGCAGGCGCGGTGACGTCATCTCACAGCGCCGGCCCACATGTCCCTCACAGTGGTGCACGCTCGAGCGCCACTGTGTGGGCGGTGCGGCAGTGCGGGCTGCCGGACATATAAGTCCGGCAGGCCCTGCACTGGAGGAAAAAGGAGCCGAGCCGCCCACAAGAAGAATCATCCCCTAGAAGAACGAGCAACTTAACCCTGGACGGGCTAAGTATTATAACCCCCTAGACAACGAGCATAATCCCCCATAATAATAATTAACCCCCACTACCCCACCAATGCATATTAACCCCTTATTGCCCACATACCCCACTATCCCACCAACGATTTCCTTAACCCTCTCCTGGCCACCAACCACATTAACCCCTGCATTACCCCTTCCTGCCACCTCCATTAACCCCTGATACCCTGTATCTGCTCCCTTGCTGCTGCCCTGTAGCCAGCAGCAGACCGCTAACCCAGTGTACCCCCCACCTGTCCAGCATTCTGCACTCCTTGAACTCTACCCTGCTGGCAACCCCTTGCTGTACCCCTTTTTTACCCCCTAGGGAGAGTCTAGAGCCAGGTTAGGTGGGTGGCTGTATTGTGTGTGTGTAACTTGTATTAGCTAGTGTTGTGGGTGGAAATTGGGATTATGTAGTGTAGTTAGTATTATATTCGAAGTGCTGTGTTATATAGTATACATCTGTGTGCGTCAAGTGTTAATAAATACCGTTTTATTGATAGAATTGTGTAGCGTGTATTTATTAGCGTTTAGCGTAGTGAGTTAGGCGCATGCAGATAGTAAGTGTAAGCGACTTGGTGACGTGCTAGGCAATAGAAGTGTGCTGTTAAGTACATAAATAGGCGTGACTATCTATAGACGGTTTACGCCTATTTATGAATATGAATTACTGATATTCGCTTAATATTGGTAATTAATATTCTCCCTTTACAAGGGCGAATACATTCTTCCAGTCTGCACATGCGCAAACCTTTAAAACTGTGAAAAAAATACAAGACGGATCCGTCTACCCACATGGCAAACGGAGAGACGGACCCGCACTTGCAATGCATTTGTAGACGGATCCACAAGCTGGATACATCTACAAATGCTTTCAGTTGTCATGCGGTATGCCGGATCCGTCGGGACGGAACTGCCTGCCAGATCCACACGCCGCAAGTGTAAAAGTACCCTAATACTGTGTGGTATACATTTTCATTAAATGTCAGTCAAAGGCAGATAGATACATATTTCCAGTGTCTCACTGGGGTCCCTTAGGCTCTCCACTAAAGTTCATTTTGGAGGCCCATTATACAGATCCATGCAAATATTATCTGACCCCTATTCACAAATCCCTAAAATTGTACCAGCACATTTTTGTCAGTAGTAGCCTGCTGCCTAGCTTGTGCCTCAAAGGAAAAGAAAATGGAGGTTGCAGTCAGCACAACCCAATACGCAGGTGCACGTTGCTATGGTGAAATACACATACAAACGTAAAAACAAAGGTGCAATGGCACACTGCAGCTAGAGCTCCGTCCTGCCACTATGCTGGATGTTAGATGAGGCATTAGTTTATATTTTGGCCAAATTATGTAAGCCACCCACCACTTCACGGTTGCCTCTCGAGTGGTCCCTAACATTAATTCTTACCTTTTTTGGGCCATATCAGCCACACAAAACCCAGGGAGTGCAGGTGCAGCATGCATGCCAGATACACTCTGCTTGTAACCCCGTCTGGTGCCATACAGCGTTCATCAGATCAAGGGATGCAAATACCAACATGCATGCTGAGCCCACTAGTACTTCTCCTGGAACCAAATGGCTTCTGGTAAGTTCAATAAAGCAGACTCAGTTTTATACTGACTTTAAAACCAGCCTACAGGGCGGATTCACTAGTCAGGTGTGCATGACTGCATGGAGGTCACCACGCCTCCCATATATGCTACAAAGGAAAAGAAAATGGAGGTTGCAGTCAGCACAATCCAATACGCAGGTGCACGTTGCTATGGTGAAATACACATACAAACGTAAAAACAAAGGTGCAATGGCACACTGCAGCTAGAGCTCCGTCCTGCCACTATGCTGGATGTTAGATGAGGCATTAGTTTATATTTTGGCCAAATTATGTAAGCCACCCACCACTTCATGGTTGCCTCTCGAGTGGTCCCTAACATTAATTCTTACCTTTTATGGGCCATATCAGCCACACAAAACCCAGGGAGTGCAGGTGCAGCATGCATGCCAGATACACTCTGCTTGTAACCCCATCTGGTGCCATACAGCGTTCATCAGATCAAGGGATGCAAATACCAACATGCATGCTAAGCCCACTAGTACTTCTCCTGGAACCAAATGGCTTCTGGTAAGTTCAATAAAGCAGACTCAGTTTTATACTGACTTTAAAACCAGCCTACAGGGCGGATTCACTAGTCAGGTGTGCATGACTGCATGGAGGTCACCACGCCTCCCATATATGCTACAAAGGAGAAGAAAATGGAGGTTGCCGTCAGCACAACCCAATACGCAGGTGCACGTTGCTATGGTGAAATACACATACAAACGTAAAAACAAAGGTGCAATGGCACACTGCAGCTAGAGCTCCGTCCTGCCACTATGCTGGATGTTAGATGAGGCATTAGTTTATATTTTGGCCAAATTATGTAAGCCACCCACCACTTCACGGTTGCCTCTCGAGTGGTCCCTAACATTAATTCTTACCTTTTTTGGGCCATATCAGCCACACAAAACCCAGGGAGTGCAGGTGCAGCATGCATGCCAGATACACTCTGCTTGTAACCCCGTCTGGTGCCATACAGCGTTCATCAGATCAAGGGATGCAAATACCAACATGCATGCTGAGCCCACTAGTACTTCTCCTGGAACCAAATGGCTTCTGGTAAGTTCAATAAAGCAGACTCAGTTTTATACTGACTTTAAAACCAGCCTACAGGGCGGATTCACTAGTCAGGTGTGCATGACTGCATGGAGGTCACCACGCTTCCCATATATGCTACAAAGGAAAAGAAAATGGAGGTTGCAGTCAGCACAACCCAATACGCAGGTGCACGCTGCTATGGTGAAATACACATACAAACGTAAAAACAAAGGTGCAATGGCACACTGCAGCTAGAGCTCCGTCCTGCCACTATGCTGGATGTTAGATGAGGCATTAGTTTATATTTTGGCCAAATTATGTAAGCCACCCACCACTTCACGGTTGCCTCTCGAGTGGTCCCTAACATTAATTCTTACCTTTTATGGGCCATATCAGCCACACAAAACCCAGGGAGTGCAGGTGCAGCATGCATGCCAGATACACTCTGCTTGTAACCCCGTCTGGTGCCATACAGCGTTCATCAGATCAAGGGATGCAAATACCAACATGCATGCTAAGCCCACTAGTACTTCTCCTGGAACCAAATGGCTTCTGGTAAGTTCAATAAAGCAGACTCAGTTTTATACTGACTTTAAAACCAGCCTACAGGGCGGATTCACTAGTCAGGTGGGCATGACTGCATGGAGGTCACCACGCCTCCCATATATGCTACAAAGGAAAAGAAAATGGAGGTTGCAGTCAGCACAACCCAATACGCAGGTGCACGTTGCTATGGTGAAATACACATACAAACGTAAAAACAAAGGTGCAATGGCACACTGCAGCTAGAGCTCCGTCCTGCCACTATGCTGGATGTTAGATGAGGCATTAGCTTGTGCCTCAGACTGTTTTGTCCTTGAGCTGCTTTCAGATTCCTACTGACTGGCTCTTCCTGGACTAGCTATCTTAGCTATGTGAGGCAGTAACATATGTACACACAATGGCAGGCAGCACCAAGATTCTGCAAGACGATAGATTATAGCATTGCAGTTAGTCTTCTGTGCCATGTACCACTTGTGCAAGGGGTGGGAGTAGGGGCCCACCTTTACTCAGCTGTTCCCTGTGAGCCAGTCCGAGCCTGCATGTGTCTAGAGAATACCTTCAGCTGCATGCTTCATACATTTCTGCCATGACACTGGTCCAAAGTCTTATAACGCTACTGTAACTTTATCCCCTAGACATACACAGTGAGGGCTGCTCATAAATGTCGGAAAGCAGAGGAATTGATCGACAAAGTATATTTGAAAAAATTGATAATTTCGTCATACAAAGAACAGCCATTATCTGCTGAACCACAAAACCTCTTTAACTAAATATAGCATATCATCCTAAAGACATGTCTCATGCTACAATGGATGCCATTAATATTGCATGTTACAGATATGAGATTAAGCTATATTACAGTGTTGTCCCTAAGTTGTTTTTGTATTTGAATGTAAGGGAAAAATTATATTCAGGATCAAAGGATGCCAGTTTTTCTTAGATTTTCTTCAGTTCATTTTTATATGGATCAATAGCACACATGCATCAATGAACATCCCTGCATTATCAACTACTATATATTCCACTGCTCAGTAATGTTTATAATAAATCAACCACGATAAATAGCCATTTGGACAATTGTCATTTCTAAACCCCCAACCTCTTTGAGGCATGTACTATGTAAAAAAATTGAAATGATTTTTATTGTAGGAAGAATAAGCATAGCTGTAAATGTTTACTTAATTAGATATTTTCTTAAAATACAGAAAACTTGCAAAAGTTATATCCCTAGGATATTTTCATTCCATCTTTATTTAATGGTTTACATTAGGCAGATAAACCAAATCAACCAGGAAAAAAACACCTTGAAATGTGAAATAAACATATTTATTTATAGTTCCCTTTATAGTACTTTGATTACTAAATTACCAATCAAGACAATTTATTAAAATAGCTATTCTAGAAAAGCATAGAATACAATTTGAAAGTCACCAAAAAAACTGTAATTACCTTTCAGAAAAAAATATATTCATGGTTCACATTATATATATTTAGAAATGTTTGTATATGGGTTGTTTCTTCCAATCAAGTGTAGAATAGTCAAACTACTGTACATCAGGTAAGGCTTACAGGACTGCATGTTGGGTTTGCCTCTATTTGAGCTTGAAACAGTCATACTAGTTATGGACAAACATCGGCCGGGACGTTTCGCGAACGTGTATGTCAACCGTGCCACAACATGGACGGTGATATACCAGAGGGGGGTCAATGGCAAAAATTCCCACAAAAAATATATATTTTTATGTGCCTTAAAGGGAAACTCTCAAAAATGTGCCTTGCTGGAACCTAGAACAATTTTTGTTTAGGCCACGGGCCACAAAAATTAGGCATTCACCTGACAGAAAAGAACAAGTGATTATGTGGCTGGAGATATATTAGACTGTCATTGGATAACAATTTTACTGTAGGCCAGTGGAGTACAGGCCCCAAACATTAGGCATTCACTTGACAGAAAAGAACAAGTGAGTATGTAGCTGGAGATATATTAGACTGTCAGTGGATAACAATTTTACTGTAGGCCAGTGAAGTACAGGCCCCAAACTTTAGGCATTCACCGGACAGAAAAGAACAAGTGATTATGTGGCTGGAGGTATATTAGGTTAGATGGTCAGTGGATAACAATTTTACTGTAGGCCAGTGGAGTAAAGGCCCCAAAAATTATGCATTCACCGGACAGAAAAGAACAAGTGATTATGTGGCTGGAGGTAACCGTATATTAGGCGGTCAGTGGATAACAATTTTACTGTAGGCCAGTGGGTTTCAGTCACTAAACATTAGGCATTAGTGATCAGCGGCAGGGGCAATATTCAAATTCGCGATATTTCGTAAATATTTGGGTGAATATTCGCCATATATTCGAAAATTCGCAAATTCGTAATCTCCAGACATTATTTTCTTGTTTGCGAAAATTTGCATTAAAAAATTTGCATAAATTAGCATAACAATTCGCATAAACTGGCATTTAAAAGATACTTTTCTAAATACCAGCTTATGCGAATTTATGCTAATTTATGCGAATTTTATGCTAATTGATGCAACAAAATTTAATGCGAATTTTCGCAAACAAGAAAATAATGACTATTTTCTTGCTTGCGAAAATTTGCATATAAAAAATTCGCATAAAGCGAATATTCGCAATTGCGAATATATTTTGCGATATTCTAAATATTCGCGAATTCTCGAAGTGCTGATATTCGCCATTAAGATTCGCAATTCGAAAATTTGTGATCAACACTATTAGGCATTCACCGGACAGAAAAGAACAAGTGATTATCTGGCTGGAGGTATATTAGGCGGTCAGTGGATAACAATTTTACTGTAGGCCATTGGAGTACAGGCCCCAAACATTATGCATTAACTGGACACAAAAGACCAAGTGATTATGTGGCTGGAGGTATATTAGGCGGTCAGTGGATAACAATTTTACTGTAGGCCTGTGGGGTAAAGGCCCCAAACATTAGGCATTCACCGGACAGAAAAGAACAAGTGATTATGTGGCTGGAGGTATATTAGGCGGTCAGTGGATAACAATTTTACTGTAGGCCTGTGGGGTAAAGGCCCCAAACATTAGGCATTCACTGGACAGAAAAGAACAAGTGATTATGTGGCTTGAGGTATATTAGGTGGTCAGTGGATAACAATTTTACTGTAGGCCACTGGAGTACAAGCCCCAAACCTTAGGCATTCAGCTGACAGTTTTGACACATTTTTCTAAAAGAAATCAATAAACTTCCCAATGTTCATACACAGTCCACCAATCCTCGAGACAATAGGACGTCCCGGAGGATTGGTGGAGTCCTTATGAACCTTGGGAAGGAGGTACAAGGTAGGTTTCCATCAATTTACGACTGATTATATTTAGGTCTTCACTATCCTGTAGTATCGAATCAAGTTCTTTCTTAAATCAATCTGTGGGTTCCCTATCCATTCTCCTATAACAGGATTTATTATTAGGCTGTCTAAAGGCTTCTTTTTCGTACATCTGCACCGGCCAAAAACAACGTTACCCCCTTATCCGCCGATTTTATAATTACATATTTTAGCTTCATTAATTCTCCCAATGCCTGTCTCTCTGATTTGGTTGAGTTGTCACCCTTCCAAGAGGGAACTATCTGTTTGAGATCTTGTATCAACAATTTTGTGAAGATGTCTACTGCCAGACATGATGTTTTTGGGGAAAACACAGTGATCTGCGGTGCAGATGTACTGGGCCCTACTGTTATTTAACTCAGGGACATCATCTCCTGTCCCCTATTAAAATATTTATTAAATATGAGATTGCGAGAAAATAATTCTAGATCTTTAATTGCTTCAAATAAATCAAAACTTCCTGTGGGTTAAAAAGACAATCCTTTTCTTAAGACCTGTTGTTGGGGAACAGTTAATGTAATTTGTGACAGCTTAATTACCTTTATTTCCTGACTCTCTTCTCCCTGTCGTTCATATTGCTGTTCTTTCTTTTTTGAGTGGGAGTATGGAGATTGTAATTTATTCTGTTTAAATCTGGTCCTCATCCAGATATTGGACATCTGCCTAAAAAAGACGCTGCAGTATGTATTTCATTTCAAACTTGTTTCAATAAAATTATGATTGAACCATAAAAAAGACGCTGCACACTCTTCTTCTGATGTCAAGGAAGTGATTGATTGGGAACGCAACCTTATATTTCTTTGCCACTTAAATATCTTATTTTGCTGGTACATTCAGATCCCTCTGAATTTTTTTTGCTTTAATTGTTTGTATTTCCTTCTTCCACGTAGTTAGATCCTCTTCCAAGGATCTGTGTCTGTCCTGAAACGCGTCACAGTACGGTGTCTGTCCTGGTGTGCATAAGATTTTATCAAGCTTCAATAAAGATACACTCGTTTTGGAGAGCTGGATGAAGTATTTTTTTGTCTACAAGGCGTTACCGCTCACCAGAGGAGCGGCTTCCGTGCTCCCTACGAGTAAGTAGCGGTTTAGAGCTGTCTACACAACCCTGTTTTGTATATCCTCTTCCAAGGATCTATCAAAGTTTTCAATCTCTTCCTTGGTCAACAGTTGCTGGATCTTATCCCTCAGGCTGTCTATCTCCTTCTCCATCATCTCCAAAGCCTCATCTCCGATCAATAATTCAAGAAGGGTCGTCTACCTCTAGTGTAGGAAAAGTCTGAATTCGCAGACCTCATGGTATGATGTTCTTTTGCAAATAATTTTCAAGTGTGGTCTTGTTCCTTCACAGTTTGGTGTGTCTCCTGAGGGAGTCCCAAACCTTTTGCTTCAAATCATTAATATCATGTTTCTCTCTATCAGATGTCGATTTCTCTCCAAACACTTATCCCAATTGTGTTAACCAATTCTTGTCTCGTCTCCTGAAATCCATATATGAGGTATTTTCTGAAAAATGTACAAAGCATAAATAACCTACAAAAACCTCTATACACATAGATAATCACCCATGGACTTAATACATCTAGCCAAATAACGACAAAAACAAACAATGGGATGCCAATATATATGAATATATAAAACAATCTTTATTGATCAATGACAAATATACATAATTAATAAGTTGGCAGAGAAAGACATGATGGAAAAATACAGAGAAAAATAGCCGGTGCACACCAAGTAGGATAGTAATGTCTAAGAGATAATAAACAGTTAAAATGTGGGAGATATCCTATGTAGCACCCTGATACTTAGAGTTAAGGTGTAGGAGGTATTCTACCCTGATACTTGACAATGGTAACCAAAAACCTCCTATCTAACCAAATGTCTGATGAATATCATCACAAAGTGGTGATACCATATGCACAGAATCCTAAATCATAGTGGAATACCTAATAGATATCACACATTTATACTTGGTATTCTGTCCTAATAAGTCATATGCACAAGGTCACAGACAATAATTTGGTACCATGGATACAGTGCACTATAAGCACAATTGTTGAATTATACCTGCAGCTTCACAAATTAGTATAGTGTAGCATGTGGATATAATGTGTACATTAACAAGACTATAATAGTATAACATGTGATTATAATGTGACGCTGAAAATGAGACCCAACATGCAAGTACAAGTATTCATCCCACATAAATACTAATCAATAAATGTTGTGGGTATCTCCTCAAATGCAAATACATACTGTGGGGAGTTGCTCTGGTAGACAGTGGTGCGGGTGCAGTATAGAGGCAAAGGGAGTCCAGGTAGAGGTAGTGCAGCAAACAGTGTTTTATTTCACACTTGCACAAACAAAACTCAAAACAGTCACTTAGTGTTTCTTCACACACAGCAAAAACTTGAGGCAAAACAAAAGTCCAAGACGGGATCAAATCACCTGTGTGGTTTAGGTGCGTGTTCACACCTGGCTGTCAGCCCAGCCGCAGGAAAGTCCAACCTCAGGCTTCCAGGCAGACTGCACGCCTCTTGCAAGCTCTTGCTTCCAGCCCTGAGAGCTCCACAGAACACCAGCAGTTTCCAGGTTAAATCACCTCAAATCCTAGGTGTCAGTTCACACCTGGCTGAATGCTCGGCAACACAAAAAGTCCACTGACCGTCTTTAAATGGCCTGCTCTCCTGACACACAGGTCTCAGCTTTTCAGCCCAGCACATGGCTCAGATCCCAAACACAGAGAGAGAGCTTAACATAAACCCAGCAGTCTTTAAAAGGCAGCTAGGTATTAACCTAAAAAAACGGACCGGCACCTAAAATCCGGTCCAGTATTTGCCCTCACCTGGCTGCAATCAACCCAACAGCACAGGCTGAGAGGAAAATACCTGTTTTTACCACCAAACCTCTCACTGTGTCACATACCCCCCTTTGTTCAACTCCTGAGGGGTGAACACACGCCAGACAGTATACCCAGAACCGGGCACTCGCATTTCCCTGTAACTGCCCTGCTCTGTGTTCCACTGAAAATCGAAAGTTCTGAAGTCACCTGAACCCTCTGGTGACCCAGGACTTTCCTTCTTTGTCCAGATGGGGACAGGCTGCGCCAACCCCATATCGCTCTTTCAGAGATGGCTTGTCGCCGAGCCACAGGCACCTGGTACGGCTTTAACCAGACTTTTGCCTGGGGCTCAGTGACAATATCACGGTGAGTTATGGAAGGGCATTCAGGGAAATCACAGAACACCTCTGTGTTCCGACTAACAAACTCCTTGGCTCTCTGAGTCTGGTCAGTGGAAAGGCTGCCAGTAATTTTATCAGTGGCAGCTGCTTCCCTGTTAGCATGACAGAGGGACCGGAATCTCTTTCCCTAGATAAACCGGCCGCGGGTTGTTCTCAATATAAGCTCTCTAACCTTCCAAGGTTTCCATAAATTTACATGGTAGACCGCCTCCGGCTTTTGCAGTCCTGGCTGGTGTACCTTGTAATTTGGGTCTCCAACTTTCTGTCCTATTTTATAGGTCCCCTTCCCCTAGCGCTATCCTTACTGTCCATAGGTGGCCCAACAACCAAAACCGGCCCTTTGGCTACGGACCCCAGACACTCGATTGCAGGTCCGGCTTTGGCCTGGCTGAGCCACCTTCCTATGTTTTCTACCTATCTTACTAAGGGGACTGTCTTCCTCACCCACCGGACCTACTGTGGGTCCCTCTGCCTTGGGTTTCTGGGGTTCTAACACCTCACCTGGGCTAGGCCTCACTACTGGAAGTTTTCCTACCTGTCTGGGAACTGTACGTACAATGGCCGGCCACAGGGCTGGGAACAATGGAAAGTCTCTTCCTATTATCACATCATAGGGCATACTTGTGGTTACAGCCACCTCATGGACCTGCCTGCCGGCACACGTGCTTACAGACAACATAGCAGTGGGGTATTCTTTTAAATCTCCATGAATGCTGAAAACCCTGACTCTCCGGCCTGTAAACTCTGTGGGTCGCACCAGGAAGCCCTCACCAGGGTCACCTGACTCCTCGAATCCAGCAGAGCTGCCACTGGAGTGTCTCCCACCTCCACCCGACACAAACGCTCATCATGGATAACCTCTGACACATCGACCCTTCTGGCATACAATGACTGTCGATACCCAAAGTTTACATCCATGGGCTCACCCAGGAGGGGACAGTTGGCCCGTACATGGCCAGGTTCACTGGCACCGCCAGCAGATTATAGAGTCCCGATCTCCAAAGGGCACATCCCGTAGCGGTCTTTCTCAGCTCAGGCCGCAGGGTCTGGGGAGGGATTTTCTGGGTTTTATTACTCCTTCCCAGAGTTCCCCCTCAAGTTCCTCAGTAGCCCCATAACGTCTCGACCAGGTCCACCATCTCCAGGGCACTAGTAGGAGATGTCTGGCCAACCCAGCGCTGGAGGGGTAGTGGCAATGCCCTCCAGAATTTGTCAGCTACAACACGGTCCAGCATAGCAGTGGGACTAAGTACGTCAGGCGGTAGCCATTTTTGTAAGAGTTTTAGCAAATTGTAATACTGGGGTCGTGCTGGCTCAGCTGGGTTAAACTCCCACTGATGTACCCACTGGGCCCTGACCAACACATTCACCCCAGTCTCGCCAGGATCTCACCCTTAACCACAGAGTAGTCTGCTGCTTGGTCGTCCGGTAAATCAAAGTAAACCTGTTGGGGTCCTGACACCAGAAACGGAGCTGATGACCTCCGCCCACTGGTCTCGGGTAGTCCTCTCTCACGGCCACCTTTTCGAACATCGCCAAGTAGGTTTCAACATCATCTGTCGGTTGTCATCTTGGGAACGACCGTGCGGACTGCTTTCCGGGCATCGTGCACTCCCTGAGGCATCCCTGACTTTTCTAGCATCATTACGTGCTGCAGCAGCCGCTGGTTCGTGTCCTGCTGTCGCTGATTAGCCTCTAGCAGCTGTGCGACGGCCTCTTCATGTCTTTTTTGCTGTTGTGCGATGGCTTGCTGTTGGACATCCATGGCCTGCTGTAGCTTTAAGTTGGCCTGGACAAGCTGCTTTATCATCTCCTCCATCTTGTCCTGTGTTGGTGGTTGCAGCTTGGCAGGCTTAATCCAGGACATACAACAGTGCCCAAAAAAAATGCTACAAAAGTTTTGGCTTCCGCCAGCCTCACTGCAATTGCCCGCATCCGACACCAAATGTGGGGAGTTGCTCTGGTAGACAGTGGTGCGGGTGCAGTATAGAGGCAAAGGGAGTCCAGGTAGAGGTAGTGCAGCAAACAGTGTTTTATTTCACACTTGCACAAACAAAACTCAAAACAGTCACTTAGTGTTTCTTCACACACAGCAAAAACTTGAGGCAAAACAAAAGTCCAAGACGGGATCAAATCACCTGTGTGGTTTAGGTGCGTGTTCACACCTGGCTGTCAGCCCAGCCGCAGGAAAGTCCAACCTCAGGCTTCCAGGCAGACTGCACGCCTCTTGCAAGCTCTTGCTTCCAGCCCTGAGAGCTCCACAGAACACCAGCAGTTTCCAGGTTAAATCACCTCAAATCCTAGGTGTCAGTTCACACCTGGCTGAATGCTCGGCAACACAAAAAGTCCACTGACCGTCTTTAAATGGCCTGCTCTCCTGACACACAGGTCTCAGCTTTTCAGCCCAGCACATGGCTCAGATCCCAAACACAGAGAGAGAGCTTAACATAAACCCAGCAGTCTTTAAAAGGCAGCTAGGTATTAACCCAAAAAAACGGACCGGCACCAAAATCCGGTCGAGTATTTGCCCTCACCTGGCTGCAATCAACCCAACAGCACAGGCTGAGAGGAAAATACCTGTTTTTTACCACCAAACCTCTCACTGTGTCACAATACATATACTGGGCCACGTTATTGAGGCTATTGTCGTTGACCATCTTGTCCAGATGAAGTTGGTGGGGAGATAGCGAGTGCGATGTTTGGCGCTTGATGCACTTTGGCAAGTGTAACTACTCTCTCCCAGGCCAATCAGCGCTAATACCGCATGCAATATATCACTTAATGCATATGATAGGAGAAATGGGGGAGTAGGATACTCTACCCTGCTGCTATTGGGAATGGGAGGATGTCTATGGAGGAGGAGGTGGAAGAGGCACATATGAGTGATGTCAATAAGACCTGGCCTTTTGCTGTGTTGCTGCCTCACTGTGAAAAACATGTACTGTCCCTGCCCATAACATCTGCTCCAGGTGTCCACTGTGGCAAGCACCCTGCTGCACAGCGAGAACTGCAAGGAGTGGCCCACATCCTCAGCCACATAAGAGTACAAGGCATGGAAGGCATTTTTAGAGAAATATTTCTAGGTATCTTCCAGCAAGCATGAGCACCCCCATTTTCAGCAGACCCTACTAAGTGGTGCGGCAGAGACTTGAGTTAAAGGCTTTGTACATCTTTGAAGGCAATTTTTTTAAATCATTGCATTGTACTTATTTTAAGCTAAAATCATTTTTTCAATTGGTCTTTATTAAGAACATGGAATCTTTTCTTGTGTACAGAGCTGACATGCTCTACTAGCTGCCTGTGGATTTTTTGTCTTTTCCAACATCTGAGAGCAGACTGACTTCTTATCTCTGCTCTCTCACATTGAAAAGACTCCTTATAGCTCAATCCTTACCTTCAGGGGTGTAACGATCGCGGTTGCAGAGGGTGCGACTGCGACCGGCCCGGCGGGGTGGGGGCCCGCTGTTTCGCAAGTGCTTTTTTTTTTTTTTTACTGCGGCTGCTTTTTTTAAGTGTGGAGAGGCGGGCTCTCGGTGGTGCGCTGCACTCAGTTCTAACTTATCATCGCGAGACCCACCGCGGGAAGTCACGGGTCTCGTTCTCGCGGGATCACAGCTGGAACCACGCGGTGTCGGCGCGGTGCAGAGTGACAGACTCGACTATGCGACTCAGCTCTCAGCCCGCAAGAAGGCAGCTGTGAGTGGAACAGTTGGTAATTTTTTTGTTTTGTTTAATGTATGGTATAAACCAGCTTCTTGGGGGTGGGGGGCAGGCGGCAGCACTAATGTCTAATTCTGAATTAAGAAAGGGGGCCTGCGCCGGAAATATGAGGGCAGAGGGCAGCAGCCAGCAAATAATGAGGGGCAAAATAAATGAAATATATACATAGAGGGGCAAAAATTAAATATGTAGGGCAAAATTAAATATAGTGAGAGAGGGCCACTGACAAAACCTTGGCAATAATAACGATGAGCACCGTCATGACCCGCCGGCCATATGTGAGCAGGGCATGGCACTGGCAGCAAATCCTCCATACTATCCCCTGCCCTCATATGGCTGGCGGGGCAGGGCGGTGCTCATGGTTATTATTGCCAAGGTTTTGTCAGTGGCCCCTCATCACTATATTTAATTTTGACCCCACTCCTCTATATATTTAATTTTTGCCCCTCTCTGTATATATTTCACTTTCATTTTGCCCCCTCATTATTTGTTCCTGCCCCTGCCCTCATATGGCAGGCACTTGCCCCCCTGAATTCAGACATTAGTGCCGCACCACTGAACCGTGGGGAGGGTGTTGAGTTGGGAAGGTCTCGCGGGGGAGGGGGTGTTTCCCAATTCAAAGTTTGCCCTGGGGCTCATAGAACTCTAGTTACACCACTGCTTATCTTACTGATAAGAATGTGGCTTAGTGGCTTAAATAAGTGTTTATGACCTCTTAGTAGTTTAGAGATAAGGGTAATTAGATGAGCACGAAGAAAATTAAAAGTACCAGTCACACATTTAGAAAAACAGTTAACCCTTTGTGACAGAATAGCTCAATATTTTTAATAAAGGCCAATTGATTTGACATTTTGAGCCTATGCTCACAGTTTCAGTGGCATCACAAGTTTCTGAAGCAGATCTGACCCGGCTAGTTCTTTGGGAGATCCTGGCCATACGTTGCCTCTGCTCTTTATCGCTGATGCTGCCACCACCCTTACCCTCTGATGTTACCTCCTGCTCAGCTCCCGATTCAGGTCTCAGGTCCTGTGCACACAATCATCATCATAGTCCGATCCCGTTTTTGCAGGAATCTGAAATGTAGAACTTCTTACCAGAAGCTGAGCTAAAGGAATACACCTGATATTGACCAGCTCTCACTCTCTTGCCCAGATCCAGATTACACCTTTTATTAGTCACGTGAAGGGTATATTAGCTAGTTGCGGTATTGGAATCTAAGAGAGTCTCACTGCCTGAAAACGGTTTAAAATAAAACAATTTCAATTAAAATAGACGACTGTATATCTTTAACTCTTTGATACAGAGACAGGCAAGAAGTGGGATGGGGTGTAAACAGCAACAACCAGCAAATATCCGGCGTTGAAAAACACTCTAAAATCCCCACACTGGAAGAGGGGTATACAGTTTATAAGTTAGTGCACCCTTATTGAATCAGAGTCCCAGTATATCAAGGGGCAGATTACTATCCCACTGAAGAAACAGATATGTATCGGCAACCTCATATGTACTATTGTATCACATTGCGATACCAAATTGTAATGACGTCTACAGTCTATACTGTTGCTACACTGTACCTAATATGTTGCTAATAGCTATTGGAGTGCAGGGCAATCTGTACTAATGCTGAGTGAGTAGGTGTCCTCTGAGGTATTTTGTGTTACTGCCCCAGATGGATGCTAACCTCACTCACGGACCTCTCTACATCAGGTTTCCTCATTCATTGAAGCAGAAGTACAGTGCCTCGCTAATAAACCTCTGGCTACCTATGCTTAAGCGTCCCAGCCTGCTCTCGATGCTTTTCAGTGTCTCTTATTTACGAGACACTTCTTTAGGAGTTAGGCTAGGGTCTGAGAGCATATTAAAAGTAACACAAGGCACCTGTGGTGGACTCTGCACGTGTATCCTGCAGCATGTCGGCACTATGATGGCCGTGTGCGGCCGCTGAAACCTGCTCTCTAAATAGGGACGCGTCCTCTGATGGAGATGTCGCTGTCCGTCTGGACCAATACGAGGCGCGGTTGTGCCCAGATTTGTAGCTATGCCTCAGCTCCAACTCTGGACTTTGTTGAAAGCATGTCCCGAGAATAATACTGTGATGCAGTGTAAGTGAATGGGGAAACCATTAGGCGGCTTGGGCATAATCATGTATCTGGGATCCTTCATAAAATTAGGGTAGGAGAGCATTGAATACATAGGGGAGTTCTCCATAGACTAAGTCTAAGGTGCGGGTACAAACATAGTAGAGGGCATGGACAGTCAGAAGTAGATACTGTGATATTAGTGTAAATTAGAACAATATTCTGGAAGGCAAAGCACAGGATATGAATGTGGGAGTCACAGATGGTGTTAGGCAGCGGTGCCCATCCATAGGAACCTTACCTATCCATATATTGAGCCACCATCTGTAATGGGCTCCATTGTGAGGGTGTATGGCATATATATAAGTGTGTGGACAAGCAGGACATACATGGCTGAATCTGATACAGTGCTATATATAGGACCGCCAAAGTGGACATGCAGGTAGATGTAGGACCACATCTGCATCTATTCTCTCTCCGCAAAGGATATATTATGGGAATAAATAAATATCGAGTCATTAATCCCTATTAAGGTAGTGTCCAGAAATAATTCCTAGTGATTTCAAGTAAATTCTCGTAGGTACACTCAGTTTCCACTCCGCATTTTGGGTGTCGAATCAGGGGTAATTCACGCCTGCTAAACCAATAGTGGAATATGTGTACTCACATCCCATTCTTGTTGTTTGCGAGTGAAGATGCAAGAAGGAATTTTTCTCCTTAAGTATCCGTATGGCAATAACGGCCAAATGAAAAGGAACAGCTGGAATAATAGGTGTATACGGCCAAGACTTATGACACTATGTATATCCATAGAGAGATAGTTATCACTCTTATTCCACACCACTTATATAGAGCAAGTAAAGCTGCTAGTCTTATTAAGTGCTTTAGGTCACTCAGTATTGAAGATCCACTCCAGTTCTTTTGGAGCACTCTTTTGTCAAAGTTACATACCTCCTCTTGGGGATGGATGTATTTGTTCGATACCTTGAAAGCTTATGGATCCCAGATTGCCCCCATGTAGTTCGACAACATGTCGCGCAATAGGGGTATCCCGGTTATTTTTACATCATTTAGATGTTCCCCTATTCTGCGTCTTAGCTCACGTGTTGTTTTGCCGACATATTGCATACCACATTGGCATGTCATTAAGTAAATGACACCCGTGGTCCTGCATGTGATAAAATAATGGATATCGTACAACATTGATGTAGCTGTGCTGGTGAATGTCCTACCCCTCTTAATGGAACTGCATGCTACACAGCCACTGAATTTGTAAGTGCCTAATTACACCCCTAATATACCCTAAATTCCCAAATATAACTCTGCCTTCTATTTGAGGATGCCTCACAGATGCTCAATAGGGTTTAGGTCTGGAGACATGCTTGGCCAGTCCAGCACATTTACTCATGGTTCTCTCAATGAACTCTAGCTCCCCACAGCCGGCAGCAATCATACAACCCCCAAACCATGACACTGCCACCACCATGCTTGACTGTAGGCAAGACACACCTGTCATTGTACTCCTCACCTGGTTGCCACCACACACGCTTGACAGCATCTTAACCAAATACGTTTATATTGGTCTGATCAGACCACAGGACATGGTTCCAGTAATCTATGTCTTTAGTCTGCTTGTCTTCAGCAAACTGCAGGCTTTCTTGTGCATTATCTTTAGCAGAGGCTTTCTTCTGGGGCGACAGCCATGCAGACCAATTTGATGCAGTGTGTGGCGTGTTGTATGAACACTGACAGTCTGTCCCGCCACCCCTTTAACCTCTGCAGCAATGCTGGCAGAACTTATACATCTATTTTGAAAAGACAACCTCTTTATATGACGCTGAGCACATGCACTCAACTTCTTTGGTCGACCATGGCGAGGTCGCTGTATGGTCTTGGCCACCGTGCTGCAGCTTAGTTTCAGGGTGTTGGCAATCTTCTTATAGCCTAGGCTATCTTTATGTGGAGCAACAATTCTTTTTTCAGTTCCTCAGAGAGTTCTTTGCTATGAGAGAGTGTGAGAGCGATAACACCAAATTTAACACACCTGTTCCCCATTCATACCCGAGACCTTGGAACACTAACGAGTCACATGACACGGGGAGGTAAAATAGCCAATTGGGCAATTGGGGACGCAAGTTCATCCAGGCAAACCAGGTGCAGTAGCGCGTGACAACACTGTGATTTGCATAGGTGGTATGCTGAAGGACCACTCTGAAATGTGCCTACAGTGGAGACTGAGGACAAGGTGGAGGATGAGGAGGCAGAGGAGGACATTTGCGCAGAAATACCACGATTACAACGCGCAGGCGACATTGCCATCACCTGGCCAAGTTGCTGGTGTCCCTGGGCCAGAACCACATTTACCCAGTGGGCTATAAAAACATATATTGTCCTCCTTGAACTCAGTTACAGCTTCACATGTCAGCGCTGGCATGAACTGTACCAGCCGGCCACCCTCTGCTTGGCAGACGTGTGCAGGGCAGTTACAGCTTTTAGAAAAGTAATGACGGCTTGGGACTCTCCACCTTGGGTGGGTACAAGCCATCAGTTCTCTGAAATGTTCAGAGTTCACGATATGGAAAGGGAGGGACTTCAGTACCAGCAACTTGACCCGCTGCACCTCAGTTTCTGCACCATTGGATGAGTGCATGTATAATGTTGTCTCTTTGCATTTGCCTTGGTGATCGATTGCTGGTGAAACACATGACGAGGAGTTGGAGAAGGTAGAGGACCATCAGGAGAAATAGACAAAGGGAAGGAACAACAGCTTACTTCTGCTAAGGTTGAGGAGACCTGAGTGCTGGAGAAGGGGTACGGGCCACTAGAACTTGCAGCTGTTGCTGAGTCCGACTGTACCACTACATTAGTGCCATGGTTTTCCCAGGCCACTTTATGGTGATGCTCCATTTGTTGATGCAGGGCCATGATGCCAACATTTGCACATTAGCACCCTGATCACGCTTCACCTTGTGCCCATATATCCTGTATAGCGCCGTGCTAATGTCCCCCAGCAACTAAAAAAAGTTCCCACACTGCAGAGTATGGCATTTTACCTCCACCACTCCGTGTTGACTGCCTGCCGTAGCCTTTAACAGACCAGTGCACTGTTAGTTGTTTCCTGACAGATAGGCTCCTGAGTAGCAGATGGTCTACCCAGGGCACATTGGCTTCAGATCTCCCACTGCTTCTACATACCTTGCTGGCTCATAGGCCCACTGCCACCCTGTAGCTGTCTCGTGGGCCTGCTGCCACCCTCACTACCTGATGATGATGCCCCTCTTCCCCCAGTTCCCATGTGAGATCAGCTATATCCTCATTACTACTGTCTGTTCGTCACTTATCTCACCCTCACCAGTCTCATGGCCACATCCCTGACTGCTCGTAACACGTGCTCCCTCCTATCATCTTCGCTAATTGCACACCTAAGGGAGTAGGCAGCGGACCTCTCCTTTAAGTCTTTTCTGGCCTGTAGCTGTTGACTGTCCTCACTAAGCTCGTCTTTGCTGAAAAGCGGAGCAGAGCTGACAGCATCCATTACTTCCCAAGCATAAGGAGCAGCAAAGAAAGAGGCAGTTGCAGGGCACATGTGGGTACTAGTGTTGAGCGCGAATATTCAAATTTTTATTTTTAACTTGAATATAGTCACTTGAAAAATTTGCTAATATTTTGAATATAGTGATATATATTCGTAAGAACTATTATTATTTTTTTTTTTCATCTGAACCCATTACCTAGTATACCTACCTGCTTCTTGCTTGTGGGCCAATGAGAGAAGGCTGCAATATTGTAGTCTGTACTGAATTAGAATATTCTTAATTATTTAATTTTTTTCTCTTATGCAAAAACCAGCAATGTAATATTTGCGTAATGCAGAATATAGTGCTATATTTTCGTTTTTAGAATATTCGTTAGTTTTTTCCATCTGAAGTCATGATTCCTCCCTGCTTAAGTTACTTTTGGGCCAATGACTGTTCACATTAAATTGGAAAAATGACGAATATTCTAAAAAGAATATATAGCACTATATTCTATAGTGCTATATATTCGTGTTTCAGAAAATTCGCATTACGCAAATATTACATTGTGGATTTTTGCATAAGAGAAAATTCATTTTCTTATGCGAAAAATCGGCAATGTAATATTTGCGTAATGCGAATATTCTAAAACACGTTTTTAGAATATTCGTCATTTTTTCCAATTTAATGTGAACAGTCATTGGCCCAAAAGCAACTTACGCAGGGGGAATCATGACTTGAGATGGGAAAAATGAATATTCTAAAAAGAATATATAGCACTATATTCCATAGTGCTATATATTCGGGTTTTAGAATTTTTGCATTACGCGAATATTTTATTGCCGATTTTTCGCAATCAATAGAATAATCTCAAATATGAATATTTGTGAATATATGATGAATTTTCGAACGAATATTCTCGAAATATCGCGAGTCGAATATTGCCCCTGCCGCTCATCACTGGTGGATAGAGAGGTTGTTCCTGGGCCATGACAAGTGTGATGTCAGAGGAACCTACCGATTCCTGGGTGTGTGGATCTGTTGTCACCACAGATGATTTTGAAGAGCGAGTCAACTATTCCAGTACAGCGGGATTGTTGGTCAAGACACGATCACTGGATGAGAGTGTTGCTGCTACCACCACCCCTTCTTCTGCTACGATTTGTGCTGGCTACAGCAACATGTTTGCTACTGCCTGTTACTTTTGAGGGCCCAGTCAGTGGTATATTGGCCACAATGTACAGTAACTATTCATCTAAATATGAATGACGCAGCAGGTGAAATAAATGTGCCTATACTTTAGACCACCTGTGGATTCTGATGCAAAGCAAGTCTATGTATAACAGAACAGATTAAATATAAATGGTGAAGTAAGTGTACTAGATAAATGTGCCTATATATTAGACCACCTGTTGACAATGAGTCTGACGCACAGTAAGCTATGTATAACAGAACATATTAAGAATGATTGGCACAGCAGGTGAACTACATAAATGCGCCTATACATTAGACCACCTGTTAATGCTCAGTCTGATGCACAGAAAGTCTATGTATAACAGAACGGATTTAGTATTAATCCCTTCCTGACAGATGACGTAATAGTATGTCATGGCGGCAGGTGACTTGCTGCAATTTGACATACTATTACATCACAGTAATCAGGCGGGAACTAGAGTGGTGCGTGCCCGATCACTGCAGAAGCCCGGTAGTCACTGATAGACAGGCCCCTGATGTATCTGCCAGCATCGCTGTAAAATCCAATGTTTGCAGATTAACCCCTCTATGCCGCGGGCAGCGCTAACCGTGGCATAGAAGATATTTGCAGTCAGTGAGGATACCCATAGGGTGCGCTCTCTGTGGTGACAGGTATGCCCTGAAGAGGCTGCCCAATGCCTTGTAAGGCAATAGAACCTGCCTTCTACAGAAGTTGAAGAGATCCAGTCCCAGTCTAGGTCTCCTAGGGCATCCTGTTAGTGTATTACTCAGTGTAATACACTAACAGGCAATGCATTACAATACAGATGTATTGTAATGCATTTCAAAGGGATCAGACGTCCAAAAGTTGAAGTCCCATAGTGGGACAGAAATAAAGTAAAAAATAGTCCAAAAAGGTTTTTAATAATAAAAGTAATTAAAAAAACTAAACGCTCCTTTCCCCATATTTTATAATAAAGATAGAAAGAAAACACACATATTAGGTATCGCTATTTCCATAACGACCAGCTCTATAAATATATGCCATAATATACCATAAAAAACTACCCAAAAGCCATCTATGTGACTGTACATCACAAAAGTGCAACGCTAAGCGATTAAAAGGCGCATGCCCCCAAAAATAGTTCACTCAATCCGTCGCCTCCTCCCGCAAAAAATGGGCCCCTACCTAAGGCAATCGCCCCAAAAAAAAAATATATATAGCTCTCAGAATATGGAGGCACTAAAATATCATTATTTTTGCTTCAAAAATGCTATTATTGTGTTAGGCCTCATTCACACATACGTGGATTTTCACAGGCCACGGTCCTTGAAAACCCGGCCTGCCATCCTGCTGAGTGCATGAGCGCACAGGGCTACGGGCGCCTCCCTAGGGCCCTCTATATATAAGACGTGTCCCAGATGTAGGAATGCCGAGTGGTATGGTGCGGTCTAAAATGTCTCTTTATGTGTCACGATGCTCCTACCTGGATACCGCTGGACCCCAGGCTTTGGCTCCAAAGCAAAATAATTGAGGGATAAAAGAATAACTGGAGTCCAGATCTGAAGTTCAATGGCAGCTTGACTTTGCATAAATGTTTTCCAAAACGGTATACAGGCTTTGTCTTGGTTTCAGCAGGCTTTAGCATGAAACTGGCAGGCAAACTCCACCCTGCTACATCAGTTTCTCTCTGACTCTGCTGTACTGACAGGCTGGTTGTATAACTCAGCTTCCTCTGTATGCTGCACTTTACTTTGTAGTCTGACTCTAGGTTATGCCAGGGAACTTCCCTCCTGGCTCCTGAGGCTTTAAGCTTTGGCCTCCATGGCCAGCATAGCTTATGGTGCTCTGATTGGCATGGACACGTCCATCAGAGATGCCCCCTTGCACATCGTTCCCCTAACTGGGGGTAAGCTAGGCTGACAAGAACTTCTGCTCCACCCTTTGTGCAGGAAGTAGGACTCGCCAACCTCTCTCAAGGGTTGGGGGGTTAGAATGGAATGGAAGGTTTCATTCTATCTAAATATAGCTCTGCTGTGTTTGCTGCCACCTTCTGGTGAACCAGGAACATTACATGAACAGTTACATAACACTAGAAATGCACAGTGTGGAGGACCTGGAATAAATGCATAAGATGACATGAGTTTAGATCAATAAAGACAGTAGCAATGTGCAGAAATGGTAACACCATTCTGGTGTATTACACTATGATGCCATGCCCTTTGTGCAGCAGCGGCTGTACACTAATACACTTGTATGATCTATACGAGTATATTACTGTACAGCGGCGGCGGCACAAAGCGCACGGCATCATAGCAACCAATAACGCCGTGCACTCCTGCACTCAGCAGGATGGCAGGCTGTATTTTCACGGACTGTGGTTCGTGAGTATCCACGTTTGTGTAAATGAGGCCTTAAAGTGAAATAAATAAAAAAGGAGGCATATTATGTATCGCGCGTCCGTAACAACCAGCTTTATAAACATATCACATGACCTAACCTAACCCATCAGATGAACACTGTAAAAAAATAAAAACAGTTGCAAAAAGCCATTTTTGTAACCTTACATGACAAAAATGTAACACCAAGCGATCAAAAAGGCAATCAAACCATCACCTCATACTGCAAAAACGAGACCCTACCTAAAAAACTAACTATGACTCTCAAACTATTGAGGCACTAAAATATGATTTTTTGTTTCAAAAATGCTATTATTGTGCTAAAGTGAATTATATGAAAAAGTAGACAAATTAGGTATAGGATTGATCAAACCCGAACTTTATAGTTCGGGTTCGTACCGAATTTTGGGTGTTGGGACACGGACCTGAACCCGAACATTTTCAAAAAGTTCGGGTTCGGGTCCGTTGTTCAGTCAATTTCTTCTCGCTTTCTGAAGGGCTGCAAAGCAGCCAATCAGAAAGCATTTTACTTGTCCTAAGAAACCATCACAGCCATGTCTACCAATGGCATGGCTGTGATTGGCTGAGTGCCGCATGTGACCCAGCCTCTTTATAAGCTGGAGTCACGTAGTGCCGCACGTCAGTCTGCTGAATTGAGATTAGAGCAAGGTTGCTGCTTGTGCGATCAGGGACAGAATAGGGCAGAAATCTGAAGAACCTGTGCAACTTTAATCCACAAGATACAGCATGTAGAGAGAGAGGAAGCCTCAGCAATCCAACATTTCTGTACCCAGCCACTGCCAGTGAGATGTGTACTGCATGTCTGCCAGCCTGCCAGGTACATCAGCCTAATCCTATTTTGTAGCTCAGTGAAGGAAAAAAATGTTTTTCTGGCTGCTCAAGTCCCCTATATTGCCTCTTGTATGTTTAAGGGTGACATAGTCCATTTATCTAGCCTGGGATCTGTGGTGCCACAGAGTACTTGTGCATACAATGCACTAAACCGTATATTCCATTTCAGCTAGTGCATCAGTGCATTTTAGTTTAAAAAAAGTGGTCATCCTAATCCACCAAGCCTATTTTACACTGCCAAAATATATATTTCACATTTCTGCAGTGAAATAGAGAATCTGTGTAATTTTTGGGGAAAATCGTATTCCTTGTCCACAAAACAGTTCTGCATACACCGTCCAAAGACATATTTTATATTTCTGCATGGAAATAGTGCTTCTTTGTATTTTATAGAAAAAAAGTTATTCAAGGTCCACCAAACAGTCTGAAATACCCATTACAACCACCTATTATACATTGCTGCTGTGAAATACAGCATAAGTTTATTTTTTTAAAAGAGTGGTAATCCTGATTCACAGAGAATCTTGAAATGCACCGCTTAAATACCGATTTCACATTACAGCTGAGAATTAGTGCATTATTCTTTTTGTGTGAAAAAGCAATAGTCTTGCTTCACAAAGCCGTTGTACATACATGGTATAAATACCTACATTTATTCCTTGTCCACAAAACAGTTCTGCATACATCGTCCAATGACATATTTTATATTTTTGCATGGAAATAGTGCTTCTTTGTTTTTATAGAAACAAAACGTTATTCAAGGTCCACCAAACAGTCTGAAATCCCCATTACAACCACCAATTTCACATTACAGCTGAGAAGTAGTGCATTATTCTTTTTGTGTGAAAAAGCAATATTCTTGCTTCAAAAAGCAGTTGTACATACACGGTATAAATATCTAATTTAAATTTACATCAGTAAAAATCTGCATTTTGGGGTTTTATTGAAAAATCTATGTTTTAGGCTAAAAAAACAGTTGTGCATCCGTCGTTTAAATAATTATTTCCAATTTATAACAGTTTAATAGTGCATTTGGGTCCCGTGTTCTGGGTCCCCAAATATGGTGTCCATACATAGTATAAATATCTTCTTTTCATGTACAGCAGTTAAAAACTGCATTTTGGGGTTTTATTGAAAAAGCCATGTTTTATGCCATAAAAACAGTTGTGCATCCGGCATATAATTTTATACCTAGTCCACCACTGGAATAGATTCATGATATATTTGAGGTGTTGACAATATTCACTTATCTTTATACCGTTGGAGGACGACTTTTGGTTTATTGTTGACAAGTATATAGCAGGGATATGGCAGGTTTCCTGTGTACAGGATTTAACTCAGAAAGTTGGCTCACAGAGGCCAAGGAAGTGTTCTTGGATGGGAACTTTACCCAAAAAAGTATACCCCTATTATAAAGTAGCTTTCAAAGAACTTGAAAAATTTATCATGAACAAATAACCTCATGGTGGGAGGTACAATGCTTTGAAAATTATTTAATACACAATATTGTCCCACGTGGCCTCAGAATCACCCTAAGTCCAGCAGCGCGCTCTAGAAATGCGACACTAATGACCAGATGGGAACAGGAAGCCACAAACAGTTCCTTGAGATTCATGAAAATCTTATTAGAACAGGAAAAAATTACCCTTGATACACTAGAGAAAAAACTAAAAGACCAGATCCAGATAACACAAACATTTGTACAAGAGACTGATTTCTCGATAAGAGAGAAGAGCTTACAAGCATCTCTTTAAAAATTCCAATATCACCTGAAGGAAAGAAAACACAAACAGTTCATACGAGATTTGGCTGACTTCAGGGAAAATAACATACTGATCTCTCTTCTAGTGACACTGAGTTATCCGAATCTGACAGGGAATCTAACCCACAGACATCCCGCAATTCGGGAAGGGGACGAGGGAGGGGTAGGAGAGGAAACAGGGGGTATTATCAGAGTTATCAGACGAGAGGTAACCAAGGTTTTTTAGAACAGAACCTGACGTACCCGTTGAGAAATCGCCCCACACAACAACCTCTAAATCAGGTCCTAAAGTAGTGAACCTTTCCACCCGCCCACTTTCCCCGTATGAAATGGGTATCCTTGAAAAAGGCTTATCCTTTGTGCCCACTCCAAAATAGAATTTGTTTAGAACTGTGGTGGATCTGAACCTTTTCGCACGAAAGTTGAGATGGTTTAAGTATTATAAAAACATTGAAAAAAGACAGGCTCTTGAATTGGGCGTTCCTGCTGAAATGGTACAGGATGTCCGATTACTACAGAGCATAGCTACCCCAGAGGTTACACCAGGGGAAGGGCCTTTCACTACACTAAAAACGAAAAGTAGAAAAATGCCGCCAACTGGCAAGACTAACTGTATTGATGTTTTCCTTAACCTGGTTGTGGCAGAACTGGAATCTACTAAGTTACATAAGACCATTCCGAATTGTTCTAGGGAAGAACTAACCGCCCTTGAAATATCTGACACGGGACCACAGCGTTGTCATTAAACCCTCTGATAAGGGCGGCAACGTTGTGGTCCTAGATTCATCTCAGTGTAAAGACATGTGCGAGAAACTACTCTTGCCGAGAGATTGCTATGAAATTCTAAGGGAGGATCCCACAATTCAATACCAATCAGAATTGAAATCCATTCTGGAAACAGCGAAATTGGGAAACTGATTAATCAGAATGAATATAATTTTTATATCCCCAGTACCCACAAATTGCAACTTTTTATTGCCTCCCGAAGATACACAAGGGTGTGACCTGGTAAAGTGCCGCCCCATTGTACCGGGTATCAACAGTCTGACCCAGAATGTGGGTGTCTACGTGGATGAAATACTTTCTCCATTTGTATTGTCGCTCCCGTCACATGTATGTGACACTAGCGATATGATCACACAATTGGAGGGCATCCACGTGGACCACGATTGCATTCTGGGCAGTATCGACGTGTAGGCTTTGTACTCATCAATCCCGCATGATCTGGGTTTGCAGGCCTGCTCGTATTTTTTGAATACACGGGGTTGTCAATACCATCTACATAACAACTTTGTGTACCAATTATTGGAGTTCTCCCTACGGAGGAATTATTTCCTCTTTGGGGGGAAGTTCTTCCACCAGCTCAGGGGGACGGCGATGGGGAGTCCGTGTGCCCCATCATACGCTAATCTCTTCCTGGGCTGGTGGGAGGACACCATCGTGTTTGCAGACGGGTCCAGGATGGGTGATGACCGTATCCAGATGTGGGCCCGCTTTATTGATGATGTTTTTGTCATTTGGCGGGGAGACACGACATCATTTACCACCTGGGCCTCGACCCTAAATAACAATAACATTGGGCTACGTTTTGCATCGGAGTGTCACCCCACGATTTTGCCCTTCCTGAACATACATATCACAAAGAACGATGATGGCAGACTTGACACCACTTTTTTTCGCAAACCGACATCTACTAATTCCCTGTTGAGATGGGAAAGTCATCATCCATTCCCGTTCAAGAAAGGGATCCCACGTGGCCAATACTTGCGGTTAAGGCGTAACTGTTCCCAACCAAGTGATTTCATCAAGAAGGCCGCCGACTTACGGTTGAGGTTCATGGATCGGGGATACCCTGCGAGTGTCCTGCGACCAGCTTTACAGGGAGCATTAATGAAGGATCGTACCTCCCTATTATCTGTTGGGACACAACCGCATCGGGCACAGAAAAAACAGGATGACCCAACCAGACTAATCCGCCTGATTAGTACATTTAATGAAGCCTCAGGGGGGATAAAAGAGATCATTTCCCGTCATTGGCATGTCCTTAAAATGGACGGTGATATTGCCAATGCAATAGTCCCCCACCCGAATATCACCTATAGGAAAGGCAGCAGTATTCGCGATAGACTGATATAAAGCCATTTTGTTACCCCACCAGCCACCCAAACCTGGCTCTCTCGTGACATACGCGGGAACTTTAAATGCGGGAATTGTGTTTATTGCAAGTATATGGTGCGTACCAAAACCTTCTCTGGCAATAACACACACAAAACGTATACAATAGAGGATTTTATCAACTGCAAGACGAGAGGTGTCATTTATAAAATCTCCTGTTCTTGCGGCCTCGAATATATAGGAACAACGACAAGAGAGTTCAAAAACGTATCGGCGAACATGTGGGCGACGTATTGAATTCACGGATACTCCGTGGTCCGCCATGTAAAAGCCAAACACGCTGGCAGAGTGAGCAGCTTGTCTTTTACTGGAATAGAGGTGGTTAAGCCTACATTTCAAGAGGCGACTGGGACAGAAAATTGTTGCAGGCGGAGTGTAGATGGATTTATTATCTGAAGACAGTACACCCTGGGACTCAATGAGCAACAGAGTTATGGTTGCTTCATTTGAAATCAGTAGAGCATTGAACTGCGGTCGATTACGTATCATGTATTACGCACTAATTTGAGATCATTACAGTATGCGTTGGTTTGGAAGGATGAGGGATATGTATATACCCTTCACAATGTTGTCCAAACATAGGCCTAGTTTAAATATCCAACGTTATTAAGTGCTGTGAACGGTTACTTGTAATCGTCACAAGATTGCAATAATTATCCCACTTTTAACATCAATGAGTTACTAGAGGAGGTAACAAAATTAACAGGGATATTATTCACCTGTATTTATTACGAGGCTCTGCAAGGATAGAGTTAATACGGCCTAAAATCCTTTATGTTTTTATTATGAAGAGACCGGCATCGAGGTGACTACTTCTGCGCATGAGTGGCGTCCCGCTGCTGCTCAGCAGCGATAGATGCGTCCTCAGCACGTCATCCGACCCCACACGGCAATGTTTTATCACGTGACCTCTGTGCTTCCGGCTGACCATGTGGTGCAGCCTGGCGTGCGTTCCAGATGCGTGTCACGGCGCCCGGAAGCGCAGGGAATAGCATGACCAATCCGCTTGAAAGTGGGGCCATTTAAACAGAGAGTAGGTGGGATCGCCGCCTTCTCTGCCTAGGATTATTTTGCGCAGTGAGACCGCACATACTGTGGTTAAGTGTGGAGGTGTGAGGGACACCATACCCTCCCTCCATCACAGAAGTCGTTGGTACCGCCTGGGATCACTGCCCAGGTGATGATATAAGGGACAGTGTAAACTTGAACCTTATGTGAGTATACGGAGACAAGTAATTTACCTGCATCTTTTGTGTAAGGAATCCTGATAGCCAATAGTTCTGATGGCGTTGTATGTATCTGCTTCTTTCTTTGCAGCTTTTAACCCCTAATTGGCACGTCCCCTGATGAGTCCTTAATGGGACGAAACGTGGCGCGTAGGGATTGTATACTAGGGGCAGTTCAGAGGAATTTTAGGCCCCGTGCAGGGACACGTTCCGTATGGGGTCGCCCCTGTCGGGGCGGGTGCTCCGTGTTTATAGGCAAGGCTAACTTAGGGCCCCCTCCTCACCTAGTTCATTAGGGAGGTTTATGACCAAGGCTATACAGGAGCCTCTGCCACTATTATACGCGGAGCTGCCCTCCTTGTCTGCATGAATATGCGAGAGATCCATTAATTTGGGCACATGACCACGCTCATTTGGATACTAACAAGAAAAGTGGTGAGATTGAACCTTTTTACTTGTAATTGTTATATTAAGGTATTAGTGGTGCATACCAGTGCTGACACAATAGCTAGTATACAGTCAATATAGTAACAAGGCCAGCACTGGTGCACCTTTATGTTATGGTTTGGTGTCTCACTGTTTAATTGCTAGTTTTTTAATCAATTATTAAAAGTTAGATTTTATACCTGGTCCACCACTGGAATAGATTCATCCGGCATATAAATAAATAATTTCAATTTACAGCAGTGAAATACTTATTTTCTGTATTTTATTACAAAAATACTTGTTTTTGTTCCACAAACCACTTGTGCATACAGCGTACCAAAAAAAATGTTTACATTTCCGCATAGAAATTGAGAATCAGTGTATTTTGGGCACAAAGAAACATTATTCTGGGTCCACAGAGCATTTTTATGACACGGGCACTGCCTTAGCGAATGTAATTGTCGACAAGTGGCAGGTAAATTGACACCGGAGAGAGACCAATCCTATCAGCTTGGTGGGTGAATGCAAATAATGAGGGGAACATCAAATAAGGGACATGGGCATGGTAGTGGTGGTGTTGGTGGAGCTCCTGTTGCTGGGAGAGGACGTGGCCGTTTAGTGCCAACTACCGCTCCAAGTCAAACACCTTCCTCTGGTGCGAGTAGGGGACAGAATCTGAAGCGTTCTTTGATAGGCCCAAATGCCGCTCTACGGATGGTGAAGCCAGAACATGTACAGGCAATAGTAGATTGGGTGGCTGACAATGCCTCCAGTTCCTTCACAGTATCTAACACCCAGTCCTCTGCAGAAAGCTCAGAGTTGGCACCTGCAGCCCATGCCCATCAGTCTTCCACCTCACCCCCTTGCAAATCAGCCAAGAAGTCAGAGCCCCAAATCATGCAGGAAAGTCTCATGCTTTTTGATGACTCTGGCAGGGTTTACACGGCCCATCCACCT
This sequence comes from Bufotes viridis, assembly GCA_033119425.1. Classification (NCBI taxonomy): domain Eukaryota; kingdom Metazoa; phylum Chordata; class Amphibia; order Anura; family Bufonidae; genus Bufotes; species Bufotes viridis. Next base: position 403,991,352 of record CM065589.1, read on the forward strand.
AGCCCTGCCCAGTAGAGGAAGACCTTGAATGCACTGATGCTCAACCACTTTTGTTGCAAGATGAGGACATGGGAATACTGCCACAAAACATCTCTGGGGGCAGGGGTCATAAATGGGTGGAAGATGATGTGGAGGATGATGAAGTCCTAGACCCAGACTGGACTGAAGCTCGTGCTAGTGGGGCATGCAGTTCTGAGGAAGAGGCGGTGGTCGCACAGAGGCAACAGCACAGCAAAAGAGGGAGCAGGGTGCAAAAGCGCAGCGGCCGTTCCAGAGACAGTACGCCTGCTACTGTCCACCGCACCCAGACACCGAGCACACCAAGGCCTGCTCCAAGGAGTTCATTGGCATGGCAGTTCTTCGCACAATGTCCTGATGACAAGACATGAGTGGTTTGCATGTTGTGCCATCAGAGCCTGAAGCGAGGCATAAACATTCTTAACCTGAGCACAACCTGCATGACCAGGTATCTACTTGCAAAGCATGAACTGCAGTGGAGTAAACACCTTTAAAACAAGGAACTCTCTCATGCTCCTCCTGCTCCCTCTTCTGCTGCTGGCTCGGCCTCTCCCTCCACCTCTCGCATCACCATGGCACCTCTCGCATCACCAACACCACCACATACGACACCATCACCAAGCATCTCCACCATGTCACACGGCAGCATTCAGCTGTCCATCTCACCAAACATTGGAGAGAAGGAGGAAATACCCACCTACCCACCCTCGAGCCCTGGTCCTGAATGCCAGCATTTAGAAATTACTGGCCTTTGAAATGCTGTCATTCCGTCTGGTGGAGATGGACTGTTTCAAACAGCTGATGGCGGTGGCTGTCCCCCAGTATGTTGTTCCCAGCCGCCACTACTTTTCCAGGCGAGTCGTCCCTTCCCTGTACAACCAAGCGGAGGATAAAATCAAGCGTGCGCTGCGCACGCCATCTGTGGCAAGGTCCACATAACCACAGATACATGGACCAGTAAGCACAACCAGAGAAACTATATCTCCTTAACTGCACACTGGGTAAACGTAGTGGCGGCTGGGCCCAAGGCGGATAGCGGTTTGGCGCATGTCCTTCCACCACCGAGGATCGCAGGGCATTATTCGTTGCCTCCGGTTGCTTCCTCCTACTACTCTGCATCATCCTACTCCTCCTACTCCTCTTCTACCACACCCACATCCAGTCATCGAAAGAACCTCATCCCAACTTCAGCACTGCCCGGGGTAAACGTCAGCAGGCGATTTTAAAACTTGTGTGTTTGGGTGACAAACTCCACACCACACAGGAGCTTTGGAGGGGCATAGAACAGCAGACTGATGAGTGGTTGCTGCCGTTGAGCCTCAAGCCCGGCCTGGTGTTGTGCAATAATGGGTGAAATCTCGTTGCAGCTCTGGGACTAGCCGGTTTGACGCACTTCCCTTGCCTGGCGCATGTGCTGAATCTGGTGGTGCAGAAGTTTCTTAAAAACTACCCAGACATGTCAGAGCTGCTACTGAAAGTGCGGTCTGAATGTGCACGCTTCGGCGTTTCACCCTGCTGCTGCTCGCCTGTCTGCACTGCAGCGTAACTTTGGTCTTCCCTGCTCACTCTCTCATATGCGACATGCCTACCAGGTGGAACTCCACCTTACATATGCTGGAGAGACTGTGCGAGCAGCAGCGTGCGATAGTGGAGTTTCAGATGCAGTATGCACGGGTCAGTCGCTCTGCGGATCAAGACTACTTCACCACCAGTGACTGGGCCTGCATGTGAGACCTGTGTACCTTGTTGCAGTCTTTGGAGTACAAGCCATTAGAAAGCGGGGTGTGGTGTTTAACAAGCAGGATATGCTCAACCCATATGAAGTTGTGCATGTATATAAGGTATCACATCCTGCACTTGTAGTCCGTTGCTAGGGGCAATCAACAGCAAAAATGCATACAATGGAAGATACAAGCAATGGACTACAAGTACCACAATAACCATCCTACATACGATAATGTGGATGTGGAGAACAATCAAAAACATAACCATAGCAAAGGCAGGTGCACTCTGCAGCAATACTAAACCCTCACACTGATGTTAAAATTGAGAGGTTAGTTCGACACATCCTACTAGGAGGACATGTCTTAAGCTCGGACACCACGTCAAGGTCTCTCAAGTAACCCGAGACCCTACCACTCAACCTACCTGTGCCGTATGGGCGATACCGGGGCCGTTGGGCATTACGGGAGCATAAGGCCTGACTCACAAACAGCTCACCAGTGACCTCCAGCATGTAACCATGCTTGCAATGGGAGGTGGGAGGTGCCTGTGAGCCCCACCCGAGATTGGCTGATATGGCCCAGAGCCTCCCAGGTGCACCTGAATGTAGCCTGTAGATGAAAAGCAGGCACTTTTAAATTGGAGTTTATACACCTCCAAACACATTATACAAACCATTAGAAAGCGGGGTGTGGTGTTTAACAAGCAGGATATGCTCAACCCATATGAAGTTGTGCATGTATATAGGGGAGCACATCCTGCACTTGTAGTTCGTTGCTAGAGGCAATCAACAGCAAAAATGTATACAATGGAAGATGCCAGCAACGGACTACAAGTACCACAATAACCATCCTACATACGATAACGATAATGTGGATGTGGAGAACAATCAAAAACATACAAGCAGGATATGCTCAACCCATATGAAGTTGTGCATGTATATGGGGAGCACATCCTGCACTTGTAGTTTGTTGCTAGAGGCAATCAACAGCAAAAATGTATACAATGGAAGATGCCAGCAACGGACTACAAGTACCACAATAACCATCCTACATACGATAACGATAATGTGGATGTGGAGAACAATCAAAAACATAACTATAGCAAAGGCAGGTGCACTCTGCGGCAATACTAAACCCTTACACTGATGTTAAAATTGAGAGGTTAGTTCGACACATCCTACTAGGAAGACATGTCTTAAGTTCGGAGGTGGCTGTGAGCCCCACCCGAGACCGGCTGATATGGCCCAGAGCCTCCCAGGTTGGTTGAGTGGTAGGGTCTCGGGCTACTTGAGAGACCTTGACGTTGTGTCCGAGCTTAAGACATGTCCTCCTAGTAGGATGTGTCGAACTAACCTATCAATTTTAACATCAATGTGATGGTTTAGTATTGCCGCAGAGTGCACCTGCCTTTGCATTGGTTAGGTCTTTGGAGTACTCAACCAACATGGCCAGTGCTGATGACACCGTTGTTAGCATTACAATACCCTTCTATGTCTCCTTGAAAAAATATTACGGCGTTGATCGAAGAGGATGCGGCACCGGAGGAAGAGGGGGCAGTTCACAGGGTTTCAGGCAGGTCATACAGAAGTCACTCAGAGGGTGGGTTCCTGCACCAGCAGAGGCCAGGTACACATGTGGACAGCCAGGGCACAGTTCTGGAGGACGAGGAGGAGGATGAGGTAGAGGAGGAGGAGAAGGAACTGGTTTCACTGCAGGGTGGCAACCTCACGCAGCTCAGGGCCATCACTGGAGCATGGCTGAGGGGATACGGAGGACACAGACGATACACCACCTACAGAGGAGCTTATCCTTACCTCTGGGCAGCCTGGCACACATGAGCGACTATATGCCTGCGCAATGACAGCAGAGTTGCCCACATTTTAACTTGTGCTGACTACTGGGTTGCCACCCTGCTGAATCTCCGGTACAAGGACAACGTGCCCACCTTAATTCCCGCACTGGAGCATGATTGAAAGATGCGCATCTACAAGCGCACGCTGGTAGACGCGCTCCTGAGGGAATGGCCAACTGACATGGAGGGACAAGTGGAAGCACAAGGCAGAGGCGGAGGAGGATGAAGAAGAGGTCGCCAATGCAGCTGTGGGACGGCCAGCTCCTCAGACAGCAGGGTTAGCATGGCCGAGATGTGTAAAAGTTTTGTCACCGCACCACAGCAAACTGCACCACCAGCTGATAGGGAACGTGTTAACAGGAGGCAGCATTTCAACAACATGGTGGAACAGTACCTGTGCACACGCCTGCACGTACTGACTAATGGTTCTGCCCCATGCAACTTCTGGGTCTCCAAATTGTCCACACGGCCAGAGCTTGCCCTTTATGCCTTGGAGGTGCTGGCCTGCCTTGCGTCCAGTGTATTGTCTGAACGTGTATTTGGCGTGGCTGTGGCTGTCAATACAGACAAACGCAGCCGTCTGTCCACAGCCAACATGGATAAGCTCACTTTCATTAAAATGAACCAGGCATGGATCCCAAAGGACTTCTTGCTGGCTGCTGGGGCCTAAATAACTGAAAGTGGCCTTTACCATTGCTGGGTGACATGAAGCCTGATTTTCTGCTATGAGACCTCTCCTATCTTTCTTGGTGCCAGGGGCCTACTTTTCAGATAATCACCTGTTGCTTTGGTGGGTGACATTATCCTCTTTATACTGGCAAATGACCTCTACATTATCTGGTTGTCAGGGGCCTATATTTTTTATCATCGCCTGCTGTATTGATGTGAGACATTAACCTCTTTTTACTATCAAATTACCTCTACATTGTCTGGTTTTCAGGGGCCTATATTTTGTTTCATCGTCTGCTGTATTGGTGGGAGACATTAACCTCTTTTTACTGTCAAATGACCGCCCCATTGTTTGGTTGTCTTGGGACTATATTTCGTTTCATCGCTTGCTGCATTGGTGGGAGACATAACATTTTTTAGACTGTCAAATGACCGCCCCATTGTCTGGTTGTCAGGGGCCTATATTTTGTTTCATCGCTTGCTGCATTGGTGGGAGACATTACACTCTTTAGTCTGTCAAATGACCTCTACATTGTCTGGTTGTCAGGTGTCTATATTTTGTTTCATCGCCTGCTGTATTGGTGGGAGACATTAACCTCTGTTTACTGTCAAATGACCGCCCCATTGTCTGGTTGTCAGGGGCATATATTTTGTTTCATCGCCTGCTGTATTGGTGGGAGACATTACCCTATTTTTACTGTCAAATCACCGCCGCATTGTCTGGTTGTCAGGGGTCTATATTTCTTTTAATTGCTTGCTGTATTGGTGGGAGACATTAACCTCTTTTTACTGTCAAATAACCTCTCCTCTGTCTGGGTGTCAGGGGCCTAAATAAATGATAATGGCCTGTTCCATTGCAAGTTGACCTGTGGCCTGTGTTGCTGTTACGGGACCGCTCTCTTCTTTAAGGGTGCCATGGTCCTGAATTAGTGAATGAGGCCTGTGGCACTACTGGGTGAAATCAATACTGTTTTGTCATGATTGTAACTCTCCTCTTTGTGGGTGCCATGGGTATGAATCTGTGAATGAGGCCTGTGGTATTTATCACTTTGCCACATAAAGTGTAATAACGCATGATCAAAAATCATATGTACCCAAAAATGGTACCAATAAAAATGTCAACTCTTCCTGCAAAAACGAGCCCCCATACAAGACAATTGTCAGAAAAATAAAAAAATATGGCGTTCTGAAAATTGAGACACAAAAACATTTTTTGCAAAAATGCTTTATTATGTAAAATTGAAAAAAAAAAAAGTAGACATATTTGATATCAACCTGCTCTATAAAAATAGCACATGAACTAACCTGATAAATGAATATTGTAAAAAACAAAAATGAAATCTGTCAGAACAGCCATTTTTGGTTACCTCGCCTCACAAAAAGCGTAATATAGAGCGATCAAAAATCATATGTAACCCAAAACAATACCAGTAAAACTGTCACCTTATCCCAAAGTTTCCAAAATGGGGTCACTTTTTGGGAGTTTCTACTGTAGGGTTGCATCTCGGGGGCTTTAAATAGTACATGGTGTCTAAAAACCAGTTCAGCAAAATCTGCCTTCAAAAAGCCATATATCGCTCCTTTTCTTCCGCGTCCTGCCGTGCACCCTTACAGCAGTTTGCCACCACTTGTGGGGTGTTTCTGGAAACTGCAGAATCAGGGTAATAAATATTGAGTTTTGTTTGGCTTTTAACCCTTGATGTGTTACAGGAAAAAAATTATTAAAATGGAAAATCTGCCAAAAAAGTGAAATTTTGAAATTTAATCTCAATTTTCCTTTAATTCTTGTGGAACATCTAAAGGGTTAACTTTAAGTTTGCAAAATCAGTTTTGAATAACTTGAGGGGTGTAGTTTCTAAAATTGGGTCATTTATGGGTGGTTTCTACTATGTAAGCCCCACAAAGTTACTTCAGAACTGAACTGGTCCTTAAAAAGTGGATTTTGGAAATGTTCTTAAAAATGTTAAGAATTGCTTCTAAAATTCTAAGCCTTCTAACATCCTAAATAAATAAAACTACATTTACAAAATAATTTTAAAATATTGCAAATTTTTCAAATTTTTCGTAAATTTTGAAATATATTGACTCAAATTTATGACTTTCATGAAGTACAATGTGTCACGAGAAACAATCTCAGAATGGCTTGGAAGCCATTTTTGGTTACCTCGCCTCACAAAAAGCGTAATATAGAGCGATCAAAAATCATATGTAACCCAAAACAATACCAGTAAAACTGTCACCTTATCCCAAAGTTTCCAAAATGGGGTCACTTTTTGGGAGTTTCTACTGTAGGGTTGCATCTCGGGGCTTTAAATAGTACATGGTGTCTAAAAACCAGTTCAGCAAAATCTGCCTTCAAAAAGCCATATATCGCTCCTTTTCTTCCGCGTCCTGCCGTGCACCCTTACAGCAGTTTGCCACCACTTGTGGGGTGTTTCTGGAAACTGCAGAATCAGGGTAATAAATATTGAGTTTTGTTTGGCTTTAACCCTTGATGTGTTACAGGAAAAAATTATTAAAATGGAAAATCTGCCAAAAAGTGAAATTTAGAAATTTAATCTCAATTTTCCTTTAATTCTTGTGGAACATCTAAAGGGTTAACTTTAAGTTTGCAAAATCAGTTTTGAATAACTTGAGGGGTGTAGTTTCTAAAATTGGGTCATTTATGGGTGGTTTCTACTATGTAAGCCCCACAAAGTTACTTCAGAACTGAACTGGTCCTTAAAAGTGGATTTTGGAAATGTTCTTAAAAATGTTAAGAATTGCTTCTAAAATTCTAAGCCTTCTAACATCCTAAATAAATAAAACTACATTTACAAAATAATTTTAAAATATTGCAAATTTTTCAAATTTTTCAGTAAATTTTGAAATATATTGACTCAAATTTATGACTTTCATGAAGTACAATGTGTCACGAGAAAACAATCTCAGAATGGCTTGGATAAGTAAAAGTGTTTAACACATAAAGTGATACATGTCAAATTTGCAAAAAAATGGCCTGGGCAAGAAAGTGAAAACTGGTATAAGGGGTTAATGGCGCACTAAGTGTACTACATAAACGTGACTATATATTAGACCGCCTGTTGACAATGAGTCTGACAGTAAGTCTATATATAACAGAACAGATTATGGGGTAATTTATCAAGCTTAAATACGCCTATAGTAGGCGTATTTCAGGTGCAGATTGCAACGCAACAGCTAGTTGTCCCGCAATCTGTGACTTCTCCCCACTCCAGGTAGGTCTAAAAAAGTGGGCGTGGCATGAGCAAGAAAGTACCCGTTTGCCAGTCCATCTCATTTACCATTTTCTACGTCTGGTTTAGGAGTAGAAAAAGGTCTAAATGTAATATAGCTAGGCAGCTGTCTTACATTTAGAACTCGCCGGCGCCTCTTCATAACTCCGTCAGATCCACCCCTAGCTTAAGGGTTTATTAAATGTTCCCCTATGTCTTAATGCCATAGCAAATGAACTTGATAATCATGCCTATATATTAGACCACCTATTGATGCTATGTCTGATGCACAGTAAGTTTATGTATAAGAGAACATATTAAGAATAGTGATGAGCGGCAGGTGCCATATTCGATTTCGACGAAATTCGCGAATATTCGAATGAATATTCGTTTCGTATTCGTAGAAATCGAATATTCGTCATTTTTTCTAGTTATCGCGATTAAAATGCGATTTAAATAATCGCATATTGCGATTTGTACTTAAGGCTACTTTCCTATTGGTTTCATATCTAGAATTAGCGAGGATGACGAATATGACGAATGTATTCGTCATATTCCTCAAAACGAAGATAACGAGTATTCTACATCTTCGTTTTAGCAGCCTATTCTGTCAACCTCGCTAATTCTAGCAATCAAATAGGAAGGTTGACTATAGAGACAGCTGTGTTAAATTAGCTATGCGATTTTTTTTTTTTAATACAATAATTATATTACTTGATATGATAATATTATTATAAGTATTCTATTTATTAAAAAAAAAAAAAAATCGCATAGCGAATTTAACACAGCTGTCTGGTAAGTCAACCTTCCTATTTGATTGCTAGAATTAGCGAGGTTGACGAATAGGTTGCTAAAACGAAGATGTAGAATACTGCGTTATCTTCGTTTTGAGGAATATGACGAATACATTCGTCATATTCGTCATCCTCGCTAATTCTACCAAGCCAACCATAACTTCTGTGCTCATGGAGCGTCCCCATCACCATGGGAACGTCTCCATATACTAAAATGTACTGTCGGATTTGAGGAATTACGTTGAAATCGCAATGCGATTAATTCAAGTTATATTAATCGCATTGCGATTTCAACTTAGAGCTGGGTTTATAATGGGTCAGCTTGCTAGAATTAACGAAGTTAACGAATATGGAATATAGCAGCAGTGCTAAGTTGAAATCGCAATGCGATTAATTTAACTTAAGTATTCGCATTGCGATTTCAACTTAGCACTGCTAGTGCATAGCTATATATTCCATATTCGTTAATTCTAGCCTATGTAAGATAGCAGTGCTAAGTTGTAATCGCAATGCGATTAATATAACTTGAATTAATCGCATTGCGATTTCAACGTAATTCCTCAAATCCGACAGTACATTTTAGTATATAGAGATTTTCCCATGGAAGGGGACGCTCCATGAGCACGGAAGTCGGCAGAAGCGGCAACGGGCACTGACTGGAGCAGCCAGGAAGCCAGGAATCCTCATGACAGGTAAGAACTACTTTTGGGAAGTGGGAAAGAAAAAAATATAACTAAAAAAAAAAAAAAAAAAAACGAATATTCGAAATAGCGAATTTATAGCGCTATATTCGAAATATTCGCGAATTAGCGAAGTGCCGATATTCGCTAAAAAAATTCGCTTTTCGAATATTCGCGCTCAACACTAATTAAGAATGAATGGCACAACAGTTGAACAAGATGTACAGGGCAATTACACTATACTCTCCCTACGATCTCCCTACAGTGTCTAAAAACTCCTTACAGTGTCTAAAAACTCTAAAATGGCGGCTACAGCTCGGGATGTTGCTTTTATAGGACAGTGACATCACAGGAGATTGACTGGCTGCATGGCATTATGAGTACTAATGTGTGCCCTGGCTTCTTACTTTCACTTCGTAACATTTGTAGCCTCCATTTTAGGAAATAAAGATTCAATTTTATGAAGCGCACGGAAATTCGGATTCGTGGTGGATCAATATTTTCCTTAAATTCTTATCAAAGTCAATTTGTTTAAGTTCGATTTGTTCAATAATAATGATTATACCATGAAACAGGTACAATACTCCTTCTTTTAACATACAGAACAAGGGAAGTGGTACTGTGACTTTTAGGACTGAAATGCCACTGACAGGCAAAACTGACTAGTGGTCTTTGAAATGAATGCCATATTATTATTATTTTTTTTATGATGTACAAAGACTTGTTTAATTTCCCAACTCCTGGCATTGAACAGTGACATACTGTATATAGTATATCACCAGCCACAAGATACTGTATGTGCATACAAATTTTCTATCAGAGGTTTTCAGTTCAGTTGTCCAGAAAAAAATGCTGACGAGGTTACCAACTCTGTCTTAACCCCTTAAGGACACGGCCCTATTTCACCTTAAGGACCAGGCCATTTTTTCAAAATCTGACCATTGTCACTTTATGTGGTGATAACTTTAAAACGCTTTTTCTTATCCAGTCCATTCTGAGATTGTTTTTTCGTCACATATTGTACTTCATGACAGTGGTAAAATGAAGTCGAAAAATTTCATTTTTATTTATAAAAAATACCAAATTTACTAAAAATTTTGAAAAATTTGCAATTTTCCAAGTTTCAATTACTCTACTTCTATAATACATAGTAATACTGCCAAAAAAGTTATTGATTTACATTCCCCATATGTCTACTTCATGTATCGATCATTTTGGGAATGCTATTTCATTTTTGGGGACGTTACAAGGCTTAGAAGTTTAGAAGCAAATCTTGAAATTTTTCAGAAATTTTCAAAAACCCACTTTTTAGGGACCAGTTCAGGTCTGAAGTCACTTTGTGAGGCTTACATAATAGAAACCACCCAAAATTACCCCATTCTAGAAACTACACCCCTCAAGGTATTCAAAACTGATTTTACAAACGTCATTAACCCTTTAGGTTTTCCACAAGAGTTAATGGCAAATGGAGATAAAATTTCTGAATTTCGATTTTTTGAAAAATTTTCCGTTTGAATCCATTTTTCCAGTAACAAAGCAAGGGTTAACAGCCAAACAAAACTCAATTTTTATTGCCCCGATTCTGTAGTTTTCAGAAACACCCTATATGTGGTCGTAAACTGCTGTATGGCCAAACTGCAGGGCGCAGAAGGAAAGGAGCGCCATATGGTTTTTGGAAGGCAGATTTTGCTGGACTGGATTTTTGACACCATGTCCCATTTGAAGCCCCCGATGCACCCCTAGAGTAGAAACTCCATAAAAGTGACTCCATCTAAGAAACTACACCCCTCAATGTATTCAAAACCAGTTTTACAAACTTTGTTAACCCTTTAGGTGTTCCACAAGAGTTATTGGCAAATGGAGATGAAATTTCCGAATTTCTATTTTTGTTACCTTGTCTCAAAAAAGTGTAATATAGAGCAACCAAAAATCATATTTACCCTAAAATAGTACCAACAAAACTGACACCTTATCCCGTAGTTTCCAAAATGGGGTCACTTTTTTGGAGTTTCTACTGTAGGGGTGCATCAGGGGGCTTCAAATGGGACATAGTGTCAAAAACCAGTCCAGCAAAATCTGCCTTCCAAAAACCATATGGCGTTCCCTTCCTTCTGTGCCCTGCCGTTTGGCCATACAGTAGTTTACGACCACATATGGGGTGTTTTTGCAAACAAGAGAATCAGGGCAATAAATATTGAGTTTTGCTTGGCTGTTAACCCTTGCTTTGTTACTGCAAAAATGGATTAAAATGGAAAATTTGCAAAAAAATAGCTGTTTTGGGACTGTTTTTATTTTTGTTATTTACATAGTTGAACTGACAGGTTAGATTGTGTGCTATTTCTATAGAGCAGGTTGTTACGGACGCGACAATACCAAATATGACTACTTTTTGGGGTTTTTTGTTTCAGTTTTACATAATAAAGCCTTTTTGAAAATAATTTTTTTAGTGTCTCCACATTCTGAAAGCCATAGTTTTATTTTATTTTTTGGGCGACTGTGTTATGTAGGGGCTCATTTTTTGCGGGATGAGATGGCAGTTTGATTGGCACCATCTTGGGGTGTATATGACATTTTGGTCGCTTGCTATGACACTTTTTGTGATGTAAGGTGACAAAAATGTCTCTTGACACCGTATTTATTTATTTTTTTTGCTGTGTTCAGCTGAGGGGTTAGGTCATGTGTTATTTATATAGATCAGGTTGTGACGGACGTGGCGATACATAATATGTATACTTTTTATTTATTTATATAAGTTTTACACAATAATATAATTTTTAAAACAAAAAAATCATGTTTTAGTGTCTCCATAGTTTGAGAGCCATATATATATTTTTTTTTGGGCGATTGTCCTATGTAGGGGCTCATTTTTTGAGGGTTGAGATGGCGGTTTGATTGGCACCATCTTGGGGTGCATATGACTTTTGATCGCTTACTATTACACTTTTTGTGATGTAAGGTGACAAAAAATGGCTTGTTTGACAACGTTTTTATTTTTATGTTTACGGCGTTCATCTGAGGGGTTACGTCATGTTATATTTTTTATAGAGCAGGTCCTTACGGACGCGGCGATAAATAATATGTATACCTTTTTTATTTATTTTGGTTTTACACAATAATATCCTTTTGAATGAAAAAAATCATGTTTTAGTATCTCCATAGTCTGAGAGCCATATATTTTTCAGTTTTTAGGCAATTGTCTCAGGTTGGGTATCATTTTTGCGGGAGGAGGTGACGGTTAGATTGGCACTATTTGGGGGTCATATGACTTTTTGATCGCTTGCTATTACACTTTTTGTGATGTAAGGTGGCAAAAAATGGCTTTTTGACAAAGTTTTTATTATTTTTTTTACAGTGTTTACTTGAGGGGTTAGGTCATGTGATATTTTTATAGAGCAGATTCTTACGGACGTGTAGATACCAAATATATCTACTTTTTAATTTTTTTTACATTTAACACTAAAAAGCATTTTTGAAACAAAAAAATCATGTTTTAGTCTGAGAGGCATAGTTTTTTTATTTTTGGCCAATTGTTTTAGGTAGGGGCTCGTTTTTTGCGGGATGAGATGGCGGTTTCATTGGTACTATTTTGGGAGGCAAACGCCTTTTTGATCGCTTTGTATTACACTTTTAGTGATGTAATGTGCCAAAAATGGCTTATTTACACCATTTTTGGGGGTTTATTTATGGCGTTCACCTGAGGAGTTCAGTCATGTGATATTTTTATAGAGCAGGTTTTTACGGACGCGCGATACCTAATATGTGTAGTGTATTTTATTTTTTTAATTTTTATTCAGTGTTATGTGTTTTTTCATTTTTACTTTTTTTCACTTTTTACATTTTTTTGACCCAGACCCACTTGGTTCTGAAAGATCCAGTGGATCTGGTGTCTGTATAATACAGTACAGTACACTATATAGTGCACTGTACTGTATTTTGTACTTTAGAAAGTCTGAATAGACCTTTAGCAGGTCTATTCAGACTTTCAGCACCATGGAGAGCAGGACGCTTCTGAAAGCGTCCTGTCTCCATGGCAACCATCACCCGCTGCCATAACTGGGCAGGGGTGATGGATGGGGAGGAGTGGAGCACCCTCCCTCTGCGATCCTATCCTGTTGGGGGCTGCAAAGGCACAGCAGCCCCCGATGGGAGAGGGAGGGAGCGCTCCTCCCTGTTAACCCTTCCATACCGCGGTCCGTACGGACCGCGTGCACGGAAGGGTTAAACGGCTGGCATCTGCAGCACAGATGCCAGCCGCTTCTATCAGAGTGTCAGCAATGTGCTGACACTCTGATAGAACCACTAGACACCAGGGATAGATTACAGGGAGGCGGGTGGGGATCGCAGCTGCGATCCCGCCCGCCGCACCGCCCGCCTCCCGCCCGCCTCGCGCCGCCCGCAACCACCCCCTGCACCCCGCAGCCACAATATGATTGGGGGCTGCAGGGGGTTAAAAACTGTTTGGGGGCATTAACTCTCTGATCCCGCGGTCATAGACCGCGGGGATCAGAGATCGCATAGAAGCGCTGCAAACCGCAGGTCTGAATTGACCTGCGGTTTGCAGCGATCGCTCATATGGGGGGGTCACAGGACCCCCCTGGGCATTGTAACAAGGTACCTGCTGAATGATTTCAGCAGGTACCTTGTTCCGATCACTGCCAGCTGAGCAGCAGTGATCGGAACAACTCATGACGTACCGGTACGTCATGTGTCCTTAAGGACTCGGGAAACATGCCGTACCGGTACGTCATGTGTCCCAAAGGGGTGTCAGCATACAAATCTCTTCGAAGAGAGGAAGCAGTTACTAGCTGAAAAAAGCCATCATCCAAAAAAAAAAAAAAAAAATGAAGCCTGAAAGAGATTTAGTGACAACAGGTAAATACACAATGGCATGCAGATTTGCAGTTTCACCCACTGCATTCTTTAATGGCTTGGCACATTGTACCTGATAATTATTTAGAAACTTAAAAGAGACAGCAGTGACACCAGATATCCTCAGACATCAATATACAATTCTTGGTAGGGACCACAGCACTCAGTCACACTTTTGACCAATATTGGGTGCAAGTCACGTTGAGTTCCTACTCCACCGATTGGAACTATTTAAACTTGTAGAATAGATGAGACTGCACTCCAGTGGTAAATGCTTTTTATGTTTTATTTAGCCGGGCATGGTGGTGCAATTAAAGCAACGTTTCGGGCAAACAATGTGCCCTTCATCAGGCTGTTGTACAAAATAAACAAGGGGCAAATAGATTACATGGTTGCCAATTACCAAAGTACATGTACATTCATTTTCATATACATAAATACAATTATGTCTATATGATAGGCATAAAAACACATATTTGTACAACAGATAACCTCCATATGGTTCAAGAGGGAAATCAGGGGGGAGGGAGGAGAAAGGGGGAGAAGAGACAGTGGGAGATAAATATCAGTCAATAATGAATACTGGATACTGGATATAGCCCCCTATACGGACTGCTTGTGGCATCAGGGCATATGTATTGGATAGAACGGGGGTGTCCCAACATAGAAAGAAGGAACGAATCCAGCAAAATAGGAGGTGGGAGCCGCATAGGTAGCTGGAAAAAGAGCCCAGTTTGAAGAGTGGTACGTCTTCAGGCAGGGTGCTGTACCGCAACATGGTGCGGTTTAATGCAGGACTGCACCAGGAGTGCACATGTCCCCAAGTGGTGGCTCTAAAGTATAAGTGGCACAACAGCAATGATAGAGGACTTACCGAGTGGTATGCACGTCTAAGGAGTACAAGGCCGGCGTGTATGATGCACGTCGGCGCCATGTTTAAATAGGACATGACAAGATGAGCGGGTAGCGTCTTCCCGATATTTCTCGCGGGATTTGGGGTATAATGGGGGAATGCGCATGCGCCGCTGACGTCAGTGACCGCGCGGCCATTTTGGAGTGGGGCAAGATGGGCAGTTAAGTTTGGAAGGAGGGGCAATGAAAGAAAGCCAGGATGGTAGGCAAGGGAAGATAAAATATGAATTAGTGAAACCGATAGTCTACTTAAGGGTAGTCTATACAGGAGGATCTGTTATAGTGTGGTATAATATAATATAGGAACGGCCATATTGGATGTGGGTACTAAGGGCAAAATGGTGTCAAACCCAGGTAAGGAGGTAGTGGAGGGCGCACAATGGTCACAACAGTACAAGGCACTTCAGGTACAAGTATGGTGACAATGCATAATGACACGTGCATAAAGTATAGGATGGGTAGCACATCAGAATCAATTGTACCAGTCTAGTTGGACCCAGGAGCGTGCTTCACGGGCGTCGCCACCCGCTAATGGACGACATTGGATCCTAAAAATGAAAGAAAGAGGAATAAGAGTTAGAAAATCGCATACAACAGGACATTTAATCAAAAACATATTCTCTGTTAAGTCTATTAGGATGTAGGGTGTTTAGGCGGCGGATCCATTCCATCTCTCTCTCCTGTAGCAAAAATATTCAACCTCCCAAGGACTAAACTTGCAACCAGACCCCCAAAACACAGGGTTCCAATAATCGTATCCCTTGTGTAACTACCTTTTCTCATTTAAGCCAAGAGGTCAAAAAAATAGTTCACAAACACTGGCCCATCCTCTCTAATAACTTCCCTAAAATCTTTAAGGACCGACCCATGATGTCATACAAGAGAGCACCAAACCTTAGGGACAAACTAGTCCGGTCGGATATTGGCTCAAATATCCTACAGAGTGTTCAGCAAACTATCATTGGCTCCCCATCAAAGGTACATATCCCTGTCTCTCCTGTGCCCAATGTGGCAATGTCTCTAATGGACCTACCTTTACCCACCCGTCCACTGGAAAAATTTCCACATAAAGGGCCACTTTTCGTGCCAATCCAGCTACGTAATATACCTTATCAAGTGCCCCTGCGAGTCTGGGCTATGTTGGTGAGACCACTCAGAAAATCAAGGATCGGATTTCCCAACATAAATCCAATATACGTACCTGTAAAAAGAATCTCCTTTAGTTGAACATTTTCATACCTCACATCATGCTGTCAGCCAACTCAGATTTCAAATCATTGACTGGATACCACCCCTAGACGTGGTGGCAATCGGGAAGCTATGCTACAGGAGAGAGAGATGGAATGGATCCGCCGCCTAAACACCCTACATCCTAATGGACTTAACAGAGAATATGTTTTTGATTAAATGTCCTGTTGTATGCGATTTTCTAACTCTTATTCATCTTTCTTTCATTTTTAGGATTCAATGTCGTCCATTAGCGGGTGGCGACGCCCGTGAAGCACGCTCCTGGGTCCAACTAGACTGGTACAATTGATTCTGATGTGCTACCCATCCTATACTTTATGCACGTGTCATTATGCATTGTCACCATACTTGTACCTGAAGTGCCTTGTACTGTTGTGACCATTGTTCGCCCCTCCACTACCTCCTTACCTGGTTTCGACACCATTTTGCCCTTAGTACCCACATCCAATATGGCCGTTCCTATATTATATTATACCACACTATAACAGATCCTCCTGTATAGACTACCCTTAAGTAGACTATCGGTTTCACTAATTCATATTTTATCTTCCCCTTGCCTACCATCTTGGCTTTCTTTCATTGCCCCTCCTTCCAAACTTAACTGCCCATCTTGCCCCACTCCAAAATGGCCGCGCGGTCACTGACGTCAGCAGCGCATGCGCATTCCCCATTATACCCCAAATCCCGCGAGAAATATCGGGAAGACGCTACCCGCTCATCTCGTTATGTCCTATTTAAACATGGCGCCGGCGTGCATCATACACGCCGGCCTTGTACTCCTTAGACGTGCATACCACTCGGTAAGTCCTCTATCATTGCTGTTGTGCCACTTATACTTTAGAGCCACCACTTGGGGACATGTGCACTCCTGGTGCAGTCCTGCAGTAAACCGCACCATGTTGCGGTACAGCACCCTGCCTGAAGACGTACCACTCTTCAAACTGGGCTCTTTTCCAGCTACCTATGCGGCTCCCACCTCCTATTTTGCTGGATTCGTTCCTTCTTTCTATGTTGGGACACCCCCGTTCTATCCAATACATATGCCCTGATGCCACAAGCAGTCCGTATAGGGGCTATATCCAGTATCCAGTATTCATTATTGACTGATATATATCTCCCACTGTCTCTTCTCTTCTCCCCCTTTCTCCTCCCTCCCCCGATTTCCATCTTGAACTATATGGATGTTATCTGTTGTACAAATATGTGTTTTTATGCCTATCATATAGACATAATTGTATTTATGTATATGAAAATGAATGTACATGTACTTTGGTAATTGGCAACCATGTAATCTATTTGCCCCTTGTTTATTTTGTACAACAGCCTGATGAAGGGCACATTGTTTGCCCGAAGCGTTGCTTTAATTGCACCACCATGCCCGGCTAAATAAAACATAAAAAGCATTTACCACTGGAGTGCAGTCTCATCTATTCTACATCCTCAGACATCAAGATCAAAGGCGAGAGTTTACATGTAACATAGTGGGTGTGGGCCCACTGTGCCACTGAACAGATTTGACTTAGGACTACTCCTAAGGGTGCTATCTAAATGATCCCTGGTATTTACCCGTTCAGTCATGTGCAGAGATCTGAACTTTGCAGAAGAGTAACCAGTATGTGGCATCAAGGGGACAAAAATAAACATAGTTAAGAGGGCAAGCCAGTGTCCAGACAGACAGAGTTTGTTCAATATGGTAAGCAAACAATAAGTCAGAGCAAGTGGCACATGGTCAATATGGTAAATACGCAGAGGCAGGGGAGATGGAACAGGATCAAAATGGTTAACAGACAAAGGTCAGGTATGGGAGTTTAGAAGACAGGGCAACACGTTTGCAAGGACTAGGTAAAAGTAAAAACCTTATTGCTCAAGTGTGTTATAAAGCTAGGGACATCAGAAAAGGAAGGAACAAAAAGCAACATGCAGCAGTATTTAGAAAAAAATCTAAAAGATTTTATTGATCATATATTAAAAATTATAAATCATAGAAGGAGGTGGCAAAAGAGCATAGACGACACCCTGGACCCTATAACAAGATATACAAAAACATGTATGTATCTAGCATCGTTGGAGAGTAATGTAACAGAAAGTCAAACGCTATACTGTTAACTGAGTATGGTATATCTAAGCCTTGCTGTAGCCTTCAAAAAATCCACAGAGAAAGAGCAATACTAAGGACAAGTGTCTTTGTATATGGATAATGCAATTGGTACAAGGCAGACAGAAAATGGCATAAACAGTGCTAGAGCAGAACCCGGAAGGGTACTTACCAGTAAGAAAATGGAAGTGAGGGACCAGAATGGCATCAACCAGGGTTTACGCCATCCTGGTCCCTCACTTCCATTTTCTTACTGTTGCTCTTTGCCACCTCCGTCTATGATTTATAATTTTTAATATATGATCAATAAAATCTTTTTGATATTTTTCTAAATACTGCTGCATGTTGCTTTTGTTCCTTCCTTTTCTGATGTGTCTGTTACAGAGTATATGCAGATATATATATCATAGGCATCTCAACAATAAAGGCCCCACCATTGAGTGTACAATCTGTAGTTAGGGCATGAGATACCTCCGGTGTTCTCTTCTTTTTTGTTTGGTATAAAGCTAGGGAGTAGTGTTGAGCGAGCATGCTTGGCCAAACACCAGTTCAGCTCGAGCATCGCTATGCTCGGCACATGGCGGTTTTTCCGCTGGTATAAATGTGCAGGTAAGTACTGCCCTCACTGTAATGCCGTAGCCATATTGGTTACTGGCATTACAGTGATTAGCTGGCCGAACAGCGTCATTGTGTGCTATATAGCACCCGATAGTGAATGTTTGGCTCAGTCTTAGTCAGGAGAGCTGTGCATTTATCAGTACATACATGGTACTTTTTCAATAGACGGTGACATTACCAGTGTCACATCTCCAGTGTACCGTGTGCGGTTAAAAAATGTATCTGTGACATACAGTGTACTTTTTCAATAGACGGTGTCCGTTTCTGAAAGTGACATTACCAGTGCAACATCTAAAGTGTAACGTGTGCGCTTAAAAATTTATCTGACATATAGTGTACTTTGTCAATGGACAGTGTC
Organism: Bufotes viridis; assembly: GCA_033119425.1. Classification (NCBI taxonomy): domain Eukaryota; kingdom Metazoa; phylum Chordata; class Amphibia; order Anura; family Bufonidae; genus Bufotes; species Bufotes viridis. Next base: position 404,010,422 of record CM065589.1, read on the forward strand.
CGCTTCTGACAGTGACATTACCAGTGTCACATCTCCAGTGTACTGTGTGCGGTTAAAACATTTATCTGTGACATACAGTGTATTTTTCAATAGACGTGTCCGCTTCTGACAGTGACATCACCAGTGCAAAATCTAAAGTGTAACGTGTGCGTTTAAAAATTTATCTTTGACATATAGTGTACTTTTTCAGTAGACAGTGTCAATACCAGTGCCACATCTCCAGTGTAACGTGTTTAAACATTTTATCTGTGACACACAGTGTACTTTTTCCATAGACGCTGCGGACAGTGACATTACCGGGGTACCTCTCCTGTATAAAGTTTCCTCATTCACATACCTGTGACATTCCCTGTAATATTTTATTAGCCGCTGGTGACAGCATTGATATTATCTGCGGGGTATCTCCTGTGTGATGTTTACATATCCCAAATACCTTTTAATTTTTTGCACTTCCAAATCCTACGCTACTGTACATTACTGTACGTGTGACATACTTTCAAGCATATATAAAATGTAATATGAAGAAGGCGAACAGTAAGGGATGGGGAAGTGGCCGTAATGCTGATGGTGCACACAGAGGCCCTGTACATGTTGAAACTGTGGCTGCTGTAAGAGCACAAGAAAAACAATCATCCACAATACCTAGCTTCATGTCCCAGTTTGCAGGGCAGTGCAGGATACCCCTCTTGAAGTCAGACCAGTGCGACCAGGTGGTCGGTTGGATTGCAGCAGACACACATGTAGCAGGGTTAACACACAAACTCCTAACTCAAATTTCTTAACTCATTGCGTTATCTTTAAACAAAAGCCATTGAAAAGCAATTGAAGGTGTTTGCTTAACGCATTTAGTCTTATAAAACATGTGTGTTAACTCATCTGTAATGCTTCCAGTCGGTTAAGCACTACCCTGTCTTCCACCAAGTCCAGTCTCAGTAGCCAAGGCCCTCGCATATAATGTTTTACAGAGTCAGGTCATCTGCAGGCCCTCACATATAATGTTTTACAGGGTCAGATCACCTACAGGCCCACTCATATAATTTTTAGAGGGTCAGCTCACCAGCAGACCCTCACCTACAATCTTTACAGGGTCAGCTCACCTATAGGCCCTCGCATATAATGTTTTACAGGGTCAACTCACCTGCAGGCTCTCGCATATAATGTTTTACAGCATCAGCTCACCTGCAGTCAATCACCTACAACCTTTTAGAGGGTCAGCTCACCAGCAGGTCCTCACCTACAATCTTTTACAGGATCAGCTCACCTACAGGCCCTCACATATTATGTTTTACAGGGTCAGCTCACCTGCAGGCCCTCTCATATAATGTTTTACAGGGTCAGCTCACCTGCAGGCCCTCTCATATAATGTTTTACAGGGTCAGCTCACCTGCAGGCCCTCACCTACAACGTTTTAGAGGGTCAGCTCACCTGCAGACCCTTTCATATAATGTTTTACAGGGTTAGCTCACCTGCAGGCCCTCGCATATTATGTTTTACAGGGTCAGCACACCTGCGGGCCCTTACATATAATGTTTTACAGGGTCAGCTCACCTGCAGGTCTTCACCTACAACCTTTCAGAGGGTCAGCTCACCAGCAGTCCCTCACGTACAATCTTTTACAGGGTCAGCTCACCTGCAGGCCCTCGCATATAAATTTTTACATGGTCAACTGACATCCAGGCCCTCGCATATAATGTTTTACAGGGACAGCTCACCTGCAGGCCTTCGCATATAATTTTTTAGAGGGTCAGCTCACCAGCAGACCCTAACCTACAATCTTTTAGTGGGTCAGCTCAGCAGCAGGCCCTCGCATATAATGTTTTACAGCATCAGCTCCCTGTAGGCCCTCACCTACAACCTTTCAGAGGGTCATCTCTTCAGCAGTCCCTCACCTACAATCTTTTACAGGGTCAGCTCACCTGCAGGCCCTCACATATAATGTTTTACAGGGTCAGATCACATACAGGCCCTCTCATACAATTTTTAGAGGGTCAGCTCACCAGCAGACCCTCACCTACAATCTTTACAGGGTCAGCTCACCTATAGGCTCTTGCATATAATGTTTTACAAGGTCAACTGACCTGCAGACTCTCGCATATAATGTTTTACAGTGTCAGCTCACCTGCAGGCCTTCAACTACAACGTTTTAGAGGGTCTGCTCACCAGCAGGCCCTCACCTAAAATCTTTGAAAGGATCAGCTCACCTAGAGGCCCTCACATATTATGTTTTACAGGGTCAGCTCACCTGCAGGCTCTCTCGTATAATTTTTACTGGGTCAACTCACCTGCAGGCCCTCGCATATGATGTTTTACAGGGTCAGCTCACCCGCAGCCCCTTGAATATAATGTTTTACAGGGTCAGCTCACCTGCAGGCCCTCATCTACAATCTTTTAGAGGGTCAGCTCACCAGCAGGCCCTCACCTACAATCTTTTAAGGGTCAGCTCACCTGCAGGCCCTCGCATATTATCTTTTACAGGGTCAGCTCACCTGCAGGCCCTCACATATAATGTTTTACAGGGACAGCTCACCTGAAGGCCTTCACATATAATTTTTAGAGGGTCAGCTCACCAGCAGACCCTAACCTACAATCTTTTACAGGGTCAGCTCACCTGTAGGCCCTTGAATATAATGTTTTACATGGTCATCTCACCTGCAGGCCTCCACTTACAATCTTTTAGAGGGTCAGCTCAGCAGCAGGCCCTCGCATATAATGTTTTACAGCATCAGCTCCCCTGTAGGCCCTCACCTACAACCTTTCAGAGGGTCATCTCACCAACAGTCCCTCACCTACAATCTTTTACAGGGTCAGCTCACCTGCAGGCCCTCACATATAATGTTTTACAGGGTCAGATCACATACAGGCCCTCTCATATAATTTTTAGAGGGTCAGCTCACCAGCAGTCCCTCACCTACAATCTTTTACAGGGTCAGCTCACCTGCAGGCCCTCGCATATAATGTTTTACAAGGTCAACTGACCTGCAGGCTCTCGCATATAATGTTTTACAGTGTCAGCTCACCTGCAGGCCTTCACCTACAACCCTTTAGAGGGTCAGCTCACCAGCAGGCCCTCACCTAAAATCTTTGAAAGGATCAGCTCACCTAGAGGCCCTCACATATTATGTTTTACAGGGTCAGCTCACCTGCAGGCTCTCTCATATAATTTTTACTGGGGCAACTCAACTGCAGGCCCTCGCATATAATGTTTTACAGGGTCAGCTCACCTGCAGGCCCTTGAATATAATGTTTTACAGGGTCAGCTCACCTGCAGGCCCTCACCTACAACCTTTTAGAGGGTCAGCTCACCAGCAGGCCCTCACCTACAATCTTTTAAAGGGTCAGCTCACCTGCAGGCCCTCACATATTATCTTTTACAGGGTCAGCACACCTGCAGGCCCTCACATATAATGTTTTACAGGGTCAGCTCACCTGAAGGCCCTCAGCTACAACCCTTCAGAGGGTCAGCTTACCAGCAGTCTCTCACCTACTATCTTTTACAGGGTCAGCTCATCTGCAGGCCCTCACATATAATGTTTTACAGGGACAGCTCACCTGCAGGCCTTCGCATATAATTTTTTAGAGGGTCAGCTCACCAGCAGACCCTAACCTACAATCTTTTACAGGGTCAGCTCACCTGTAGGCCCTCGCATATAATGTTTTACAGGGTCAGCTCACCTGCAGGCCCTCGCATATAATGTTTTACAGGGTCAGCTCACCTGCAGGACCTCCATATAATGTTTTACAGGGTAATCTCACCTGCAGGCACGGCATATAATGTTTTACAGGGTCATCACACCTGGAGGCCCTCACCTACAATCTTTTACAGGGTCAACTCACCTGCAGGACCTCGCATATAATGTTTTACAGGGTCATCTCACCTGCAGGCCTTCACCTACAATCTTTTACAGGGTCAGCTCCCCAGCAGGTCCCTCACCTACATTCTTTTCAGGGTCAGCTCACCTGCAGGCCCTCGCATATAATGTTTTACAGTGTCAGCTCACCTGCAGGCTTTCACTTTCAACCTTTTAGAGGGTCAGCTCACCAGCAGGCCCTCACCTAAAATCTTTGAAAGGATCAGCTCACCTGCAGGCCCTCACCTACAACCCTTCAGAGGGTCAGCTTACCAGCAGTCTCTCAGCTACAATCTTTTACAGGGTCAGCTCACCAGCAGGCCCTCACCTACAATCTTTTACAGGGTCAGCTCACCTGCAGGCCCTCAGCTACAATCTTTATAGGATCAGCTCACCTGCAGACCCATGCATATAATGTTTTACATGGTCAGCTCACGTGCAGGCCCTCACCTACAACTCTTCAGAGGGTCAGCTCACCAGCAGGCCCTCACCTACAATCTTTACAGGGTCAGCTCACCTGCAGGCCCTCACATATAATGTTTTACAGGGTCAGCTCACCTGCAGGCCCTCACCTACAACCCCTCAGAGGGTCAGCTCACCAGCAGTCCCTCAGCTACAATCTTTACCGGGTCAGCTCACCTGCAGGCCCTCATCTACAATATTTGAGAGGGTCAACTCACCTGCAGGCCCTCACATATAATGTTTTACAGGGTCAGCTCACCTGCAGACCCTTTCATATAATGTTTTACAGGGTCAGCTAACCTGCAGGCCCTCAACTACAACCTTTTAGAGTGTCAGCTCACCAGCAGGCCATCACCTACAATCTTTTACAGGGTCAGCTCACCTGCAGGCCCTCACAAATTATCTTTTACAGGGTCAGAACATCGGCAGGCCCTCACATATAATGTTTACAGGGTCAACTCACCTGCAGGCCCTCACCTACAATCTTTTGCAGGGTCAGCTCACCTGCAGGCCCTTATCTACAATCTTTTCCTTTCCGCTGCAGATAGTTTTTTAGAAAAGAAAGCGCAAGGACGCCATTTGCCAGGCGACGGACCCTGAGACAGTACAGTCCCCACTCCCACCTCTGACGCATCTACTTCAACAATAAAAGGCTGGGAGACATCCGGTTGGATTAGTACAGGTGCTGAGGTAAACCTCTCCTTTAGAGAGGAAAATGCCATTTTAGCGTTGTCAGACCATTTAGAAAAATCAGTCCCTTTCCTAGTCATTAATTTAGAGAAAATGGACGGCACTGTGCTTTCATTGAGGTCCGGGTGCACGGTTAGCAGGTCGGATCCCCATCAAAATGAAATGAAAGGACCGGCACTCCGTAATTTCTTTGCAAAAAAGACTTCTTTATTCGTCACCCATATGTGACGTGCGTTTCGGAACAGACATGTGCCTTTGTCAGACAACAGGTGATAATGGCTCATTCCCACAAGTAAAACACATCTTTTAAATGACCCGCCCCCTAATCACATGACTAGTCACATGACTGTGGCTAGAGGCAATCCGCCCCCTAGTCACATGACTAGTCACATGATTGTGACATCATCTTGCTATGTGACACCAATACAAACAAAATTAGATATAAATGAAACAAAGCAGAGTATGTATCCAAACTTGTACATTATTATTGAGCCTGAGTAATTAGGTCAGCGATCTATTATGTAAACCAGATACACAATATATTACAGTATATATATTTAATCACCATTAGTTCCACAAGCTACTTTCAGATAAAGCTGTTCAATGTATACTCCTTGTTCAGACCCTTGGGGGCAAGTGTTTCCAACCGATGGATCCAATATGCTTCACGTTGGTTGAGCATCTGGATCCGATTCCCTCCACGTCGAGGTAAGGTCACTTCTTCTATAATTTGAAAATGCAATTGTGAGATGCGATGATTTTTCTCAATAAAATGTTGAGAAATAGGTAATAAGGTGTTCTCTTTCCTAATAGTAGATTTATGTTTCCCCACTCGGTCTTTTATGCGCATTGTGGTCTCTCCAACATAGCACAACCCACACGGACATTTTAGTAAGTAAATAACAAAACTGCTATCACATGTAAAGTGACCCCGAACTGGAATCAGAAAATTTTTTTGTCATCTCCTGCATCCCAAGATTACGTGTGTCTGAATCCATTGCAATTTTAGCCGCTCTTTTAAACTGCGAGTATGGTAGTGATTTTTTATGGCTGGAGGGTGATTACTGTGGAATGATAACAGGCTATTTCTGTCTGTTTCTTTGACATACAAGTCAGTTGTGATCCTGTCATCCATTCCCCTAATCACCCATGTATCTAGGAAAGACACACGTTGTAAATCTTGGTGCAGGGTGAATTTTAATTCAGATCTTATACTGTTAATGTAGTCCATAAAGGTCATAAGGGTCTCAATGCCGCACCACCATTTTTTGATAGAGGCTACCCTCCCAGCTGCTACAGGAACAGAGGAATAAGGTAGAAAATCCGATAGAACAACCACAAAAAAGGTAGAGAAAAGACAGAGAGTACCATTGGTAGTAAAATACCATCCCTGGATGGATCGAGTAAAAGCAGTGGTCAACAAACACTGGAACATCCTACAGAGAGCCTATCCCACAATCCAGGAATTTAGGGAACTACCGATGATGTGCTACAAGCGCAATAAGAACATCAGAGACAGGATCATCCAGGCTGACATAGGTAGTGACAGGACATCTTCACGACAGCTCACTCTCTCTGCAGTCAGGAAGGGAACATTTCCCTGTCTGAACTGCATTCATTGCTCAAGCGTCATTAAGGGCTCCAACATATCACACCCACACACAGGACAACAAATTCCAGTTCGTGGTCACTTTACATGTGACAGTAGTTTTGTTATTTACTTACTAAAATGTCCGTGTGGGTTGTGCTATGTTGGAGAGACCACAATGCGCATAAAAGACCGAGTGGGGAAACATAAATCTACTATTAGGAAAGAGAACACCTTATTACCTATTCCTCAACATTTTATTGAGAAAATCATCGCATCTCACAATTGCGTTTTCAAATTATATAAGAAGTGACCTTACCTCGACGTGGAGGGAATCGGATCCAGATGCTCCACCAACGTGAAGCATATTGGATCCATCGGTTGGAAACACTTGCCCCCAAGGGTCTGAACAAGGAGTATACATTGAACAGCTTTATCTGAAAGTAGCTTGTGGAACTAATGGTGATTAAATATATATACTGTAATATATTGTGTATCTGGTTTACATAATAGATCGCTGACCTAATTACTCAGGCTCAATAATAATGTACAAGTTTGGATACATACTCTGCTTTGTTTCATTTATATCTAATTTTGTTTGTATTGGTGTCACGTAGCATGATGATTTCACAATCATGTGACTAGTCATGTGACTAGGGGCGGATTGCCTCTAGCCACAGTCATGTGACTAGTCATGTGATTAGGGGGCAGGTCATTTAAAAGATTTAAAGATGTGTTTTACTTGTGGGAATGAGCCATTATTACCTGTTGTCTGACAAAGGCACATGTCTGTGCTGCAAGCTAGCGTCACATATGGGTGACGAATAAAGAAGTCTTTTTGCAAAGAAATTACGAGTGCCGGTCCTTTCATTCCCTTCCTAGTCATGTCAGTAAGGGGTTTGACAATCACAGAATAGTTTTTAATAAACTTTCTATAGAAATTTGCGAAACCCAAGAACCGTTGCAGTGCTTTAAGGTTCTCAGGAAGATCCCAATCTAGAATTGCCTGGACCTTCCCAGGATCCATACGGAAACCTGAAGCAGACAATAGATATCCCAGGAACTGTGTCTCCTGAATGGCGAAGACACACTTTTCAATCTTTGCATATAATTTATTCGTCACGTAGGACCTGCAGTACCTGTCTGACATGTACCTCGTGTGTTTTTAGATCAGACGAATAAATTAAAATATCATCAAGGTATATCACCACAAACCTGCCGATAAGATGACTAAAAATATCGTTAACGAAATGTTAGAAGACAGCAGGAGCATTGGTCAGACCGAAAGGCATGACTAGATTTTCATAATGCCCCTCAGGGGTGTTAATAGCTGTCTTCCACTCATCCCCTTCCTTGATACGAATCAGATTGTAGGCCCCCCTAAGATCAAGTTTGGAGAACCACCTAGCACCCGCAATCTGATTAAACAGGTCAGGAATGAGAGGAAGAGGGTATGGGTCTCGGATGGTTATCCGGTTTAGTTTGCGAAAATCTAGGCAAGGACGTAGGCCCCCATATTTCTTTTTAACAAAGAAAAACCCTGCAGCCACGGGTGATGAAGAGGGTCTGATGTGTCCTTTAGCCAGACTCTCAGAGATATAATCTTTCATGGCTTGTCTCTCGGGACCCGAAAGATTATATAACCTGGTCTTGGGTAATTTTGCATCGGGAATCAGGTTAACCGGGCAATCATAGGAACGGTGAGGATTTAACGTCTGACAACCCTTCTCAGAGAAATCGTCCTCAAAATCCGAAACAAATGTAGGTAGAGTAGCTGTGGAGGCGACTAAGCAATTGCTATTTAAGCAATTTTCTCTGCAATGCTCACTCCACTCCAATATCACCCTGGCCTGCCAATCCACCACAGGATTGTGCACTACCAACCAGGGAAGACCCAATACCACAGGAGAAGGCCCTCCAGAACATAACATGAAAGACACTCGTTATGGTGGTCTCCTACCTGAAGGTGTAAGTTATGGACAATATGAGTGAGGTTTCTCTGAGACAGAGGAGCAGAGTCAATAGCGAATATGGGAATAGGTCTCTGTAGCTTACAGAAAGACAAACCCATAGTCTGGGCAAAATGGGCATCTATTAAATTAACCCCTGCTCCACTGTCTAGAAAGAAAGAAATAGTCTCCGTCTTATCACCAAAAACAACAACCGCTGGCAACACAAATTGAGACGTTCGTATGGAGGAAACATATACCCCCGGCTGACATCCTCCACACAGCCTGGGGTTAGTAGTTTTCCAACGGTCGTTTGTTTTTGGGTATGGAAGGACAGACATTAATGAAATGACCCCTCCCCACAGAAAAAAACAAACCCCATGCCTACAGCGAGCCTCAGGAGGACGGACCTGACGAGTAGTTCCTCCTAGCTGCATAGGTTCGTCTAGGTCACGTACAGACTAGCTGCTGCTTGGGAGGGGTTACTAATTGCTCAGGATTTTTCATTCTGTCCCTAAGACGTCTATCTATTCTGATAGAAAGGGACATAACAGCATCAAGGGAAAAGGGAGTCTCATACAGTGCAAGCGCATCCTTAACCCTTTCGGATAAACCAGAGCAGAACTGACTCCTGAGAGCCGGATCGTTCCACTGAGTATCCATAGCCCACCTACGGAACTCTGAGCAATACTCCTCTGCTGGCCGATCTCCCTGTAGGAGTCTCCGTAACTTCGACTCAGCCAGGGCGACTCGGTCAGGGTCATCATATATGAGACCCAAGGCCCCAAAAATCCATCCACTGACCAGAGAGCCTGGGAATCAGTGGGTAAAGAGAACGCCCAGGATTGCGGGTCCCCCTGTAGCAGGGAAATAACAATCCCCACCCGCTGTTCTTCATTACCAGAGGTGTAGGGGCACAGCTTAAAATATAACTTACAGGCCTCACGGAATGTCACAAATTTGTCCCTTCCCCAAGAAAATCTGTCAGGAAGAACAACCTTGGGTTCTGGAGCTACCTGGTTACCCATAGCAACCGCTGGGCTTGCGGTCTGCTGCAATTGCTGCTGCTGGAGGACCGACGCCTTCAATCCTGCCACCTCCAAAGACAGGCCTTGAAGTTGCTTTGTCAAAGCAGCAATAGAATCCATACTGGATTCTAAATAGGCAAAAAATGAAAATAAAAATAAATAAATAAAAACATTTTTTTCTACCTACACAAAATAAGTTCCAGAGATAATATCACGACCGGCGTGCCGATCACAGACATGTGACGCAAGGTAGGGAAAAGGGAAAGCCCTGTCCAATGGAGAGGGAAAGGTGGTGACCCCTAACTCACCTTGAAGCTGGCACCTGACTGCCCTGATGTCCCTAGACGGGTTCTTCACCCGTACGCCGATCACGTGCCTAAACCCTGGCTTTCCTTAAGCTGAGCCCTAACTAGTGAATAGGGCGGTGGGAGCACTAGTCCTCACCACTAACACTAAAGGAAAACACCAGGGAGAGAACAGACAATACAGACAAAACATATAAGACCAGGTGGGCTACAACTGCGGACAACAAAAGCTCAACAGGGATCCGGAGGGTAATGCTCTGGTACGACAACCAGGAACAACAGCAACACAGCTCCAGTGGGTCAGTATAGAAGTGCAGGCAGGAAGATCTATATCTGGCAACCATAGAACTGGAAAGGCGGATTATAAGGAGGTTGGGAGTGGCGGACAAGAAACAGATGAGGAGAAGAAGCTACGGATCACTGAGTGAGACAAAAAGGATTGCAAGGCAAACACAGAAAGCTACCATTAAGTAACATCATGATCTTTAGAAATAGAGCACGCAGCCACCCGCTGCGACTTCCTGACCCCGGGTATAACGGAGTCAGACGTGGCTCCTGACACCCTTGTGACAATTTCTGACGTTTTCCTATGAACCAGGCACCCTCCCCTCTTCAGAGCAGGGGGTGCCTGGTTTAATGCTCGGGTTCTCTCATTGACTTCCATTATACTCAGGTGCTCAGTAAAGCACACGAGCATCCTGATGTGTTTGGCCCGAGCACCTGAGCACTTGGGTGTTCAATCAACACTGCTAGGGAGAGGATATGCAAGCACATATGCAGGAGACTGTGCTCCTGGAAGCAGCAGGGGGGAAGACCACATGTGGCCTGAAGCATAGAGCAGCGCGGACAATGAATACTCTTGTGTGTGGCTCTGGGAGAGGGGGATGTCGGAGGGGGCAGACCAGGGGTGCACCACCAATGACGCAATTGACTAAGGAGAAGCCAGGTAGGGACAAGTGGGGGGCAGAGGAAGGGCCATGGGCAATGAGCTCTTCTATTTTGGAATCACTTATATTTGCATATTCAACAGTATTGTTGTTCTCAGGACAGTGATACAATTCAACGCTGCATCGGGGCATGGGAGTGATGTTTCTCTTTCCTGCCATTCCCTTTAATTCCCTTTTATTCCTAGTGTAACACCCCAGAGTGGTGTTACCACTCCTGAATCCTTCTACTGTCTTTATTGGTCTAACAAAACGTCATCTTATGTATTTCTGTCCAGGTCCTATACACTGTGCATTCCTAATCTTTTTCAACTGTTATGTTCATGTAATGTGCCTGGTTCACCAGCATGTGGAAGCAAACACGGAAGAGCTGTATCTAGGTAGAATGGAGCTTTCCATTCCATTCTATCCCCCCTCTGGAGAGAAGTGGGCTTGTCCTACTTCCTGCAGGAAGGGTGGATACCAGTTATAGATAGTGTGGTTTACCTCCGGCAAGGGGAAGGGTGTGCAGGGGCATGTCTCTGTTGGACGTGCCCACGCCAGCCAGAGCATCCTAAGCTCTGCTGGCCATGGAGGCCAAAGCTTGAAGCCTCAGGAGCCAGGAGGAAAATTCCCTGGCATAACCTAGAGTCAGAGTACAAAGTGAAGTGCAGCATACAGAAGAAGCTGAGTTATACAGCCAGCCTGCCAGTACAGCAGAGTCAGAGAGAAACAGATATAGCAGAATGGAGTTTGCCTGCCAGTTTCATGCTAAAGCCTGCTGGAACTAAGACAAAGTGTGTAAACTATTTTGGAGAACGTTTATTCAAAGTAAAGCTGCCATTGAACTTCATCTCAAGGTCTGGACTCCAGTTATTCTTTTATCCCTCAATTATTCCCTCTATTTATTGCTTCGAGCCAAAGCCTGGGGTCCAGCGGTATCCAGGTAGGAACACCGTGACACACATAAAGAAACATTTTAGGCCACACTATAACATTCGGCATTCCTAACCCTGGGACGTGTTATATTGAGGGCCCTAGGGAGGCACCATTGCACTAGTGCCTGTAGCCTATCAGAGGCTGGTGTTATCATCCATTTTTTTGCTGGCACATGTTATAAGGGATTCTTGTTTTGTACTAGCACACATAAGGGGCTCTTTATGTACTGACACACATTATAAGGGGTATTTTTATACTGACACACATTCTGAGGAAGCTGCTATGGGGACATTCGTTCTATTGGGGGCATTAAAGGGGGTATTTTTTTGTATCGCCACACGTCATGAGGGAACATTTTTGTAGTGGCACACATTGTAAGCTGGAATTATTTTACTGGCAAACATCATAAGGGGCCATTTTTTGTACTGGAACTCGTTATTAGTGATGAGCGGCAGGGGCAATATTCAAATTTGCGATGTTTAGCAAATATTTAGGCAAATATTCCTCAAATATTTGCAAATTTGCAATATTTGCTTGATTGTTAAATCAGCAGTGAAATATTTGCGTATTGTGTGCACAATATAGGTGTGGATCACTTTTGCTACATTTTTCAAGCTGCTAGAAGTTTCCTGAGACTGGACAAAATGGTTGGCACGGCAGAACATTACAATAGCTTTACATGCAGATAGAGTGCTCCAATATATTCACGATTGTGCAAATTGGCAATTAATGCGCATATTTTTGCTCAGTACGGGCAACTTCACATTTTAGCAGATCTGACTACATATTACTAGTGTTGAGCGAATATTCGAATAGCGAATATTAATCGCGAATATCGCAACTCGATAATTCGCGAATATTGCGAATATACTGCTATATATTCGTTATATCGAATATTCGTCATTTTTTCCATCTGAACAAATGATTCCTCCTGCTTAAAATGCTTGTGGGTCAATGAGTCATCGGCCCACAAGCAAGAAGCAGGGAGGAATCATGACTTTAGATGTTGAAAAAAGACGAATATTCGAAAAAAACGAATATATAGCACTATAGCGAATATATTCGTTTTGACATTTTTTAGAATATTCGTCTTTTTTCCCCCCTCCAAACAGTACAGTTAAACCCCTTTGGCATACTCCTCCCCACAAGCGTCCCTGTCACCATGGGAACGCCTGGTGGTTAGAATATACCATCGGATCTGAGTTAGATCGTGAAAACTCAAATCCGATGGTATATTCTAACACAGAGGCGTTCCCATGGTGATGGGGACGCTTGAAGTTAGAGTATACCAACACGCGCATACATACCGGCTCCCTGCTGCCTGGAGGCACCTGTCCTCTGACAGGGCACTGTGATCTGCACTATTAACCCCTCAGATGCCGCACCTGAGGGGTTAATAGTGCGGATCACAGCACCCTGTCAGAGGTCGGGTGCCGCCGGGCAGCAGTGCGCTCCCCCACTATTAAAATCATCAATGGGCAGTGCGCCCTAATTCCCCCTCACCAGTATTACAAACAATAATTGGTGGCCAGTGCCGATCCCCCTATTAAACATCATTGGTGGCCAGTGTCGCCGACAATCCCTCCCCCGTATTAATTATCGCTGGTCAGTCGCACTCAATCCCCCTCCTCCCCAGTAAAAAATCATTGCTGGCAGTGCGCCTCCCTCTCCCCTCCCATCATTGGTGGCAGCGGCAGCTCCGATCAGAGTCCCAGCAGTGTAATGCTGGGGCTCGATCGGTTACCATGGCAGCCAGGACGCTACTGCAGTCCTGGCTGCCATGGTTGAGTTAGTCAGCATTGTACTTACCTGCGCTGGGCCGCTGGGCGCTCCTTCTTCTCAAACTCACAGTTCACAGTGCCCTGTCAGAGGACAGGTGCCTCCAGGCAGCAGGGAGCCGGTATGTATGCGCGTGTTGGTATACTCTGACTAGCGTCCCCATCACCATGGGAACGCCTCTGTGTTAGAATATACCATCGGATTTGAGTTTTCACGATCTAACTCAGATCCGATGGTATATTCTAACCACCAGGCGCTCCCATGGTGACGGGACATTTATATATATATATGTTATAATTCCCCCTACTCCATAGGCCCCTCTAGATGCCCTTATATGACCTGGAGTTAGTTACACCATGTGTAGATATGCCCCAAGCATTACGTTGATGTAATCTGAGTTAGAAGGCACCAGGATGACCGGACAAGGTCGGTACCATCCTGAGTGCTTGAACAAAGGTTTGAATTCTAAAATAATTCCAAACTCTTTTGGGTATAATTATCTACAGCCCAGCTGCAGATAATTATACATAATAGAGAGAAGGGAGATACCTCCCTCCCTCTATTATGCGCAGTCCGGCAGCGCGATTACTATCGCGCTGTCCGGAATGCAGAGAGACAGGCGGGAGATCAAAGGATCTCCCCGCCTCGTCAGCCCGCGCGTGGCCCTGCGGCGGCGTGCAGGACGCTGCGGCAGGCGCGGTGACGCCATCTCACCGCGCGCCGGCCCACGTGTCCTCACAGTGGTGCACGCTCGAGCGCCACTGTGTGGGCGGTGCGGCAGTGCGGGCTGCCGGACATATAAGTCCGGCAGGCCCTGCACTGGAGGAAAAGGAGCCGAGCCGCCCACAAGAAGAATCATCCCCTAGAAGAACGAGCAACTTAACCCTGGACGGGCTAAGTATTATAACCCCCTAGACAACGAGCATAATCCCCATATAATAATTAACCCCCACTACCCCACCAATGCATATTAACCCTTATTGCCCACATGCCCCACTATCCCACCAATGATTTCCTTAACCCTCTCTGGCCACCAACCACATTAACCCCTGCATTACCCCTTCCTGCCACCTCCATTAACCCCTGATACCCTGTACTGCCCTTGCTGCTGCCCTGTAGCCAGCAGCAGACCGCTAACTAGTGTACCCCCACCTGTCCAGCATTCTGCACTCTTGAACTCTACACCACTGCGCAACCCCTTGCTGTACCCCTTTTTACCCCTAGGGAGAGTCTAGAGCCAGGTTAGGGTGGGTGGCTGTATTGTGTGTGTGTAACTTGTATTAGCTAGTGTTGTGGGTGGAAATTGGGATTATGTAGTGTAGTTAGTATTATATTCGAAGTGCTGTGTTATATAGTATACATCTGTAAAGCGCCAAGTGTTAATAAATACCGTTTATTGATAGAATTGTGTAGCTGTATTTATTAGCGTTTTAGCGAAAGAGTTAGGCTTATGAGATAGTAAAGTGTAAGTTTACTTGGTGACGTGCTAGGCAATAGAAGTGTGTTGTTAAGTACATAAATAGGCGTGACTATCTATAGACGGTTTACGCTATTTATGAATATGAATTACTGGATATTCGCTAATATTGGTAATTAATATTCTCCTTTACAAGGGCGAATACATTCCTTCCAGTCTGCACATGCGCAAACCTTAAAACTGTGAAAAATACAAGACTTGATCCGTCTACCCACATGGCAAACGGAGAGACGGACCCGAGACTGTAATGCATTTGAGACTGGATCCACAAGCTGGATACATCTACAAATGCTTGAAGCTGTCATGCGCAGTATGCCGGATCCGTCGATCGAACTGCCTGCCGGATCCACACGCCGCAAGTGTAAAAAGTACCCTAATACTGTGTGGTGCATACATTTTCATTAAATGTCAGTCAAAGGCAGATAGATACATATTTCCAGTGTTCACTGTGGGGTCCCTTAGGCTCTCCAGAAATACACATACAAACGTAAAAACAGAGGTGCAATGGCACACTGCAGCTAGAGCTCCGTCCTGCCACTATGCTGGATGTTAGATGAGGCATTAGTTTATATTTTGGCCAAATTATGTAAGCCACCCACCACTTCACGGTTGCCTCTCGAGTGGTCCCTAACATTAATTCTTACCTTTTATGGGCCATATCAGCCACACAAAACCCAGGGAGTGCAGGTGCAGCATGCATGCCAGATACACTCTGCTTGTAACCCCGTCTGGTGCCATACAGCGTTCATCAGATCAAGGGATGCAAATACCAACATGCATGCTGAGCCCACTAGTACTTCTCCTGGAACCAAATGGCTTCTGGTAAGTTCAATAAAGCAGACTCAGTTTTATACTGACTTTAAAACCAGCCTACAGGGCGGATTCACTAGTCAGGTGTGCATGACTGCATGGAGGTCACCACGCCTCCCATATATGCTACAAAGGAAAAAAATGGAGGTTGCAGTCAGCACAACCCAATACGCAGGTGCACGTTGCTATGGTGAAATACACATACAAGCGTAAAAACAAAGGTGCAATGGCACACTGCAGCTAGAGCTCCGTCCTGCCACTATGCTGGATGTTAGATGAGGCATTAGTTTATATTTTGGCCAAATTATGTAAGCCACCCACCACTTCACGGTTGCCTCTCGAGTGGTCCCTAACATTAATTCTTACCTTTTATGGGCCATATCAGCCACACAAAACCCAGGGAGTGCAGGTGCAGCATGCATGCCAGATACACTCTGCTTGTAACCCCGTCTGGTGCCATACAGCGTTCATCAGATCAAGGGATGCAAATACCAACATGCATGCTGAGCCCACTAGTACTTCTCCTGGAACCAAATGGCTTCTGGTAAGTTCAATAAAGCAGACTCAGTTTTATACTGACTTTAAAACCAGCCTACAGGGCGGATTCACTAGTCAGGTGTGCATGACTGCATGGAGGTCACCACGCCTCCCATATATGCTACAAAGGAAAAAAAATGGAGGTTGCAGTCAGCACAACCCAATACGCAGGTGCACGTTGCTATGGTGAAATACACATACAAACGTAAAAACAAAGGTGCAATGGCACACTGCAGCTAGAGCTCCGTCCTGCCACTATGCTGGATGTTAGATGAGGCATTAGTTTATATTTTGGCCAAATTATGTAAGCCACCCACCACTTCACGGTTGCCTCTCGAGTGGTCCCTAACATTAATTCTTACCTTTTATGGGCCATATCAGCCACACAAAACCCAGGGAGTGCAGGTGCAGCATGCATGCCAGATACACTCTGCTTGTAACCCCGTCTGGTGCCATACAGCGTTCATCAGATCAAGGGATGCAAATACCAACATGCATGCTGAGCCCACTAGTACTTCTCCTGGAACCAAATGGCTTCTGGTAAGTTCAATAAAGCAGACTCAGTTTTATACTGACTTTAAAACCAGCCTACAGGGCGGATTCACTAGTCAGGTGTGCATGACTGCATGGAGGTCACCACGCCTCCCATATATGCTACAAAGGAAAAAAAATGGAGGTTGCAGTCAGCACAACCCAATAAGCAGGTGCACGTTGCTATGGTGAAATACACATACAAACGTAAAAACAAAGGTGCAATGGCACACTGCAGCTAGAGCTCCGTCCTGCCACTATGCTGGATGTTAGATGAGGCATTAGTTTATATTTTGGCCAAATTATGTAAGCCACCCACCACTTCACGGTTGCCTCTCGAGTGGTCCCTAACATTAATTCTTACCTTTTATGGGCCATATCAGCCACACAAAACCCAGGGAGTGCAGGTGCAGCATGCATGCCAGATACACTCTGCTTGTAACCCCGTCTGGTGCCATACAGCGTTCATCAGATCAAGGGATGCAAATACCAACATGCATGCTGAGCCCACTAGTACTTCTCCTGGAACCAAATGGCTTCTGGTAAGTTCAATAAAGCAGACTCAGTTTTATACTGACTTTAAAACCAGCCTACAGGGCGGATTCACTAGTCAGGTGTGCATGACTGCATGGAGGTCACCACGCCTCCCATATATGCTACAAAGGAAAAAAAAATGGAGGTTGCAGTCAGCACAACCCAATAAGCAGGTGCACGTTGCTATGGTGAAATACACATACAAACGTAAAAACAAAGGTGCAATGGCACACTGCAGCTAGAGCTCCGTCCTGCCACTATGCTGGATGTTAGATGAGGCATTAGTTTATATTTTGGCCAAATTATGTAAGCCACCCACCACTTCACGGTTGCCTCTCGAGTGGTCCCTAACATTAATTCTTACCTTTTATGGGCCATATCAGCCACACAAAACCCAGGGAGTGCAGGTGCAGCATGCATGCCAGATACACTCTGCTTGTAACCCCGTCTGGTGCCATACAGCGTTCATCAGATCAAGGGATGCAAATACCAACATGCATGCTGAGCCCACTAGTACTTCTCCTGGAACCAAATGGCTTCTGGTAAGTTCAATAAAGCAGACTCAGTTTTATACTGACTTTAAAACCAGCCTACAGGGCGGATTCACTAGTCAGGTGTGCATGACTGCATGGAGGTCACCACGCCTCCCATATATGCTACAAAGGAAAAAAAATGGAGGTTGCAGTCAGCACAACCCAATAAGCAGGTGCACGTTGCTATGGTGAAATACACATACAAGCGTAAAAACAAAGGTGCAATGGCACACTGCAGCTAGAGCTCCGTCCTGCCACTATGCTGGATGTTAGATGAGGCATTAGTTTATATTTTGGCCAAATTATGTAAGCCACCCACCACTTCACGGTTGCCTCTCGAGTGGTCCCTAACATTAATTCTTACCTTTTATGGGCCATATCAGCCACACAAAACCCAGGGAGTGCAGGTGCAGCATGCATGCCAGATACACTCTGCTTGTAACCCCGTCTGGTGCCATACAGCGTTCATCAGATCAAGGGATGCAAATACCAACATGCATGCTGAGCCCACTAGTACTTCTCCTGGAACCAAATGGCTTCTGGTAAGTTCAATAAAGCAGACTCAGTTTTATACTGACTTTAAAACCAGCCTACAGGGCGGATTCACTAGTCAGGTGTGCATGACTGCATGGAGGTCACCACGCCTCCCATATATGCTACAAAGGAAAAAAAATGGAGGTTGCAGTCAGCACAACCCAATAAGCAGGTGCACGTTGCTATGGTGAAATACACATACAAACGTAAAAACAAAGGTGCAATGGCACACTGCAGCTAGAGCTCCGTCCTGCCACTATGCTGGATGTTAGATGAGGCATTAGTTTATATTTTGGCCAAATTATGTAAGCCACCCACCACTTCACGGTTGCCTCTCGAGTGGTCCCTAACATTAATTCTTACCTTTTATGGGCCATATCAGCCACACAAAACCCAGGGAGTGCAGGTGCAGCATGCATGCCAGATACACTCTGCTTGTAACCCCGTCTGGTGCCATACAGCGTTCATCAGATCAAGGGATGCAAATACCAACATGCATGCTGAGCCCACTAGTACTTCTCCTGGAACCAAATGGCTTCTGGTAAGTTCAATAAAGCAGACTCAGTTTTATACTGACTTTAAAACCAGCCTACAGGGCGGATTCACTAGTCAGGTGTGCATGACTGCATGGAGGTCACCACGCCTCCCATATATGCTACAAAGGAAAAAAAATGGAGGTTGCAGTCAGCACAACCCAATAAGCAGGTGCACGTTGCTATGGTGAAATACACATACAAACGTAAAAACAAAGGTGCAATGGCACACTGCAGCTAGAGCTCCGTCCTGCCACTATGCTGGATGTTAGATGAGGCATTAGTTTATATTTTGGCCAAATTATGTAAGCCACCCACCACTTCACGGTTGCCTCTCGAGTGGTCCCTAACATTAATTCTTACCTTTTATGGGCCATATCAGCCACACAAAACCCAGGGAGTGCAGGTGCAGCATGCATGCCAGATACACTCTGCTTGTAACCCCGTCTGGTGCCATACAGCGTTCATCAGATCAAGGGATGCAAATACCAACATGCATGCTGAGCCCACTAGTACTTCTCCTGGAACCAAATGGCTTCTGGTAAGTTCAATAAAGCAGACTCAGTTTTATACTGACTTTAAAACCAGCCTACAGGGCGGATTCACTAGTCAGGTGTGCATGACTGCATGGAGGTCACCACGCCTCCCATATATGCTACAAAGGAGAAAAAATGGAGGTTGCAGTCAGCACAACCCAATAAGCAGGTGCACGTTGCTATGGTGAAATACACATACAAACGTAAAAACAAAGGTGCAATGGCACACTGCAGCTAGAGCTCCGTCCTGCCACTATGCTGGATGTTAGATGAGGCATTAGTTTATATTTTGGCCAAATTATGTAAGCCACCCACCACTTCACGGTTGCCTCTCAGTGGTCCCTAACATTAATTCTTACCTTTTATGGGCCATATCAGCCACACAAAACCCAGGGAGTGCAGGTGCAGCATGCATGCCAGATACACTCTGCTTGTAACCCCGTCTGGTGCCATACAGCGTTCATCAGATCAAGGGATGCAAATACCAACATGCATGCTGAGCCCACTAGTACTTCTCCTGGAACCAAATGGCTTCTGGTAAGTTCAATAAAGCAGACTCAGTTTTATACTGACTTTAAAACCAGCCTACAGGGCGGATTCACTAGTCAGGTGTGCATGACTGCATGGAGGTCACCACGCCTCCCATATATGCTACAAAGGAAAAAAAAATGGAGGTTGCAGTCAGCACAACCCAATAAGCAGGTGCACGTTGCTATGGTGAAATACACATACAAGCGTAAAAACAAAGGTGCAATGGCACACTGCAGCTAGAGCTCCGTCCTGCCACTATGCTGGATGTTAGATGAGGCATTAGTTTATATTTTGGCCAAATTATGTAAGCCACCCACCACTTCACGGTTGCCTCTCGAGTGGTCCCTAACATTAATTCTTACCTTTTATGGGCCATATCAGCCACACAAAACCCAGGGAGTGCAGGTGCAGCATGCATGCCAGATACACTCTGCTTGTAACCCCGTCTGGTGCCATACAGCGTTCATCAGATCAAGGGATGCAAATACCAACATGCATGCTGAGCCCACTAGTACTTCTCCTGGAACCAAATGGCTTCTGGTAAGTTCAATAAAGCAGACTCAGTTTTATACTGACTTTAAAACCAGCCTACAGGGCGGATTCACTAGTCAGGTGTGCATGACTGCATGGAGGTCACCACGCCTCCCATATATGCTACAAAGGAAAAGAAAATGGAGGTTGCAGTCAGCACAACCCAATACGCAGGTGCACGTTGCTATGGTGAAATACACATACAAGCGTAAAAACAAAGGTGCAATGGCACACTGCAGCTAGAGCTCCGTCCTGCCACTATGCTGGATGTTAGATGAGGCATTAGCTTGTGCCTCAGACTGTTTTGTCCTTGAGCTGCTTTCAGATTCCTACTGACTGGCTCTTCCCTGGACTAGCTATCTTAGCTATGTGAGGCAGTAACATATGTACACACAATGGCAGGCAGCACCAAGATTCTGCAAGACGATAGATTATAGCATTGCAGTTAGTCTTCTGTGCCATGTACCACTTGTGCAAGGGGTGGGAGTAGGGGCCCACCTTTACTCAGCTGTTCCCCTGTGAGCCAGTCCGAGCCTGCATGTGTCTAGAGAATACCTTCAGCTGCATGCTTCAAACATTTCTGCCATGACACTGGTCCAAAGTCTTATAATGCTACTGTAACTTTATCCCCTAGACATACACAGTGAGGGCTTCTCATAAATGTCGGAAAGCAGAGGAATTGATCGACAAAGTATATTTGAAAAAATTGATAATTTCGTCATACAAAGAACAGCCATTATCTGCTGAACCACAAAACCTCTTTAACTAAATATAGCATATCATCCTAAAGACATGTCTCATGCTACAATGGATGCCATTAATATTGCATGTTACAGATATGAGATTAAGCTATATTACAGTGTTGTCCCTAAGTTGTTTTTTGTATTTGAATGTAAGGGAAAAATTATATTCAGGATCAAAGGATGCCAGTTTTTCTTAGATTTTCTTCAGTTCATTTTTATATGGATCAATAGCACACATGCATCAATGAACATCCCTGCATTATCAACTAC
This sequence comes from Bufotes viridis, assembly GCA_033119425.1. Taxonomy (NCBI): domain Eukaryota; kingdom Metazoa; phylum Chordata; class Amphibia; order Anura; family Bufonidae; genus Bufotes; species Bufotes viridis. The sequence goes on from CM065589.1 coordinate 404,032,033, forward strand.
TATATATTCCACTGCTCAGTAATGTTTATAATAAATCAACCACGATAAATAGCCATTTGGACAATTGTCATTTCTAAACCCCCAACCTCTTTGAGGCATGTACTATGTAAAAAAAAATTGAAATGATTTTTTATTGTAGGAAGAATAAGCATAGCTGTAAATGTTTACTTAATTAGATATTTTTCTTAAAATACAGAAAACTTGCAAAAGTTATATCCCTAGGATATTTTCATTCCATCTTTATTTAATGGTTTACATTAGGCAGATAAACCAAATCAACCAGGGAAAAAAACACCTTGAAATGTGAAATAAACATATTTATTTATAGTTCCCTTTATAGTACTTTGATTACTAAATTACCAATCAAGACAATTTATTAAAATAGCTATTCTAGAAAAGCATAGAATACAATTTGAAAGTCACCAAAAAAACTGTAATTACCTTTCAGAAAAAAATATATTCATGGTTCACATTATATATATTTAGAAATGTTTGTATATGGGTTGTTTCTTCCAATCAAGTGTAGAATAGTCAAACTACTGTACATCAGGTAAGGCTTACAGGACTGCATGTTGGGTTTGCCTCTATTTGAGCTTGAAACAGTCATACTAGTTATGGACAAACATCGGCCGGGACGTTTGCGAACGTGTATGTCAACCGTGCCACAACATGGACGGTGATATACCAGAGGGGGTCAATGGCAAAAATTCCCACAAAAATATATATTTTTATGTGCCTTAAAGGGAAACTCTCAAAAATGTGCCTTGCTGGAACCTAGAACAATTTTTGTTTAGGCCACGGGCCACAAAAATTAGGCATTCACCTGACAGAAAAGAACAAGTGATTATGTGGCTGGAGATATATTAGACTGTCATTGGATAACAATTTTACTGTAGGCCAGTGGAGTACAGGCCCCAAACATTAGGCATTCACTTGACAGAAAAGAACAAGTGAGTATGTAGCTGGAGATATATTAGACTGTCAGTGGATAACAATTTTACTGTAGGCCAGTGAAGTACAGGCCCCAAACTTTAGGCATTCACCGGACAGAAAAGAACAAGTGATTATGTGGCTGGAGGTATATTAGGTTAGATGGTCAGTGGATAACAATTTTACTGTAGGCCAGTGGAGTAAAGGCCCCAAAAATTATGCATTCACCGGACAGAAAAGAACAAGTGATTATGTGGCTGGAGGTAACCGTATATTAGGCGGTCAGTGGATAACAATTTTACTGTAGGCCAGTGGGTTTCAGTCACTAAACATTAGGCATTAGTGATCAGCGGCAGGGGCAATATTCAAATTCGCGATATTTCGTAAATATTTGGGTGAATATTCGCCATATATCCGAAAATTCGCAAATTCGTAATCTCCAGACATTATTTTCTTGTTTGCGAAAATTTGCATTAGAAATTTGCATAAATTAGCATAACAATTCGCATAAACTGGCATTTAAAAGATACTTTTCTAAATACCAGCTTATGCGAATTTATGCTAATTTATGCAATTTTATGCTAATTGATGCAACAAATTTATCGTGATTCTTCGCAAACAAGAAAATAATGACTATTTTCTTGCTTACGAAAATTTGCATATAAAAATTCGCATAAAGCGAATATTCGCAATTGCGAATATATTTTGCGATATTCTAAATATTCGCGAATTCTCGAAGTGCTGATATTCGCCATTAAGATTCGCAATTCGAAAATTTGTGATCAACACTATTAGGCATTCACCGGACAGAAAAGAACAAGTGATTATCTGGCTGGAGGTATATTAGGCGGTCAGTGGATAACAATTTTACTGTAGGCCATTGGAGTACAGGCCCCAAACATTATGCATTAACTGGACACAAAGACCAAGTGATTATGTGGCTGGAGGTATATTAGGCGGTCAGTGGATAACAATTTTACTGTAGGCCTGTGGGGTAAAGGCCCCAAACATTAGGCATTCACCGGACAGAAAAGAACAAGTGATTATGTGGCTGGAGGTATATTAGGCGGTCAGTGGATAACAATTTTACTGTAGGCCTGTGGGGTAAAGGCCCCAAACATTAGGCATTCACTGGACAGAAAAGAACAAGTGATTATGTGGCTTGAGGTATATTAGGTGGTCAGTGGATAACAATTTTACTGTAGGCCACTGGAGTACAAGCCCCAAACCTTAGGCATTCAGCTGACAGTTTTGACACATTTTTCTAAAAGAAATCAATAAACTTCCCAATGTTCATACACAGTCCACCAATCCTCGAGACAATAGGACGTCCCGGAGGATTGGTGGAGTCCTTATGAACCTTGGGAAGGAGGTACAAGGTAGGTTTCCATCAATTTACGACTGATTATATTTAGGTCTTCACTATCCTGTAGTATCGAATCAAGTTCTTTCTTAAATCAATCTGTGGGTTCCCTATCCATTCTCCTATAACAGGATTTATTATTAGGCTGTCTAAAGGCTTCTTTTTCGTACATCTGCACCGGCCAAAAAACAACGTTACCCCCCTTATCCGCCGATTTTATAATTACATATTTTAGCTTCATTAATTCTCCCAATGCCTGTCTCTCTGATTTGGTTGAGTTGCCACCCTTCCAAGAGGGAACTATCTGTTTGAGATCTTGTATCAACAATTTTGTGAAGATGTCTACTGCCAGACATGATGTTTTTGGGGGAAAACACAGTGATCTGCGGTGCAGATGTACTGGGCCCTACTCGTTATTTAACTCAGGGACATCATCTCCTGTCCCCTATTAAAATATTTATTAAATATGAGATTGCGAGAAAATAATTCTAGATCTTTAATTGCTTCAAATAAATCAAAACTTCCTGTGGGTTAAAAAGACAATCCTTTTCTTAAGACCTGTTGTTGGGGAACAGTTAATGTAATTTGTGACAGCTTAATTACCTTTATTTCCTGACTCTCTTCTCCCTGTCGTTCATATTGCTGTTCTTTCTTTTTTGAGTGGGAGTACGGAGATTGTAATTTATTCTGTTTAAATCTGGTCCTCATCCAGATATTGGACATCTGCCTAAAAAAGACGCTGCAGTATGTATTTCATTTCAAACTTGTTTCAATAAAATTATGATTGAACCATAAAAAAGACGCTGCACACTCTTCTTCTGATGTCAAGGAAGTGATTGATTGGGAACGCAACCTTATATTTCTTTGCCACTTAAATATCTTATTTTGCTGGTACATTCAGATCCCTCTGAATTTTTTTTGCTTTAATTGTTTGTATTTCCTTCTTCCACGTAGTTAGATCCTCTTCCAAGGATCTGTGTCTGTCCTGAAACGCGTCACAGTACGGTGTCTGTCCTGGTGTGCATAAGATTTTATCAAGCTTCAATAAAGATACACTCTGTTTTGGAGAGCTGGATGAAGTATTTTTTTGTCTACAAGGCGTTACCGCTCACCAGAGGAGCGGCTTCCGTGCTCCCTACGAGTAAGTAGCGGTTTAGAGCTGTCTACACAACCCTGTTTTGTATATCCTCTTCCAAGGATCTATCAAAGTTTTCAATCTCTTCCTTGGTCAACAGTTGCTGGATCTTATCCCTCAGGCTGTCTATCTCCTTCTCCATCATCTCCAAAGCCTCATCTCCGATCAATAATTCAAGAAGGGTCGTCTACCTCTAGTGTAGGAAAAGTCTGAATTCGCAGACCTCATGGTATGATGTTCTTTTGCAAATAATTTTCAAGTGTGGTCTTGTTCCTTCACAGTTTGGTGTGTCTCCTGAGGGAGTCCCAAACCTTTTGCTTCAAATCATTAATATCATGTTTCTCTCTATCAGATGTCGATTTCTCTCCAAACACTTATCCCAATTGTGTTAACCAATTCTTGTCTCGTCTCCTGAAATCCATATATGAGGTATTTTCTGAAAAATGTACAAAGCATAAATAACCTACAAAAACCTCTATACACATAGATAATCACCCATGGACTTAATACATCTAGCCAAATAACGACAAAAACAAACAATGGGATGCCAATATATATGAATATATAAAACAATCTTTATTGATCAATGACAAATATACATAATTAATAAGTTGGCAGAGAAAGACATGATGGAAAAATACAGAGAAAAATAGCCGGTGCACACCAAGTAGGATAGTAATGTCTAAGAGATAATAAACAGTTAAAATGTGGGAGATATCCTATGTAGCACCCTGATACTTAGAGTTAAGGTGTAGGAGGTATTCTACCCTGATACTTGACAATGGTAACCAAAAACCTCCTATCTAACCAAATGTCTGATGAATATCATCACAAAGTGGTGATACCATATGCACAGAATCCTAAATCATAGTGGAATACCTAATAGATATCACACATTTATACTTGGTATTCTGTCCTAATAAGTCATATGCACAAGGTCACAGACAATAATTTGGTACCATGGATACAGTGCACTATAAGCACAATTGTTGAATTATACCTGCAGCTTCACAAATTAGTATAGTGTAGCATGTGGATATAATGTGTACATTAACAAGACTATAATAGTATAACATGTGATTATAATGTGACGCTGAAAATGAGACCCAACATGCAAGTACAAGTATTCATCCCACATAAATACTAATCAATAAATGTTGTGGGTATCTCCTCAAATGCAAATACATACTGTGGGGAGTTGCTCTGGTAGACAGTGGTGCGGGTGCAGTATAGAGGCAAAGGGAGTCCAGGTAGAGGTAGTGCAGCAAACAGTGTTTTATTTCACACTTGCACAAACAAAACTCAAAACAGTCACTTAGTGTTTCTTCACACACAGCAAAAACTTGAGGCAAAACAAAAGTCCAAGACGGGATCAAATCACCTGTGTGGTTTAGGTGCGTGTTCACACCTGGCTGTCAGCCCAGCCGCAGGAAAGTCCAACCTCAGGCTTCCAGGCAGACTGCACGCCTCTTTGCAAGCTCTTGCTTCCAGCCCTGAGAGCTCCACAGAACACCAGCAGTTTCCAGGTTAAATCACCTCAAATCCTAGGTGTCAGTTCACACCTGGCTGAATGCTCGGCAACACAAAAAGTCCACTGACCGTCATTAAATGGCCTGCTCTCCTGACACACAGGTCTCAGCTTTTCAGCCCAGCACAGGGCTCAGATCCCAAACACAGAGAGAGAGCTTAACATAAACCCAGCAGTCTTTTAAAGGCAGCTAGGTATTAACCCAAAAAAAACCGGACCGGCACCTAAAATCCGGTCCAGTATTTGCCCTCACCTGGCTGCAATCAACCCAGCAGCACAGGCTGAGAGGAAAATACCTGTTTTTACCACCAAACCTCTCACTGTGTCACATACCCCCCTTTGTTCAACTCCTGAGGGGGTGAACACACGCCAGACAGTATACCCAGAACCGGGCACTCGCATTTCCCTGTAACTGCCCTGCTCTGTGTTCCACTGAAAATCGAAAGTTCTGAAGTCACCTGAACCCTCTGGTGACCCAGGACTTTCCTTCTTTGTCCAGATGGGGACAGGCTGCGGCCAACCCCATATCGCTCTTTCAGAGATGGCTTGTCGCCGAGCCACAGGCACCTGGTACGGCTTTAACCAGACTTTTGCCTGGGGCTCAGTGACAATATCACGGTGAGTTATGGAAGGGCATTCAGGGAAATCACAGAACACCTCTGTGTTCCGACTAACAAACTCCTTGGCTCTCTGAGTCTGGTCAGTGGAAAGGCTGCCAGTAATTTTATCAGTGGCAGCCGCTTCCCTGTTAGCAGACAGAGGGACCGGAATCTCTTTCCCTAGATAAACCGGCCGCGGGTTGTTCTCAATATAAGTCTCTCTAACCTTCCAAGGTTTCCATAAATTTACATGGTAGACCGCCTCCGGCTTTTGCAGTCCTGGCTGGTGTACCTTGTAATTTGGGTCTCCAACTTTCTGTCCTATTTTATAGGTCCCCTTCCCCCTAGCGCTATCCTTACTGTCCATAGGTGGCCCAACAACCAAAACCGGACCCTTTGGCTACGGACCCCAGACACTCGATTGCAGGTCCGGCTTTGGCCTGGCTGAGCCACCTTCCTATGTTTTCTACCTATCTTACTAAGGGGACTGTCTTCCTCACCCACCGGACCTACTGTGGGTCCCTCTGCCTTGGGTTTCTGGGGTTCTAACACCTCACCTGGGCTAGGCCTCACTACTGGAAGTTTTCCTACCTGTCTGGGAACTGTACGTACAATGGCCGGCCACAGGGCTGGGAACAATGGAAAGTCTCTTCCTATTATCACATCATAGGGCATACTTGTGGTTACAGCCACCTCATGGACCTGCCTGCCGGCACACGTGCTTACAGACAACATAGCAGTGGGGTATTCTTTTAAATCTCCATGAATGCTGAAAACCCTGACTCTCCGGCCTGTAAACTCTGTGGGTCGCACCAGGAAGCCCTCACCAGGGTCACCTGACTCCTCGAATCCAGCAGAGCTGCCACTGGAGTGTCTCCCACCTCCACCCGACACAAACGCTCATCATGGATAACCTCTGACACATCGACCCTTCTGGCATACAATGACTGTCGATACCCAAAGTTTACATCCATGGGCTCACCCAGGAGGGGACAGTTGGCCCGTACATGGCCAGGTTCACTGGCACCGCCAGCAGATTATAGAGTCCCGATCTCCAAAGGGCACATCCCGTAGCGGTCTTTCTCAGCTCAGGCCGCAGGGTCTGGGGAGGGATTTTCTGGGTTTTATTACTCCTTCCTCAGAGTTCCCCCTCAAGTTCCTCAGTAGTCCCATAACGTTCGACCAGGTCCACCATCTCCAGGGCACTAGTAGGAGATGTCTGGCCAACCCAGCGCTGAGAGGTAGTGGCAATGCCCTCCAGAATTTGTCAGCTACAACACGGTCCAGCATAGCAGTGGGACTAAGTACGTCAGGCGGTAGCCATTTTTGTAAGAGTTTTAGCAAATTGTAATACTGGGGTCGTGCTGGCTCAGCTGGGTTAAACTCCCACTGATGTACCCACTGGGCCCTGACCAACACATTCACCCCAGTCTCGCCAGGATCTCACCCTTAACCACAGAGTAGTCTGCTGCTTGGTCGTCCGGTAAATCAAAGTAAACCTGTTGGGGTCCTGACACCAGAAACGGAGCTGATGACCTCTGCCCACTGGTCTCGGGTAGTCCCTCTCTCACGGCCACCTTTTCGAACATCGCCAAGTAGGTTTCAACATCATCTGTCGGTTGTCATCTTGGGAACGACCGTGCGGACTGCTTTCCGGGCATCGTGCACTCCCTGAGGCATCCCTGACTTTTCTAGCATCATTACGTGTTGCAGCAGCCGCTGGTTCGTGTCCTGCTGTCGCTGATTAGCCTCTAGCAGCTGTGCGACGGCCTCTTCATGTTCTTTTGCTGTTGTGCGATGGCTTGCTGTTGGACATCCATGGCCTGCTGTAGCTTTAAGTTGGCCTGGACAAGCTGCTTTATCATCTCCTCCATCTTGTCCTGTGTTGGTGGTTGCAGCTTGGCAGGCTTAATCCAGGACATACAACAGTGCCCAAAAAAAATGCTACAAAAGTTTTGGCTTCCCGCCAGCCTCACTGCAATTGCCCGCATCCGACACCAAATGTGGGGAGTTGCTCTGGTAGACAGTGGTGCGGGTGCAGTATAGAGGCAAAGGGAGTCCAGGTAGAGGTAGTGCAGCAAACAGTGTTTTATTTCACACTTGCACAAACAAAACTCAAAACAGTCACTTAGTGTTTCTTCACACACAGCAAAAACTTGAGGCAAAACAAAAGTCCAAGACGGGATCAAATCACCTGTGTGGTTTAGGTGCGTGTTCACACCTGGCTGTCAGCCCAGCCGCAGGAAAGTCCAACCTCAGGCTTCCAGGCAGACTGCACGCCTCTTGCAAGCTCTTGCTTCCAGCCCTGAGAGCTCCACAGAACACCAGCAGTTTCCAGGTTAAATCACCTCAAATCCTAGGTGTCAGTTCACACCTGGCTGAATGCTCGGCAACACAAAAAGTCCACTGACCGTCTTTAAATGGCCTGCTCTCCTGACACACAGGTCTCAGCTTTTCAGCCCAGCACATGGCTCAGATCCCAAACACAGAGAGAGAGCTTAACATAAACCCAGCAGTCTTTAAAAGGCAGCTAGGTATTAACCCAAAAAAACGGACCGGCACCAAAATCCGGTCGAGTATTTGCCCTCACCTGGCTGCAATCAACCCAACAGCACAGGCTGAGAGGAAAATACCTGTTTTTTACCACCAAACCTCTCACTGTGTCACAATACATATACTGGGCCACGTTATTGAGGCTATTGTCGTTGACCATCTTGTCCAGATGAAGTTGGTGGGGAGATAGCGAGTGCGATGTTTGGCGCTTGATGCACTTTGGCAAGTGTAACTACTCTCTCCCAGGCCAATCAGCGCTAATACCGCATGCAATATATCACTTAATGCATATGATAGGAGAAATGGGGGAGTAGGATACTCTACCCTGCTGCTATTGGGAATGGGAGGATGTCTATGGAGGAGGAGGTGGAAGAGGCACATATGAGTGATGTCAATAAGACCTGGCCTTTTGCTGTGTTGCTGCCTCACTGTGAAAAACATGTACTGTCCCTGCCCATAACATCTGCTCCAGGTGTCCACTGTGGCAAGCACCCTGCTGCACAGCGAGAACTGCAAGGAGTGGCCCACATCCTCAGCCACATAAGAGTACAAGGCATGGAAGGCATTTTTAGAGAAATATTTCTAGGTATCTTCCAGCAAGCATGAGCACCCCCATTTTCAGCAGACCCTACTAAGTGGTGCGGCAGAGACTTGAGTTAAAGGCTTTGTACATCTTTGAAGGCAATTTTTTTTTAAATCATTGCATTGTACTTATTTTAAGCTAAAATCATTTTTTCAATTGGTCTTTATTAAGAACATGGAATCTTTTCTTGTGTACAGAGCTGACATGCTCTACTAGCTGCCTGTGGATTTTTTGTCTTTTCCAACATCTGAGAGCAGACTGACTTCTTATCTCTGCTCTCTCACATTGAAAAGACTCCTTATAGCTCAATCCTTACCTTCAGGGGTGTAACGATCGCGGTTGCAGAGGGTGCGACTGCGACCGGGCCCGGCGGGGTGGGGGGCCCGCTGTTTCGCAAGTGCTTTTTTTTTTTTTTTTTACTGCGGCTGCTTTTTTTTTAAGTGTGGAGAGGCGGGCCCTCGGTGGTGCGCTGCACTCAGTTCTAACTTATCATCGCGAGACCCACCGCGGGAAGTCACGGGTCTCGTTCTCGCGGGATCACAGCTGGAACCACGCGGTGTCGGCGCGGTGCAGAGTGACAGACTCGATTGTGCGACTCAGCTCTCAGCCCGCAAGAAGGCAGCTGTGAGTGGAACAGTTGGTAATTTTTTTGTTTTGTTTAATGTATGGTATAAACCAGCTTCTTGGGGGGGTGGGGGGGGCAGGCGGCAGCACTAATGTCTAATTCTGAATTAAGAAAGGGGGGCCTGCGCCGGAAATATGAGGGCAGAGGGCAGCAGCCAGCAAATAATGAGGGGCAAAATAAATGAAATATATACATAGAGGGGCAAAAAATTAAATATGTAGGGCAAAATTAAATATAGTGAGAGAGGGGGCCACTGACAAAACCTTGGCAATAATAACGATGAGCACCGTCATGACCCGCCGGCCATATGTGAGCAGGGCATGGCACTGGCAGCAAATCCTCCATACTATCCCCTGCCCTCATATGGCTGGCGGGGCAGGGCGGTGCTCATGGTTATTATTGCCAAGGTTTTGTCAGTGGCCCCTCATCACTATATTTAATTTTGACCCCACTCCTCTATATATTTAATTTTTGCCCCTCTCTGTATATATTTCACTTTCATTTTGCCCCCTCATTATTTGTTCCTGCCCCTGCCCTCATATGGCAGGCACTTGCCCCCCTGAATTCAGACATTAGTGCCGCACCACTGAACCGTGGGGAGGGTGTTGAGTTGGGAAGGTCTCGCGGGGGAGGGGGTGTTTCCCAATTCAAAGTTTGCCCTGGGGCTCATAGAACTCTAGTTACACCACTGCTTATCTTACTGATAAGAATGTGGCTTAGTGGCTTAAATAAGTGTTTATGACCTCTTAGTAGTTTAGAGATAAGGGTAATTAGATGAGCACGAAGAAAATTAAAAGTACCAGTCACACATTTAGAAAAACAGTTAACCCTTTGTGACAGAATAGCTCAATATTTTTAATAAAGGCCAATTGATTTGACATTTTGAGCCTATGCTCACAGTTTCAGTGGCATCACAAGTTTCTGAAGCAGATCTGACCCGGCTAGTTCTTTGGGAGATCCTGGCCATACGTTGCCTCTGCTCTTTATCGCTGATGCTGCCACCACCCTTACCCTCTGATGTTACCTCCTGCTCAGCTCCCGATTCAGGTCTCAGGTCCTGTGCACACAATCATCATCATAGTCCGATCCCGTTTTTGCAGGAATCTGAAATGTAGAACTTCTTACCAGAAGCTGAGCTAAAGGAATACACCTGATATTGACCAGCTCTCACTCTCTTGCCCAGATCCAGATTACACCTTTTATTAGTCACGTGAAGGGTATATTAGCTAGTTGCGGTATTGGAATCTAAGAGAGTCTCACTGCCTGAAAACGGTTTAAAATAAAACAATTTCAATTAAAATAGACGACTGTATATCTTTAACTCTTTGATACAGAGACAGGCAAGAAGTGGGATGGGGTGTAAACAGCAACAACCAGCAAATATCCGGCGTTGAAAAACACTCTAAAATCCCCACACTGGAAGAGGGGTATACAGTTTATAAGTTAGTGCACCCTTATTGAATCAGAGTCCCAGTATATCAAGGGGCAGATTACTATCCCACTGAAGAAACAGATATGTATCGGCAACCTCATATGTACTATTGTATCACATTGCGATACCAAATTGTAATGACGTCTACAGTCTATACTGTTGCTACACTGTACCTAATATGTTGCTAATAGCTATTGGAGTGCAGGGCAATCTGTACTAATGCTGAGTGAGTAGGTGTCCTCTGAGGTATTTTGTGTTACTGCCCCAGATGGATGCTAACCTCACTCACGGACCTCTCTACATCAGGTTTCCTCATTCATTGAAGCAGAAGTACAGTGCCTCGCTAATAAACCTCTGGCTACCTATGCTTAAGCGTCCCAGCCTGCTCTCGATGCTTTTCAGTGTCTCTTATTTACGAGACACTTCTTTAGGAGTTAGGCTAGGGTCTGAGAGCATATTAAAAGTAACACAAGGCACCTGTGGTGGACTCTGCACGTGTATCCTGCAGCATGTCGGCACTATGATGGCCGTGTGCGGCCGCTGAAACCTGCTCTCTAAATAGGGACGCGTCCTCTGATGGAGATGTCGCTGTCCGTCTGGACCAATACGAGGCGCGGTTGTGCCCAGATTTGTAGCTATGCCTCAGCTCCAACTCTGGACTTTGTTGAAAGCATGTCCCGAGAATAATACTGTGATGCAGTGTAAGTGAATGGGGAAACCATTAGGCGGCTTGGGCATAATCATGTATCTGGGATCCTTCATAAAATTAGGGTAGGAGAGCATTGAATACATAGGGGAGTTCTCCATAGACTAAGTCTAAGGTGCGGGTACAAACATAGTAGAGGGCATGGACAGTCAGAAGTAGATACTGTGATATTAGTGTAAATTAGAACAATATTCTGGAAGGCAAAGCACAGGATATGAATGTGGGAGTCACAGATGGTGTTAGGCAGCGGTGCCCATCCATAGGAACCTTACCTATCCATATATTGAGCCACCATCTGTAATGGGCTCCATTGTGAGGGTGTATGGCATATATATAAGTGTGTGGACAAGCAGGACATACATGGCTGAATCTGATACAGTGCTATATATAGGACCGCCAAAGTGGACATGCAGGTAGATGTAGGACCACATCTGCATCTATTCTCTCTCCGCAAAGGATATATTATGGGAATAAATAAATATCGAGTCATTAATCCCTATTAAGGTAGTGTCCAGAAATAATTCCTAGTGATTTCAAGTAAATTCTCGTAGGTACACTCAGTTTCCACTCCGCATTTTGGGTGTCGAATCAGGGGTAATTCACGCCTGCTAAACCAATAGTGGAATATGTGTACTCACATCCCATTCTTGTTGTTTGCGAGTGAAGATGCAAGAAGGAATTTTTCTCCTTAAGTATCCGTATGGCAATAACGGCCAAATGAAAAGGAACAGCTGGAATAATAGGTGTATACGGCCAAGACTTATGACACTATGTATATCCATAGAGAGATAGTTATCACTCTTATTCCACACCACTTATATAGAGCAAGTAAAGCTGCTAGTCTTATTAAGTGCTTTAGGTCACTCAGTATTGAAGATCCACTCCAGTTCTTTTGGAGCACTCTTTTGTCAAAGTTACATACCTCCTCTTGGGGATGGATGTATTTGTTCGATACCTTGAAAGCTTATGGATCCCAGATTGCCCCCATGTAGTTCGACAACATGTCGCGCAATAGGGGTATCCCGGTTATTTTTACATCATTTAGATGTTCCCCTATTCTGCGTCTTAGCTCACGTGTTGTTTTGCCGACATATTGCATACCACATTGGCATGTCATTAAGTAAATGACACCCGTGGTCCTGCATGTGATAAAATAATGGATATCGTACAACATTGATGTAGCTGTGCTGGTGAATGTCCTACCCCTCTTAATGGAACTGCATGCTACACAGCCACTGAATTTGTAAGTGCCTAATTACACCCCTAATATACCCTAAATTCCCAAATATAACTCTGCCTTCTATTTGAGGATGCCTCACAGATGCTCAATAGGGTTTAGGTCTGGAGACATGCTTGGCCAGTCCAGCACATTTACTCATGGTTCTCTCAATGAACTCTAGCTCCCCACAGCCGGCAGCAATCATACAACCCCCAAACCATGACACTGCCACCACCATGCTTGACTGTAGGCAAGACACACCTGTCATTGTACTCCTCACCTGGTTGCCACCACACACGCTTGACAGCATCTTAACCAAATACGTTTATATTGGTCTGATCAGACCACAGGACATGGTTCCAGTAATCTATGTCTTTAGTCTGCTTGTCTTCAGCAAACTGCAGGCTTTCTTGTGCATTATCTTTAGCAGAGGCTTTCTTCTGGGGCGACAGCCATGCAGACCAATTTGATGCAGTGTGTGGCGTGTTGTATGAACACTGACAGTCTGTCCCGCCACCCCTTTAACCTCTGCAGCAATGCTGGCAGAACTTATACATCTATTTTGAAAAGACAACCTCTTTATATGACGCTGAGCACATGCACTCAACTTCTTTGGTCGACCATGGCGAGGTCGCTGTATGGTCTTGGCCACCGTGCTGCAGCTTAGTTTCAGGGTGTTGGCAATCTTCTTATAGCCTAGGCTATCTTTATGTGGAGCAACAATTCTTTTTTCAGTTCCTCAGAGAGTTCTTTGCTATGAGAGAGTGTGAGAGCGATAACACCAAATTTAACACACCTGTTCCCCATTCATACCCGAGACCTTGGAACACTAACGAGTCACATGACACGGGGAGGTAAAATAGCCAATTGGGCAATTGGGGACGCAAGTTCATCCAGGCAAACCAGGTGCAGTAGCGCGTGACAACACTGTGATTTGCATAGGTGGTATGCTGAAGGACCACTCTGAAATGTGCCTACAGTGGAGACTGAGGACAAGGTGGAGGATGAGGAGGCAGAGGAGGACATTTGCGCAGAAATACCACGATTACAACGCGCAGGCGACATTGCCATCACCTGGCCAAGTTGCTGGTGTCCCTGGGCCAGAACCACATTTACCCAGTGGGCTATAAAAACATATATTGTCCTCCTTGAACTCAGTTACAGCTTCACATGTCAGCGCTGGCATGAACTGTACCAGCCGGCCACCCTCTGCTTGGCAGACGTGTGCAGGGCAGTTACAGCTTTTAGAAAAGTAATGACGGCTTGGGACTCTCCACCTTGGGTGGGTACAAGCCATCAGTTCTCTGAAATGTTCAGAGTTCACGATATGGAAAGGGAGGGACTTCAGTACCAGCAACTTGACCCGCTGCACCTCAGTTTCTGCACCATTGGATGAGTGCATGTATAATGTTGTCTCTTTGCATTTGCCTTGGTGATCGATTGCTGGTGAAACACATGACGAGGAGTTGGAGAAGGTAGAGGACCATCAGGAGAAATAGACAAAGGGAAGGAACAACAGCTTACTTCTGCTAAGGTTGAGGAGACCTGAGTGCTGGAGAAGGGGTACGGGCCACTAGAACTTGCAGCTGTTGCTGAGTCCGACTGTACCACTACATTAGTGCCATGGTTTTCCCAGGCCACTTTATGGTGATGCTCCATTTGTTGATGCAGGGCCATGATGCCAACATTTGCACATTAGCACCCTGATCACGCTTCACCTTGTGCCCATATATCCTGTATAGCGCCGTGCTAATGTCCCCCAGCAACTAAAAAAAGTTCCCACACTGCAGAGTATGGCATTTTACCTCCACCACTCCGTGTTGACTGCCTGCCGTAGCCTTTAACAGACCAGTGCACTGTTAGTTGTTTCCTGACAGATAGGCTCCTGAGTAGCAGATGGTCTACCCAGGGCACATTGGCTTCAGATCTCCCACTGCTTCTACATACCTTGCTGGCTCATAGGCCCACTGCCACCCTGTAGCTGTCTCGTGGGCCTGCTGCCACCCTCACTACCTGATGATGATGCCCCTCTTCCCCCAGTTCCCATGTGAGATCAGCTATATCCTCATTACTACTGTCTGTTCGTCACTTATCTCACCCTCACCAGTCTCATGGCCACATCCCTGACTGCTCGTAACACGTGCTCCCTCCTATCATCTTCGCTAATTGCACACCTAAGGGAGTAGGCAGCGGACCTCTCCTTTAAGTCTTTTCTGGCCTGTAGCTGTTGACTGTCCTCACTAAGCTCGTCTTTGCTGAAAAGCGGAGCAGAGCTGACAGCATCCATTACTTCCCAAGCATAAGGAGCAGCAAAGAAAGAGGCAGTTGCAGGGCACATGTGGGTACTAGTGTTGAGCGCGAATATTCAAATTTTTATTTTTAACTTGAATATAGTCACTTGAAAAATTTGCTAATATTTTGAATATAGTGATATATATTCGTAAGAACTATTATTATTTTTTTTTTTTCATCTGAACCCATTACCTAGTATACCTACCTGCTTCTTGCTTGTGGGCCAATGAGAGAAGGCTGCAATATTGTAGTCTGTACTGAATTAGAATATTCTTAATTATTTAATTTTTTTCTCTTATGCAAAAACCAGCAATGTAATATTTGCGTAATGCAGAATATAGTGCTATATTTTCGTTTTTAGAATATTCGTTAGTTTTTTCCATCTGAAGTCATGATTCCTCCCTGCTTAAGTTACTTTTGGGCCAATGACTGTTCACATTAAATTGGAAAAATGACGAATATTCTAAAAAGAATATATAGCACTATATTCTATAGTGCTATATATTCGTGTTTCAGAAAATTCGCATTACGCAAATATTACATTGTGGATTTTTGCATAAGAGAAAATTCATTTTCTTATGCGAAAAATCGGCAATGTAATATTTGCGTAATGCGAATATTCTAAAACACGTTTTTAGAATATTCGTCATTTTTTCCAATTTAATGTGAACAGTCATTGGCCCAAAAGCAACTTACGCAGGGGGAATCATGACTTGAGATGGGAAAAATGAATATTCTAAAAAGAATATATAGCACTATATTCCATAGTGCTATATATTCGGGTTTTAGAATTTTTGCATTACGCGAATATTTTATTGCCGATTTTTCGCAATCAATAGAATAATCTCAAATATGAATATTTGTGAATATATGATGAATTTTCGAACGAATATTCTCGAAATATCGCGAGTCGAATATTGCCCCTGCCGCTCATCACTGGTGGATAGAGAGGTTGTTCCTGGGCCATGACAAGTGTGATGTCAGAGGAACCTACCGATTCCTGGGTGTGTGGATCTGTTGTCACCACAGATGATTTTGAAGAGCGAGTCAACTATTCCAGTACAGCGGGATTGTTGGTCAAGACACGATCACTGGATGAGAGTGTTGCTGCTACCACCACCCCTTCTTCTGCTACGATTTGTGCTGGCTACAGCAACATGTTTGCTACTGCCTGTTACTTTTGAGGGCCCAGTCAGTGGTATATTGGCCACAATGTACAGTAACTATTCATCTAAATATGAATGACGCAGCAGGTGAAATAAATGTGCCTATACTTTAGACCACCTGTGGATTCTGATGCAAAGCAAGTCTATGTATAACAGAACAGATTAAATATAAATGGTGAAGTAAGTGTACTAGATAAATGTGCCTATATATTAGACCACCTGTTGACAATGAGTCTGACGCACAGTAAGCTATGTATAACAGAACATATTAAGAATGATTGGCACAGCAGGTGAACTACATAAATGCGCCTATACATTAGACCACCTGTTAATGCTCAGTCTGATGCACAGAAAGTCTATGTATAACAGAACGGATTTAGTATTAATCCCTTCCTGACAGATGACGTAATAGTATGTCATGGCGGCAGGTGACTTGCTGCAATTTGACATACTATTACATCACAGTAATCAGGCGGGAACTAGAGTGGTGCGTGCCCGATCACTGCAGAAGCCCGGTAGTCACTGATAGACAGGCCCCTGATGTATCTGCCAGCATCGCTGTAAAATCCAATGTTTGCAGATTAACCCCTCTATGCCGCGGGCAGCGCTAACCGTGGCATAGAAGATATTTGCAGTCAGTGAGGATACCCATAGGGTGCGCTCTCTGTGGTGACAGGTATGCCCTGAAGAGGCTGCCCAATGCCTTGTAAGGCAATAGAACCTGCCTTCTACAGAAGTTGAAGAGATCCAGTCCCAGTCTAGGTCTCCTAGGGCATCCTGTTAGTGTATTACTCAGTGTAATACACTAACAGGCAATGCATTACAATACAGATGTATTGTAATGCATTTCAAAGGGATCAGACGTCCAAAAGTTGAAGTCCCATAGTGGGACAGAAATAAAGTAAAAAATAGTCCAAAAAGGTTTTTAATAATAAAAGTAATTAAAAAAACTAAACGCTCCTTTCCCCATATTTTATAATAAAGATAGAAAGAAAACACACATATTAGGTATCGCTATTTCCATAACGACCAGCTCTATAAATATATGCCATAATATACCATAAAAAACTACCCAAAAGCCATCTATGTGACTGTACATCACAAAAGTGCAACGCTAAGCGATTAAAAGGCGCATGCCCCCAAAAATAGTTCACTCAATCCGTCGCCTCCTCCCGCAAAAAATGGGCCCCTACCTAAGGCAATCGCCCCAAAAAAAAAATATATATAGCTCTCAGAATATGGAGGCACTAAAATATCATTATTTTTGCTTCAAAAATGCTATTATTGTGTTAGGCCTCATTCACACATACGTGGATTTTCACAGGCCACGGTCCTTGAAAACCCGGCCTGCCATCCTGCTGAGTGCATGAGCGCACAGGGCTACGGGCGCCTCCCTAGGGCCCTCTATATATAAGACGTGTCCCAGATGTAGGAATGCCGAGTGGTATGGTGCGGTCTAAAATGTCTCTTTATGTGTCACGATGCTCCTACCTGGATACCGCTGGACCCCAGGCTTTGGCTCCAAAGCAAAATAATTGAGGGATAAAAGAATAACTGGAGTCCAGATCTGAAGTTCAATGGCAGCTTGACTTTGCATAAATGTTTTCCAAAACGGTATACAGGCTTTGTCTTGGTTTCAGCAGGCTTTAGCATGAAACTGGCAGGCAAACTCCACCCTGCTACATCAGTTTCTCTCTGACTCTGCTGTACTGACAGGCTGGTTGTATAACTCAGCTTCCTCTGTATGCTGCACTTTACTTTGTAGTCTGACTCTAGGTTATGCCAGGGAACTTCCCTCCTGGCTCCTGAGGCTTTAAGCTTTGGCCTCCATGGCCAGCATAGCTTATGGTGCTCTGATTGGCATGGACACGTCCATCAGAGATGCCCCCTTGCACATCGTTCCCCTAACTGGGGGTAAGCTAGGCTGACAAGAACTTCTGCTCCACCCTTTGTGCAGGAAGTAGGACTCGCCAACCTCTCTCAAGGGTTGGGGGGTTAGAATGGAATGGAAGGTTTCATTCTATCTAAATATAGCTCTGCTGTGTTTGCTGCCACCTTCTGGTGAACCAGGAACATTACATGAACAGTTACATAACACTAGAAATGCACAGTGTGGAGGACCTGGAATAAATGCATAAGATGACATGAGTTTAGATCAATAAAGACAGTAGCAATGTGCAGAAATGGTAACACCATTCTGGTGTATTACACTATGATGCCATGCCCTTTGTGCAGCAGCGGCTGTACACTAATACACTTGTATGATCTATACGAGTATATTACTGTACAGCGGCGGCGGCACAAAGCGCACGGCATCATAGCAACCAATAACGCCGTGCACTCCTGCACTCAGCAGGATGGCAGGCTGTATTTTCACGGACTGTGGTTCGTGAGTATCCACGTTTGTGTAAATGAGGCCTTAAAGTGAAATAAATAAAAAAGGAGGCATATTATGTATCGCGCGTCCGTAACAACCAGCTTTATAAACATATCACATGACCTAACCTAACCCATCAGATGAACACTGTAAAAAAATAAAAACAGTTGCAAAAAGCCATTTTTGTAACCTTACATGACAAAAATGTAACACCAAGCGATCAAAAAGGCAATCAAACCATCACCTCATACTGCAAAAACGAGACCCTACCTAAAAAACTAACTATGACTCTCAAACTATTGAGGCACTAAAATATGATTTTTTGTTTCAAAAATGCTATTATTGTGCTAAAGTGAATTATATGAAAAAGTAGACAAATTAGGTATAGGATTGATCAAACCCGAACTTTATAGTTCGGGTTCGTACCGAATTTTGGGTGTTGGGACACGGACCTGAACCCGAACATTTTCAAAAAGTTCGGGTTCGGGTCCGTTGTTCAGTCAATTTCTTCTCGCTTTCTGAAGGGCTGCAAAGCAGCCAATCAGAAAGCATTTTACTTGTCCTAAGAAACCATCACAGCCATGTCTACCAATGGCATGGCTGTGATTGGCTGAGTGCCGCATGTGACCCAGCCTCTTTATAAGCTGGAGTCACGTAGTGCCGCACGTCAGTCTGCTGAATTGAGATTAGAGCAAGGTTGCTGCTTGTGCGATCAGGGACAGAATAGGGCAGAAATCTGAAGAACCTGTGCAACTTTAATCCACAAGATACAGCATGTAGAGAGAGAGGAAGCCTCAGCAATCCAACATTTCTGTACCCAGCCACTGCCAGTGAGATGTGTACTGCATGTCTGCCAGCCTGCCAGGTACATCAGCCTAATCCTATTTTGTAGCTCAGTGAAGGAAAAAAATGTTTTTCTGGCTGCTCAAGTCCCCTATATTGCCTCTTGTATGTTTAAGGGTGACATAGTCCATTTATCTAGCCTGGGATCTGTGGTGCCACAGAGTACTTGTGCATACAATGCACTAAACCGTATATTCCATTTCAGCTAGTGCATCAGTGCATTTTAGTTTAAAAAAAGTGGTCATCCTAATCCACCAAGCCTATTTTACACTGCCAAAATATATATTTCACATTTCTGCAGTGAAATAGAGAATCTGTGTAATTTTTGGGGAAAATCGTATTCCTTGTCCACAAAACAGTTCTGCATACACCGTCCAAAGACATATTTTATATTTCTGCATGGAAATAGTGCTTCTTTGTATTTTATAGAAAAAAAGTTATTCAAGGTCCACCAAACAGTCTGAAATACCCATTACAACCACCTATTATACATTGCTGCTGTGAAATACAGCATAAGTTTATTTTTTTAAAAGAGTGGTAATCCTGATTCACAGAGAATCTTGAAATGCACCGCTTAAATACCGATTTCACATTACAGCTGAGAATTAGTGCATTATTCTTTTTGTGTGAAAAAGCAATAGTCTTGCTTCACAAAGCCGTTGTACATACATGGTATAAATACCTACATTTATTCCTTGTCCACAAAACAGTTCTGCATACATCGTCCAATGACATATTTTATATTTTTGCATGGAAATAGTGCTTCTTTGTTTTTATAGAAACAAAACGTTATTCAAGGTCCACCAAACAGTCTGAAATCCCCATTACAACCACCAATTTCACATTACAGCTGAGAAGTAGTGCATTATTCTTTTTGTGTGAAAAAGCAATATTCTTGCTTCAAAAAGCAGTTGTACATACACGGTATAAATATCTAATTTAAATTTACATCAGTAAAAATCTGCATTTTGGGGTTTTATTGAAAAATCTATGTTTTAGGCTAAAAAAACAGTTGTGCATCCGTCGTTTAAATAATTATTTCCAATTTATAACAGTTTAATAGTGCATTTGGGTCCCGTGTTCTGGGTCCCCAAATATGGTGTCCATACATAGTATAAATATCTTCTTTTCATGTACAGCAGTTAAAAACTGCATTTTGGGGTTTTATTGAAAAAGCCATGTTTTATGCCATAAAAACAGTTGTGCATCCGGCATATAATTTTATACCTAGTCCACCACTGGAATAGATTCATGATATATTTGAGGTGTTGACAATATTCACTTATCTTTATACCGTTGGAGGACGACTTTTGGTTTATTGTTGACAAGTATATAGCAGGGATATGGCAGGTTTCCTGTGTACAGGATTTAACTCAGAAAGTTGGCTCACAGAGGCCAAGGAAGTGTTCTTGGATGGGAACTTTACCCAAAAAAGTATACCCCTATTATAAAGTAGCTTTCAAAGAACTTGAAAAATTTATCATGAACAAATAACCTCATGGTGGGAGGTACAATGCTTTGAAAATTATTTAATACACAATATTGTCCCACGTGGCCTCAGAATCACCCTAAGTCCAGCAGCGCGCTCTAGAAATGCGACACTAATGACCAGATGGGAACAGGAAGCCACAAACAGTTCCTTGAGATTCATGAAAATCTTATTAGAACAGGAAAAAATTACCCTTGATACACTAGAGAAAAACTAAAAGACCAGATCCAGATAACACAAACATTTGTACAAGAGACTGATTTCTCGATAAGAGAGAAGAGCTTACAAGCATCTCTTTAAAAATTCCAATATCACCTGAAGGAAAGAAAACACAAACAGTTCATACGAGATTTGGCTGACTTCAGGAAAATAACATACTGATCTCTCTTCTAGTGACACTGAGTTATCCGAATCTGACAGGAATCTAACCCACAGACATCCCGCAATTCGGGAAGGGGACGAGGAGGGGTAGGAGAGGAAACAGGGGGTATTATCAGAGTTATCAGACGAGAGGTAACCAAGGTTTTTAGAACAGAACCTGACGTACCCGTTGAGAAATCGCCCCACACAACAACCTCTAAATCAGGTCCTAAAGTAGTGAACCTTTCCACCCGCCCACTTTCCCCGTATGAAATGGGTATCCTTGAAAAAGGCTTATCCTTTGTGCCCACTCCAAAATAGAATTTGTTTAGAACTGTGGTGGATCTGAACCTTTTCGCACGAAAGTTGAGATGGTTTAAGTATTATAAAAACATTGAAAAAAGACAGGCTCTTGAATTGGGCGTTCCTGCTGAAATGGTACAGGATGTCCGATTACTACAGAGCATAGCTACCCCAGAGGTTACACCAGGGGAAGGGCCTTTTACTACACTAAAAACAAAAAGTAGAAAAATGCCGCCAACTGGCAAGACTAACTGTATTGATGTTTTCCTTAACCTGGTTGTGGCAGAACTGGAATCTACTAAGTTACATAAGACCATTCCGAATTGTTCTAGGGAAGAACTAACCGCCCTTGAAATACTGACACGGGACCACAGCGTTGTCATTAAACCCTCTGATAAGGGCGGCAACGTTGTGGTCCTAGATTCATCTCAGTGTAAAGACATGTGCGAGAAACTACTCTTGCCGAGAGATTGCTATGAAATTCTAAGGGAGGATCCCACAATTCAATACCAATCAGAATTGAAATCCATTCTGGAAACAGCGAAATTGGGGAAACTGATTAATCAGAATGAATATAATTTTTTATATCCCCAGTACCCACAAATTGCAACTTTTTATTGCCTCCCGAAGATACACAAGGGGTGTGACCTGGTAAAGTGCCGCCCCATTGTACCGGGTATCAACAGTCTGACCCAGAATGTGGGTGTCTACGTGGATGAAATACTTTCTCCATTTGTATTGTCGCTCCCGTCACATGTATGTGACACTAGCGATATGATCACACAATTGGAGGGCATCCACGTGGACCACGATTGCATTCTGGGCAGTATCGACGTGTAGGCTTTGTACTCATCAATCCCGCATGATCTGGGTTTGCAGGCCTGCTCGTATTTTTTGAATACACGGGGTTGTCAATACCATCTACATAACAACTTTGTGTACCAATTATTGGAGTTCTCCCTACGGAGGAATTATTTCCTCTTTGGGGGAAGTTCTTCCACCAGCTCAGGGGGACGGCGATGGGGAGTCCGTGTGCCCCATCATACGCTAATCTCTTCCTGGGCTGGTGGGAGGACACCATCGTGTTTGCAGACGGGTCCAGGATGGGTGATGACCGTATCCAGATGTGGGCCCGCTTTATTGATGATGTTTTTGTCATTTGGCGGGAGACACGACATCATTTACCACCTGGGCCTCGACCCTAAATAACAATAACATTGGGCTACGTTTTGCATCGGAGTGTCACCCTACGATTTTGCCCTTCCTGAACATACATATCACAAAGAACGATGATGGCAGACTTGACACCACCATTTTTCGCAAACCGACATCTACTAATTCCCTGTTGAGATGGGAAAGTCATCATCCATTCCCGCTCAAGAAAGGGATCCCACGTGGCCAATACTTGCGGTTAAGGCGTAACTGTTCCCAACCAAGTGATTTCATCAAGAAGGCCGCCGACTTACGGTTGAGGTTCATGGATCGGGGATACCCTGCGAGTGTCCTGCGACCAGCTTTACAGGGAGCATTAATGAAGGATCGTACCTCCCTATTATCTGTTGGGACACAACCGCATCGGGCACAGAAAAACAGGATGACCCAACCAGACTAATCCGCCTGATTAGTACATTTAATGAAGCCTCAGGGGGGATAAAAGAGATCATTTCCCGTCATTGGCATGTCCTTAAAATGGACGGTGATATTGCCAATGCAATAGTCCCCCACCCGAATATCACCTATAGGAAAGGCAGCAGTATTCGCGATAGACTGATATAAAGCCATTTTGTTACCCCACCAGCCACCCAAACCTGGCTCTCTCGTGACATACGCGGGAACTTTAAATGCGGGAATTGTGTTTATTGCAAGTATATGGTGCGTACCAAAACCTTCTCTTGCAATAACACACACAAAACGTATACAATAGAGGATTTTATCAACTGCAAGACGAGAGGTGTCATTTATAAAATCTCCTGTTCTTGCGGCCTCGAATATATAGGAAAAACGACAAGAGAGTTCAAAAAACGTATCGGCGAACATGTGGGCGACGTATTGAATTCACGGATACTCCCGTGGTCCGCCATGTAAAAGCCAAACACGCTGGCAGAGTGAGCAGCTTGTCTTTTACTGGAATAGAGGTGGTTAAGCCTACATTTCGAAGAGGCGACTGGGACAGAAAATTGTTGCAGGCGGAGTGTAGATGGATTTATTATCTGAAGACAGTACACCCCCTGGGACTCAATGAGCAACAGAGTTATGGTTGCTTCATTTGAAATCAGTAGAGCATTGAACTGAGGTCGATTACGTATCATGTATTACGCACTAATTTGAGATCATTACAGTATGCGTTGGTTTGGAAGGATGAGGGATATGTATATACCCTTTACAATGTTGTCCAAACATAGGCCTAGTTTAAATATCCAACGTTATTAAGTGCTGTGAACGGTTACTTGTAATCGTCACAAGATTGCAATAATTATCCCACTTTTAACATCAATGAGTTACTAGAGGAGGTAACAAAATTAACAGGGATATTATTCACCTGTATTTTTTACGAGGCTCTGCAAGGATAGAGTTAATACGGCCTAAAATCCTTTATGTTTTTATTATGAAGAGACCGGCATCGAGGTGACTACTTCTGCGCATGAGTGGCGTCCTGCTGCTGCTTAGCAGCGATAGATGCGTCCTCAGCACGTCATCCGACCCCACACGGCAATGTTTTATCACGTGACCTCTGTGCTTCCGGCTGACCATGTGGTGCAGCCTGGCGTGCGTTCCAGATGCGTGTCACGGCGCCCGGAAGCGCAGGGAATAGCATGACCAATCCGCTTGAAAGTGGGGCCATTTAAACAGAGAGTAGGTGGGATCGCCGCCTTCTCTGCCTAGGATTATTTTGCGCAGTGAGACCGCACATACTGTGGTTAAGTGTGGAGGTGTGAGGGACACCATACCCTCCCTCCATCACAGAAGTCGTTGGTACCGCCTGGGATCACTGCCCAGGTGATGATATAAGGGACAGTGTAAACTTGAACCTTATGTGAGTATACGGAGACAAGTAATTTACCTGCATCTTTTGTGTAATGAACCCTGATAGCTAATAGTTCTGATGGCGTTGTATGTATCTGCTTCTTTCTTTGCAGCTTTTAACCCCTAATTGGCACGTCCCCTGATGAGTCCTTAATGGGACGAAACGTGGCGCGTAGGGATTGTATACTAGGGGCAGTTCAGAGGAATTTTAGGCCCCGTGCAGGGACAGGTTCCATATGGGGTCGCCCCTGTCGGGGCGGGTGCTCCGTGTTTATAGGCAAGGCTAACTTAGGGCCCCCTCCTCACCTAGTTCATTAGGGAGGTTTATGACCAAGGCTATACAGGAGCCTCTGCCACTATTATACGCGGAGCTGCCCTCCTTGTCTGCATGAATATGCGAGAGATCCATTAATTTGGGCACATGACCACGCTCATTTGGATACTAACAAAAAAAGGGGTGAGATTGAACCTTTTTACTTGTAATTGTTATATTAAGGTATTAGTGGTGCATACCAGTGCTGACACAATAGCTAGTATACAGTCAATATAGTAACAAGGCCAGCACCGATGCACCTTTATGTTATAGTTTGGTGTCTCACTGTTTAATTGGTGTTTTTTAATCAATTATTAAAAGTTAGATTTTATACCTGGTCCACCACTGGAATAGATTCATCCGGCATATAAATAAATAATTTCAATTTACAGCAGTGAAATACTTATTTTCTGTATTTTATTACAAAAATACTTGTTCTTGTTCCACAAACCACTTGTGCATACAGCGTACCAAAAAATGTTTACATTTCCGCATAGAAATTGAGAATCAGTGTATTTTGGGCACAAAGAAACATTATTCTGGGTCCACAGAGCATTTTTATGACACGGGCACTGCCTTAGCGAATGTAATTGTCGACAAGTGGCAGGTAAATTGACACTGAGAGAGACCAATCTTATCAGCTTGGTGGGTGAATGCAAATAATGAGGAGAACATCAAATAAGGGACATGGGCATGGTAGTGGTGGTGTTGGTGGAGCTCCTGTTGCTGGGAGAGGACGTGGCCGTTCAGTGCCAACTACCGCTCCAAGTCAAACACCTTCCTCTGGTGCGAGTAGGGGACAGAATCTGAAGCGTTATTTGATAGGCCCAAATGCCGCTCTACGGATGGTGAAGCCAGAACATGTACAGGCGATAGTAGATTGGGTGGCTGACAGTGCCTCCAGTGCCTTTACAGAACCTAACACCCAGTCCTCTGCAGAAAGCTCAGAGTTGGCACCTGCAGCCCATGCCCATCAGTCTTCCACCTCACCCCTTGCAAATCAGCCAAGCAGTCAGAGCCCCAAATCATGCAGGAAAGTCTCATGCTTTTTGATGACTCTGTGCAGGGTTTCCACGGCCCATCCACCTCGCCCTGCCCCAGTAGAGGAAGACCTTGAATGCACTGATGTTCAACCACTTTTGTTGCAAGATGAGGACATGGGAATACTGCCACAAAACGTCTCTGATGATGACAAAACACAGGTGCCAACTGCTGTGGCTTTCTGCAATGTGCAGACTGACGAGGAGGGCAGGGGTCATAAATGGGTGGAAGATGATGTGGAGGATGATGAAGTCCTAGACCCAGACTGGACTGAAGCTCGTGCTAGTGGGGCATGCAGTTCTGAGGAAGAGGCGGTGGTCGCACAGAGGCAACAGCACAGCAAAAGAGGGAGCAGGGTGCAAAAGCGCAGCGGCCGTTCCAGAGACAGTACGCCTGCTACTGTCCACCGCACCCAGACACCGAGCACACCAAGGCCTGCTCCAAGGAGTTCATTGGCATGGCAGTTCTTCGCACAATGTCCTGATGACAAGACATGAGTGGTTTGCATGTTGTGCCATCAGAGCCTGAAGCGAGGCATAAACATTCTTAACCTGAGCACAACCTGCATGACCAGGTATCTACTTGCAAAGCATGAACTGCAGTGGAGTAAACACCTTTAAAACAAGGAACTCTCTCATGCTCCTCCTGCTCCCTCTTCTGCTGCTGGCTCGGCCTCTCCCTCCACCTCTCGCATCACCATGGCACCTCTCGCATCACCAACACCACCACATACGACACCATCACCAAGCATCTCCACCATGTCACACGGCAGCATTCAGCTGTCCATCTACCAAACATTGGAGAGAAGGAGGAAATACCCACCTACCCACCCTCGAGCCCTGGTCCTGAATGCCAGCATTTAGAAATTACTGGCCTTTGAAATGCTGTCATTCCGTCTGGTGGAGATGGACTGTTTCAAACAGCTGATGGCGGTGGCTGTCCCCAGTATGTTGTTCCCAGCCGCCACTACTTTTCCAGGCGAGTCGTCCCTTCCCTGTACAACCAAGCGGAGGATAAAATCAAGCGTGCGCTGCGCACGCCATCTGTGGCAAGGTCCACATAACCACGGGTACATGGACCAGTAAGCACAACCAGAGAAACTATATCTCCTTAACTGCACACTGGGTAAACGTAGTGGCGGCTGGGCCCAAGGCGGATAGCGGTTTGGCGCATGTCCTTCCACCACCGAGGATCGCAGGGCATTATTCGTTGCCTCCGGTTGCTTCCTCCTACTACTCTGCATCATCCTACTCCTCCTACTCCTCTTCTACCACACCCACATCCAGTCATCGAAAGAACCTCATCCCAACTTCAGCACTGCCCGGGGTAAACGTCAGCAGGCGATTTTAAAACTCGTGTGTTTGGGTGACAAACTCCACACCACACAGGAGCTTTGGAGGGGCATAGAACAGCAGACTGATGAGTGGTTGCTGCCGTTGAGCCTCAAGCCCGGCCTGGTGTTGTGCAATAATGGGTGAAATCTCGTTGCAGCTCTGGGACTAGCCGGTTTGACGCACTTCCCTTGCCTGGCGCATGTGCTGAATCTGGTGGTGCAGAAGTTTCTTAAAAACTACCCAGACATGTCAGAGCTGCTACTGAAAGTGCGGTCTGAATGTGCACGCTTTCGGCGTTTCACCCTGCTGCTGCTCGCCTGTCTGCACTGCAGCGTAACTTTGGTCTTCCTGCTCACTCTCTCATATGCGACATGCCTACCAGGTGGAACTCCACCTTACATATGCTGGAGAGACTGTGCGAGCAGCAGCGTGCGATAGTGGAGTTTCAGATGCAGTATGCACGGGTCAGTCGCTCTGCGGATCAAGACTACTTCACCACCAGTGACTGGGCCTGCATGTGAGACCTGTGTACCTTGTTGCAGTCTTTGGAGTACAAGCCATTAGAAAGCGGGGTGTGGTGTTTAACAAGCAGGATATGCTCAACCCATATGAAGTTGTGCATGTATATAAGGTATCACATCCTGCACTTGTAGTCCGTTGCTAGGGGCAATCAACAGCAAAAAATGCATACAATGGAAGATACAAGCAATGGACTACAAGTACCACAATAACCATCCTACATACGATAATGTGGATGTGGAGAACAATCAAAAACATAACCATAGCAAAGGCAGGTGCACTCTGCAGCAATACTAAACCCTCACACTGATGTTAAAATT
Source organism: Bufotes viridis (assembly GCA_033119425.1). Lineage (NCBI taxonomy): Eukaryota > Metazoa > Chordata > Amphibia > Anura > Bufonidae > Bufotes > Bufotes viridis. Next base: position 404,060,087 of record CM065589.1, read on the forward strand.
GAGAGGTTAGTTCGACACATCCTACTAGGAGGACATGTCTTAAGCTCGGACACCACGTCAAGGTCTCAAGTAACCCGAGACCCTACCACTCAACCTACCTGTGCCGTATGGGCGATACCGGGGCCGTTGGGCATTACGGGAGCATAAGGCCTGACTCACAAACAGCTCACCAGTGACCTCCAGCATGTAACCATGCTTGCAATGGGAGGTGGGAGGTGCCTGTGAGCCCCACCCGAGATTGGCTGATATGGCCCAGAGCCTCCCAGGTGCACCTGAATGTAGCCTGTAGATGAAAAGCAGGCACTTTTAAATTGGAGTTTATACACCTCCAAACACATTATACAAACCATTAGAAAGCGGGGTGTGGTGTTTAACAAGCAGGATATGCTCAACCCATATGAAGTTGTGCATGTATATAGGGGAGCACATCCTGCACTTGTAGTCCGTTGCTAGAGGCAATCAACAGCAAAAATGCATACAATGGAAGATGCCAGCAACGGACTACAAGTACCACAATAACCATCCTACATACGATAACGATAATGTGGATGTGGAGAACAATCAAAAACATAACCATAGCAAAGGCAGGTGCACTCTGCGGCAATACTAAACCCTCACACTGATGTTAAAATTGAGAGGTTAGTTCGACACATCCTACTAGGAGGACATGTCTTAAGCTCGGACACCACGTCAAGGTCTCTCAAGTAACCCGAGACCCTACCACTCAACCTACCTGTGCCGTATGGGCGATACCGGGGGCCGTTGGGCATTACGGGAGCATAAGGCCTGACTCACAAACAGCTCACCAGTGACCTCCAGCATGTAACCATGCTTGCAATGGGAGGTGGGAGGTGCCTGTGAGCCCCACCCGAGATTGGCTGATATGGCCCAGAGCCTCCCAGGTGCACCTGAATGTAGCCTGTAGATGAAAAGCAGGCACTTTTAAATTGGAGTTTATACACCTCCAAACACATTATACAAACCATTAGAAAGGGGGGTGTGGTGTTTAACAAGCAGGATATGCTCAACCCATATGAAGTTGTGCATGTATATAGGGGAGCACATCCTGCACTTGTAGTTTGTTGCTAGAGGCAATCAACAGCAAAAAATGTATACAATGGAAGATGCCAGCAACGGACTACAAGTACCACAATAACCATCCTACATACGATAACGATAATGTGGATGTGGAGAACAATCAAAAACATAACTATAGCAAAGGCAGGTGCACTCTGCGGCAATACTAAACCCTTACACTGATGTTAAAATTGAGAGGTTAGTTCGACACATCCTACTAGGAAGACATGTCTTAAGTTCGGAGGTGGCTGTGAGCCCCACCCGAGACCGGCTGATATGGCCCAGAGCCTCCCAGGTTGGTTGAGTGGTAGGGTCTCGGGCTACTTGAGAGACCTTGACGTTGTGTCCGAGCTTAAGACATGTCCTCCTAGTAGGATGTGTCGAACTAACCTATCAATTTTAACATCAATGTGATGGTTTAGTATTGCCGCAGAGTGCACCTGCCTTTGCATTGGTTAGGTCTTTGGAGTACTCAACCAACATGGCCAGTGCTGATGACACCGTTGTTAGCATTACAATACCCTTCTATGTCTCCTTGAAAAAATATTACGGCGTTGATCGAAGAGGATGCGGCACCGGAGGAAGAGGGGGCAGTTCACAGGGTTTCAGGCAGGTCATACAGAAGTCACTCAGAGGGTGGGTTCCTGCACCAGCAGAGGCCAGGTACACATGTGGACAGCCAGGGCACAGTTCTGGAGGACGAGGAGGAGGATGAGGTAGAGGAGGAGGAGAAGGAACTGGTTTCACTGCAGGGTGGCAACCTCACGCAGCTCAGGGCCATCACTGGAGCATGGCTGAGGGGATACGGAGGACACAGACGATACACCACCTACAGAGGAGCTTATCCTTACCTCTGGGCAGCCTGGCACACATGAGCGACTATATGCCTGCGCAATGACAGCAGAGTTGCCCACATTTTAACTTGTGCTGACTACTGGGTTGCCACCCTGCTGAATCTCCGGTACAAGGACAACGTGCCCACCTTAATTCCCGCACTGGAGCATGATTGAAAGATGCGCATCTACAAGCGCACGCTGGTAGACGCGCTCCTGAGGGAATGGCCAACTGACATGGAGGGACAAGTGGAAGCACAAGGCAGAGGCGGAGGAGGATGAAGAAGAGGTCGCCAATGCAGCTGTGGGACGGCCAGCTCCTCAGACAGCAGGGTTAGCATGGCCGAGATGTGTAAAAGTTTTGTCACCGCACCACAGCAAACTGCACCACCAGCTGATAGGGAACGTGTTAACAGGAGGCAGCATTTCAACAACATGGTGGAACAGTACCTGTGCACACGCCTGCACGTACTGACTAATGGTTCTGCCCCATGCAACTTCTGGGTCTCCAAATTGTCCACACGGCCAGAGCTTGCCCTTTATGCCTTGGAGGTGCTGGCCTGCCTTGCGTCCAGTGTATTGTCTGAACGTGTATTTGGCGTGGCTGTGGCTGTCAATACAGACAAACGCAGCCGTCTGTCCACAGCCAACATGGATAAGCTCACTTTCATTAAAATGAACCAGGCATGGATCCCAAAGGACTTCTTGCTGGCTGCTGGGGCCTAAATAACTGAAAGTGGCCTTTACCATTGCTGGGTGACATGAAGCCTGATTTTCTGCTATGAGACCTCTCCTATCTTTCTTGGTGCCAGGGGCCTACTTTTCAGATAATCACCTGTTGCTTTGGTGGGTGACATTATCCTCTTTATACTGGCAAATGACCTCTACATTATCTGGTTGTCAGGGGCCTATATTTTTTATCATCGCCTGCTGTATTGATGTGAGACATTAACCTCTTTTTACTATCAAATTACCTCTACATTGTCTGGTTTTCAGGGGCCTATATTTTGTTTCATCGTCTGCTGTATTGGTGGGAGACATTAACCTCTTTTACTGTCAAATGACCGCCCCATTGTTTGGTTGTCTTGGGACTATATTTCGTTTCATCGCTTGCTGCATTGGTGGGAGACATAACATTTTTTAGACTGTCAAATGACCGCCCCATTGTCTGGTTGTCAGGGGCCTATATTTTGTTTCATCGCTTGCTGCATTGGTGGGAGACATTACACTCTTTAGTCTGTCAAATGACCTCTACATTGTCTGGTTGTCAGGTGTCTATATTTTGTTTCATCGCCTGCTGTATTGGTGGGAGACATTAACCTCTTTTTACTGTCAAATAACCTCTCCTCTGTCTGGGTGTCAGGGGCCTAAATAAATGATAATGGCCTGTTCCATTGCAAGTTGACCTGTGGCCTGTGTTGCTGTTACGGGACCGCTCTCTTCTTTAAGGGTGCCATGGTCCTGAATTAGTGAATGAGGCCTGTGGCACTACTGGGTGAAATCAATACTGTTTTGTCATGATTGTAACTCTCCTCTTTGTGGGTGCCATGGGTATGAATCTGTGAATGAGGCCTGTGGTATTTATCACTTTGCCACATAAAGTGTAATAACGCATGATCAAAAAATCATATGTACCCAAAAATGGTACCAATAAAAATGTCAACTCTTCCTGCAAAAAACGAGCCCCCATACAAGACAATTGTCAGAAAAATAAAAAAAATATGGCGTTCTGAAAATTGAGACACAAAAACATTTTTTTTGCAAAAATGCTTTATTATGTAAAATTGAAAAAAAAAAAAAAGTAGACATATTTGATATCAACCTGCTCTATAAAAATAGCACATGAACTAACCTGATAAATGAATATTGTAAAAAAACAAAAAAATGAAATCTGTCAGAACAGCCATTTTTGGTTACCTCGCCTCACAAAAAGCGTAATATAGAGCGATCAAAAATCATATGTAACCCAAAACAATACCAGTAAAACTGTCACCTTATCCCAAAGTTTCCAAAATGGGGTCACTTTTTGGGAGTTTCTACTGTAGGGTTGCATCTCGGGGGCTTTAAATAGTACATGGTGTCTAAAAACCAGTTCAGCAAAATCTGCCTTCAAAAAGCCATATATCGCTCCTTTTCTTCCGCGTCCTGCCGTGCACCCTTACAGCAGTTTATCATCACATGTGGGGTGTTTCTGGAAACTGCAGAATCCGGGTAATAGATATTGAGTTTTGTTTGGCTTTTAACCCTTGACGTGTTACAGAAAAAATGGATTAAAATGGAAAATCTGCCAAAAAAGTGAAATTTTGAAATTTAATCTCAATTTTCCTTTAATTCTTGTGGAACATCTAAAGGGTTAATAAAGTTCGTAAAATCAGTTTTGAATAACTTGAGGGGTGTAGTTTCTAAAATGTATTGGTGGTTTCTACTATGCAATCCACACAAAGTGACTTCAGAACTTAACTGGTTCTTAAAAAGTGGGTTTTGGAAATTTTCATAAAAATTTTGAGAATTGCTTCTAAAATTCTAAGCCTTCTAACATCCTAAATAAATAAAACTACATTTACAAAATAATTTTAAAAAATTGCAAATTTTTTCAAATTTTTCGTAAATTTTGAAATATATTGACTCAAATTTATGACTTTCATGAAGTACAATGTGTCACGAGAAAACAATCTCAGAATGGCTTGGATAAGTAAAAGTGTTTAACACATAAAGTGATACATGTCAAATTTGCAAAAAAATGGCCTGGGCAAGAAAGTGAAAACTGGTATAAGGGGTTAATGGCGCACTAAGTGTACTACATAAACGTGACTATATATTAGACCGCCTGTTGACAATGAGTCTGACAGTAAGTCTATATATAACAGAACAGATTATGGGGGTAATTTATCAAGCTTAAATACGCCTATAGTAGGCGTATTTCAGGTGCAGATTGCAACGCAACAGCTAGTTGTCCCGCAATCTGTGACTTCTCCCCACTCCAGGTAGGTCTAAAAAAGTGGGCGTGGCATGAGCAAGAAAGTACCCGTTTGCCAGTCCATCTCATTTACCATTTTCTACGTCTGGTTTAGGAGTAGAAAAAGGTCTAAATGTAATATAGCTAGGCAGCTGTCTTACATTTAGAACTCGCCGGCGCCTCTTCATAACTCCGTCAGATCCACCCCTAGCTTAAGGGTTTATTAAATGTTCCCCTATGTCTTAATGCCATAGCAAATGAACTTGATAATCATGCCTATATATTAGACCACCTATTGATGCTATGTCTGATGCACAGTAAGTTTATGTATAAGAGAACATATTAAGAATGAATGGCACAACAGTTGAACAAGATGTACAGGGCAATTACACTATACTCTCCCTACGATCTCCCTACAGTGTCTAAAAACTCCTTACAGTGTCTAAAAACTCTAAAATGGCGGCTACAGCTCGGGATGTTGCTTTTATAGGACAGTGACATCACAGGAGATTGACTGGCTGCATGGCATTATGAGTACTAATGTGTGCCCTGGCTTCTTACTTTCACTTCGTAACATTTGTAGCCTCCATTTTAGGAAATAAAGATTCAATTTTATGAAGCGCACGGAAATTCGGATTCGTGGTGGATCAATATTTTCCTTAAATTCTTATCAAAGTCAATTTGTTTAAGTTCGATTTGTTCAATAATAATGATTATACCATGAAACAGGTACAATACCCCTTCTTTTAACATACAGAACAAGGGAAGTGGTACTGTGACTTTTAGGACTGAAATGCCACTGACAGGCAAAACTGACTAGTGGTCTTTGAAATGAATGCCATATTATTATTATTTTTTTTTATGATGTACAAAGACTTGTTTAATTTCCCAACTCCTGGCATTGAACAGTGACATACTGTATATAGTATATCACCAGCCACAAGATACTGTATGTGCATACAAATTTTCTATCAGAGGTTTTCAGTTCAGTTGTCCAGAAAAAAATGCTGACGAGGTTACCAACTCTGTCTTAACCCCTTAAGGACACGGCCCTATTTCACCTTAAGGACCAGGCCATTTTTTCAAAATCTGACCATTGTCACTTTATGTGGTGATAACTTTAAAACGCTTTTTCTTATCCAGTCCATTCTGAGATTGTTTTTTCGTCACATATTGTACTTCATGACAGTGGTAAAATGAAGTCGAAAAATTTCATTTTTATTTATAAAAAATACCAAATTTACTAAAAATTTTGAAAAATTTGCAATTTTCCAAGTTTCAATTACTCTACTTCTATAATACATAGTAATACTGCCAAAAAAGTTATTGATTTACATTCCCCATATGTCTACTTCATGTATCGATCATTTTGGGAATGCTATTTCATTTTTGGGGACGTTACAAGGCTTAGAAGTTTAGAAGCAAATCTTGAAATTTTTCAGAAATTTTCAAAAACCCACTTTTTAGGGACCAGTTCAGGTCTGAAGTCACTTTGTGAGGCTTACATAATAGAAACCACCCAAAAATTACCCCATTCTAGAAACTACACCCCTCAAGGTATTCAAAACTGATTTTACAAACGTCATTAACCCTTTAGGTTTTCCACAAGAGTTAATGGCAAATGGAGATAAAATTTCTGAATTTCGATTTTTTGAAAAATTTTCCGTTTGAATCCATTTTTTCCAGTAACAAAGCAAGGGTTAACAGCCAAACAAAACTCAATTTTTATTGCCCCGATTCTGTAGTTTTCAGAAACACCCTATATGTGGTCGTAAACTGCTGTATGGCCAAACTGCAGGGCGCAGAAGGAAAGGAGCGCCATATGGTTTTTGGAAGGCAGATTTTGCTGGACTGGATTTTTGACACCATGTCCCATTTGAAGCCCCCGATGCACCCCTAGAGTAGAAACTCCATAAAAGTGACTCCATCTAAGAAACTACACCCCTCAATGTATTCAAAACCAGTTTTACAAACTTTGTTAACCCTTTAGGTGTTCCACAAGAGTTATTGGCAAATGGAGATGAAATTTCCGAATTTCTATTTTTGTTACCTTGTCTCAAAAAAGTGTAATATAGAGCAACCAAAAATCATATTTACCCTAAAATAGTACCAACAAAACTGACACCTTATCCCGTAGTTTCCAAAATGGGGTCACTTTTTTGGAGTTTCTACTGTAGGGGTGCATCAGGGGGCTTCAAATGGGACATAGTGTCAAAAAACCAGTCCAGCAAAATCTGCCTTCCAAAAACCATATGGCGTTCCCTTCCTTCTGTGCCCTGCCGTTTGGCCATACAGTAGTTTACGACCACATATGGGGTGTTTTTGCAAACAAGAGAATCAGGGCAATAAATATTGAGTTTTGCTTGGCTGTTAACCCTTGCTTTGTTACTGCAAAAATGGATTAAAATGGGAAATTTGCAAAAAAATAGCTGTTTTGGGACTGTTTTTATTTTTTGTTATTTACATAGTTGAACTGACAGGTTAGATTGTGTGCTATTTCTATAGAGCAGGTTGTTACGGACGCGACAATACCAAATATGACTACTTTTTGGGGTTTTTGTTTCAGTTTTACATAATAAAGCCTTTTTGAAAATAATTTTTTTAGTGTCTCCACATTCTGAAAGCCATAGTTTTATTTTATTTTTTGGGCGACTGTGTTATGTAGGGGCTCATTTTTTGCGGGATGAGATGGCAGTTTGATTGGCACCATCTTGGGGTGTATATGACATTTTGGTCGCTTGCTATGACACTTTTTGTGATGTAAGGTGACAAAAATGTCTCTTGACACCGTATTTATTTATTTTTTTTTGCTGTGTTCAGCTGAGGGGTTAGGTCATGTGTTATTTATATAGATCAGGTTGTGACGGACGTGGCGATACATAATATGTATACTTTTTATTTATTTATATAAGTTTTACACAATAATATAATTTTTTAAAACAAAAAAAAATCATGTTTTAGTGTCTCCATAGTTTGAGAGCCATATATATATTTTTTTTTGGGCGATTGTCCTATGTAGGGGCTCATTTTTTGAGGGTTGAGATGGCGGTTTGATTGGCACCATCTTGGGGTGCATATGACTTTTTGATCGCTTACTATTACACTTTTTGTGATGTAAGGTGACAAAAAAATGGCTTGTTTGACAACGTTTTTATTTTTATGTTTACGGCGTTCATCTGAGGGGTTACGTCATGTTATATTTTTATAGAGCAGGTCCTTACGGACGCGGCGATAAATAATATGTATACCTTTTTTTTATTTATTTTGGTTTTACACAATAATATCCTTTTTGAATGAAAAAAAATCATGTTTTAGTATCTCCATAGTCTGAGAGCCATATATTTTTCAGTTTTTAGGCAATTGTCTCAGGTTGGGTATCATTTTTGCGGGAGGAGGTGACGGTTAGATTGGCACTATTTGGGGGGTCATATGACTTTTTGATCGCTTGCTATTACACTTTTTGTGATGTAAGGTGGCAAAAAATGGCTTTTGACAAAGTTTTTATTATTTTTTTTACAGTGTTTACTTGAGGGGTTAGGTCATGTGATATTTTTATAGAGCAGATTCTTACGGACGTGTAGATACCAAATATATCTACTTTTTAATTTTTTTTTACATTTAACACTAAAAAGCATTTTTGAAACAAAAAAATCATGTTTTAGTCTGAGAGGCATAGTTTTTTTATTTTTGGCCAATTGTTTTAGGTAGGGGCTCGTTTTTGCGGGATGAGATGGCGGTTTCATTGGTACTATTTTGGGAGGCAAACGCCTTTTTGATCGCTTTGTATTACACTTTTAGTGATGTAATGTGCCAAAAAATGGCTTATTTACACCATTTTTTGGGGGTTTTATTTATGGCGTTCACCTGAGGAGTTCAGTCATGTGATATTTTTATAGAGCAGGTTTTTACGGACGCGCGATACCTAATATGTGTAGTGTATTTTATTTTTTTTTAATTTTTATTCAGTGTTATGTGTTTTTTCATTTTTACTTTTTTTCACTTTTTACATTTTTTTGACCCAGACCCACTTGGTTCTGAAAGATCCAGTGGATCTGGTGTCTGTATAATACAGTACAGTACACTATATAGTGCACTGTACTGTATTTTGTACTTTAGAAAGTCTGAATAGACCTTTAGCAGGTCTATTCAGACTTTCAGCACCATGGAGAGCAGGACGCTTCTGAAAGCGTCCTGTCTCCCATGGCAACCATCACCCGCTGCCATAACTGGGCAGGGGTGATGGATGGGGAGGAGTGGAGCACCCTCCCTCTGCGATCCTATCCTGTTGGGGGCTGCAAAGGCACAGCAGCCCCCGATGGGAGAGGGAGGGAGCTCCCTCCTGTTAACCCTTCCATACCGCGGTCCGTACGGACCGCGTGCAGAAGAGGTTAAACGGCTGGCATCTGCAGCACAGATGCCAGCCGTTTCTATCAGAGTGTCAGCAATGTGCTGACACTCTGATAGAACCACTAGACACCAGGGATAGATTACAGGGAGGCGGGTGGGGATCGCAGTTGCGATCCCGCCCGCCGCACCGCCCGCCTCCCGCCCGCCTCGCGCCGCCCGCAACCACCCCCTGCACCCCGCAGCCACAATATGATTGGGGGCTGCAGGGGGTTAAAAACTGTTTGGGGGCATTAACTCTCTGATCCCGCGGTCATAGACCGCGGGGATCAGAGATCGCAGAAGCGCTGCAAACCGCAGGTCTGAATTGACCTGCGGTTTGCAGCGATCGCCTATATGGGGGTCACAGGACCCCCTGGGCATTGTAACAAGGTACCTGCTGAATGATTTCAGCAGGTACCTTGTTCCGATCACTGCCAGCTGAGCAGCAGTGATCGGAACAACTCATGACGTACCGGTACGTCATGTGTCCTAAGGACTCGGGAAACATGCCGTACCGGTGCGTCATGTGTCCCAAAGGGAGTGTCAGCATACAAATCTCTTCGAAGAGAGGAAGCAGTTACTAGCTGAAAAAGCCATCATCCAAAAAAAAAAAAAAAAATGAAGCCTGAAAGAGATTTAGTGACAACAGGTAAATACACAATGGCATGCAGATTTGCAGTTTCACCCACTGCATTCTTTAATGGCTTGGCACATTGTACCTGATAATTATTTAGAAACTTAAAAGAGACAGCAGTGACACCAGATATCCTCAGACATCAATATACAATTCTTGGTAGGGACCACAGCACTCAGTCACACTTTTGACCAATATTGGGTGCAAGTCACGTTGAGTTCCTACTCCACCGATTGGAACTATTTAAACTTGTAGAATAGATGAGACTGCACTCCAGTGGTAAATGCTTTTATGTTTTATTTAGCCGGGCATGGTGGTGCAATTAAAGCAACGTTTCGGGCAAACAATGTGCCCTTCATCAGGCTGTTGTACAAAATAAACAAGGGGCAAATAGATTACATGGTTGCCAATTACCAAAGTACATGTACATTCATTTTCATATACATAAATACAATTATGTCTATATGATAGGCATAAAAAACACATATTTGTACAACAGATAACCTCCATATGGTTCAAGAGGGAAATCAGGGGGGAGGGAGGAGAAAGGGGGAGAAGAGACAGTGGGAGATAAATATCAGTCAATAATGAATACTGGATACTGGATATAGCCCCCTATACGGACTGCTTGTGGCATCAGGGCATATGTATTGGATAGAACGGGGGTGTCCCAACATAGAAAGAAGGAACGAATCCAGCAAAATAGGAGGTGGGAGCCGCATAGGTAGCTGGAAAAAGAGCCCAGTTTGAAGAGTGGTACGTCTTCAGGCAGGGTGCTGTACCGCAACATGGTGCGGTTTAATGCAGGACTGCACCAGGAGTGCACATGTCCCCAAGTGGTGGCTCTAAAGTATAAGTGGCACAACAGCAATGATAGAGGACTTACCGAGTGGTATGCACGTCTAAGGAGTACAAGGCCGGCGTGTATGATGCACGTCGGCGCCATGTTTAAATAGGACATGACAAGATGAGCGGGTAGCGTCTTCCCGATATTTCTCGCGGGATTTGGGGTATAATGGGGGAATGCGCATGCGCCGCTGACGTCAGTGACCGCGCGGCCATTTTGGAGTGGGGCAAGATGGGCAGTTAAGTTTGGAAGGAGGGGCAATGAAAGAAAGCCAGGATGGTAGGCAAGGGAAGATAAAATATGAATTAGTGAAACCGATAGTCTACTTAAGGGTAGTCTATACAGGAGGATCTGTTATAGTGTGGTATAATATAATATAGGAACGGCCATATTGGATGTGGGTACTAAGGGCAAAATGGTGTCAAACCCAGGTAAGGAGGTAGTGGAGGGCGCACAATGGTCACAACAGTACAAGGCACTTCAGGTACAAGTATGGTGACAATGCATAATGACACGTGCATAAAGTATAGGATGGGTAGCACATCAGAATCAATTGTACCAGTCTAGTTGGACCCAGGAGCGTGCTTCACGGGCGTCGCCACCCGCTAATGGACGACATTGGATCCTAAAAATGAAAGAAAGAGGAATAAGAGTTAGAAAATCGCATACAACAGGACATTTAATCAAAAACATATTCTCTGTTAAGTCTATTAGGATGTAGGGTGTTTAGGCGGCGGATCCATTCCATCTCTCTCTCCTGTAGCAAAAATATTCAACCTCCCAAGGACTAAACTTGCAACCAGACCCCCAAAACACAGGGTTCCAATAATCGTATCCCTTGTGTAACTACCTTTTCTCATTTAAGCCAAGAGGTCAAAAAAATAGTTCACAAACACTGGCCCATCCTCTCTAATAACTTCCCTAAAATCTTTAAGGACCGACCCATGATGTCATACAAGAGAGCACCAAACCTTAGGGACAAACTAGTCCGGTCGGATATTGGCTCAAATATCCTACAGAGTGTTCAGCAAACTATCATTGGCTCCCCATCAAAGGTACATATCCCTGTCTCTCCTGTGCCCAATGTGGCAATGTCTCTAATGGACCTACCTTTACCCACCCGTCCACTGGAAAAATTTCCACATAAAGGGCCACTTTTCGTGCCAATCCAGCTACGTAATATACCTTATCAAGTGCCCCTGCGAGTCTGGGCTATGTTGGTGAGACCACTCAGAAAATCAAGGATCGGATTTCCCAACATAAATCCAATATACGTACCTGTAAAAAGAATCTCCTTTAGTTGAACATTTTCATACCTCACATCATGCTGTCAGCCAACTCAGATTTCAAATCATTGACTGGATACCACCCCTAGACGTGGTGGCAATCGGGAAGCTATGCTACAGGAGAGAGAGATGGAATGGATCCGCCGCCTAAACACCCTACATCCTAATGGACTTAACAGAGAATATGTTTTTGATTAAATGTCCTGTTGTATGCGATTTTCTAACTCTTATTCATCTTTCTTTCATTTTTAGGATTCAATGTCGTCCATTAGCGGGTGGCGACGCCCGTGAAGCACGCTCCTGGGTCCAACTAGACTGGTACAATTGATTCTGATGTGCTACCCATCCTATACTTTATGCACGTGTCATTATGCATTGTCACCATACTTGTACCTGAAGTGCCTTGTACTGTTGTGACCATTGTTCGCCCCTCCACTACCTCCTTACCTGGTTTCGACACCATTTTGCCCTTAGTACCCACATCCAATATGGCCGTTCCTATATTATATTATACCACACTATAACAGATCCTCCTGTATAGACTACCCTTAAGTAGACTATCGGTTTCACTAATTCATATTTTATCTTCCCCTTGCCTACCATCTTGGCTTTCTTTCATTGCCCCTCCTTCCAAACTTAACTGCCCATCTTGCCCCACTCCAAAATGGCCGCGCGGTCACTGACGTCAGCAGCGCATGCGCATTCCCCATTATACCCCAAATCCCGCGAGAAATATCGGGAAGACGCTACCCGCTCATCTCGTTATGTCCTATTTAAACATGGCGCCGGCGTGCATCATACACGCCGGCCTTGTACTCCTTAGACGTGCATACCACTCGGTAAGTCCTCTATCATTGCTGTTGTGCCACTTATACTTTAGAGCCACCACTTGGGGACATGTGCACTCCTGGTGCAGTCCTGCAGTAAACCGCACCATGTTGCGGTACAGCACCCTGCCTGAAGACGTACCACTCTTCAAACTGGGCTCTTTTCCAGCTACCTATGCGGCTCCCACCTCCTATTTTGCTGGATTCGTTCCTTCTTTCTATGTTGGGACACCCCCGTTCTATCCAATACATATGCCCTGATGCCACAAGCAGTCCGTATAGGGGCTATATCCAGTATCCAGTATTCATTATTGACTGATATATATCTCCCACTGTCTCTTCTCTTCTCCCCCTTTCTCCTCCCTCCCCCGATTTCCATCTTGAACTATATGGATGTTATCTGTTGTACAAATATGTGTTTTTATGCCTATCATATAGACATAATTGTATTTATGTATATGAAAATGAATGTACATGTACTTTGGTAATTGGCAACCATGTAATCTATTTGCCCCTTGTTTATTTTGTACAACAGCCTGATGAAGGGCACATTGTTTGCCCGAAGCGTTGCTTTAATTGCACCACCATGCCCGGCTAAATAAAACATAAAAAGCATTTACCACTGGAGTGCAGTCTCATCTATTCTACATCCTCAGACATCAAGATCAAAGGCGAGAGTTTACATGTAACATAGTGGGTGTGGGCCCACTGTGCCACTGAACAGATTTGACTTAGGACTACTCCTAAGGGTGCTATCTAAATGATCCCTGGTATTTACCCGTTCAGTCATGTGCAGAGATCTGAACTTTGCAGAAGAGTAACCAGTATGTGGCATCAAGGGGACAAAAATAAACATAGTTAAGAGGGCAAGCCAGTGTCCAGACAGACAGAGTTTGTTCAATATGGTAAGCAAACAATAAGTCAGAGCAAGTGGCACATGGTCAATATGGTAAATACGCAGAGGCAGGGGAGATGGAACAGGATCAAAATGGTTAACAGACAAAGGTCAGGTATGGGAGTTTAGAAGACAGGGCAACACGTTTGCAAGGACTAGGTAAAAGTAAAAACCTTATTGCTCAAGTGTGTTATAAAGCTAGGGACATCAGAAAAGGAAGGAACAAAAAGCAACATGCAGCAGTATTTAGAAAAAAATCTAAAAGATTTTATTGATCATATATTAAAAATTATAAATCATAGAAGGAGGTGGCAAAAGAGCATAGACGACACCCTGGACCCTATAACAAGATATACAAAAACATGTATGTATCTAGCATCGTTGGAGAGTAATGTAACAGAAAGTCAAACGCTATACTGTTAACTGAGTATGGTATATCTAAGCCTTGCTGTAGCCTTCAAAAAATCCACAGAGAAAGAGCAATACTAAGGACAAGTGTCTTTGTATATGGATAATGCAATTGGTACAAGGCAGACAGAAAATGGCATAAACAGTGCTAGAGCAGAACCCGGAAGGGTACTTACCAGTAAGAAAATGGAAGTGAGGGACCAGAATGGCATCAACCAGGGTTTACGCCATCCTGGTCCCTCACTTCCATTTTCTTACTGTTGCTCTTTGCCACCTCCGTCTATGATTTATAATTTTTAATATATGATCAATAAAATCTTTTTGATATTTTTCTAAATACTGCTGCATGTTGCTTTTGTTCCTTCCTTTTCTGATGTGTCTGTTACAGAGTATATGCAGATATATATATCATAGGCATCTCAACAATAAAGGCCCCACCATTGAGTGTACAATCTGTAGTTAGGGCATGAGATACCTCCGGTGTTCTCTTCTTTTTTGTTTGGTATAAAGCTAGGGAGTAGTGTTGAGCGAGCATGCTTGGCCAAACACCAGTTCAGCTCGAGCATCGCTATGCTCGGCACATGGCGGTTTTTCCGCTGGTATAAATGTGCAGGTAAGTACTGCCCTCACTGTAATGCCGTAGCCATATTGGTTACTGGCATTACAGTGATTAGCTGGCCGAACAGCGTCATTGTGTGCTATATAGCACCCGATAGTGAATGTTTGGCTCAGTCTTAGTCAGGAGAGCTGTGCATTTATCAGTACATACATGGTACTTTTTCAATAGACGGTGACATTACCAGTGTCACATCTCCAGTGTACCGTGTGCGGTTAAAAAATGTATCTGTGACATACAGTGTACTTTTTCAATAGACGGTGTCCGTTTCTGAAAGTGACATTACCAGTGCAACATCTAAAGTGTAACGTGTGCGCTTAAAAATTTATCTGACATATAGTGTACTTTGTCAATGGACAGTGTCCGCTTCTGACAGTGACATTACCAGTGTCACATCTCCAGTGTACTGTGTGCGGTTAAAACATTTATCTGTGACATACAGTGTATTTTTCAATAGACGTGTCCGCTTCTGACAGTGACATCACCAGTGCAAAATCTAAAGTGTAACGTGTGCGTTTAAAAATTTATCTTTGACATATAGTGTACTTTTTCAGTAGACAGTGTCAATACCAGTGCCACATCTCCAGTGTAACGTGTTTAAACATTTTATCTGTGACACACAGTGTACTTTTTCCATAGACGCTGCGGACAGTGACATTACCGGGGTACCTCTCCTGTATAAAGTTTCCTCATTCACATACCTGTGACATTCCCTGTAATATTTTATTAGCCGCTGGTGACAGCATTGATATTATCTGCGGGGTATCTCCTGTGTGATGTTTACATATCCCAAATACCTTTTAATTTTTTGCACTTCCAAATCCTACGCTACTGTACATTACTGTACGTGTGACATACTTTCAAGCATATATAAAATGTAATATGAAGAAGGCGAACAGTAAGGGATGGGGAAGTGGCCGTAATGCTGATGGTGCACACAGAGGCCCTGTACATGTTGAAACTGTGGCTGCTGTAAGAGCACAAGAAAAACAATCATCCACAATACCTAGCTTCATGTCCCAGTTTGCAGGGCAGTGCAGGATACCCCTCTTGAAGTCAGACCAGTGCGACCAGGTGGTCGGTTGGATTGCAGCAGACACACATGTAGCAGGGTTAACACACAAACTCCTAACTCAAATTTCTTAACTCATTGCGTTATCTTTAAACAAAAGCCATTGAAAAGCAATTGAAGGTGTTTGCTTAACGCATTTAGTCTTATAAAACATGTGTGTTAACTCATCTGTAATGCTTCCAGTCGGTTAAGCACTACCCTGTCTTCCACCAAGTCCAGTCTCAGTAGCCAAGGCCCTCGCATATAATGTTTTACAGAGTCAGGTCATCTGCAGGCCCTCACATATAATGTTTTACAGGGTCAGATCACCTACAGGCCCACTCATATAATTTTTAGAGGGTCAGCTCACCAGCAGACCCTCACCTACAATCTTTACAGGGTCAGCTCACCTATAGGCCCTCGCATATAATGTTTTACAGGGTCAACTCACCTGCAGGCTCTCGCATATAATGTTTTACAGCATCAGCTCACCTGCAGTCAATCACCTACAACCTTTTAGAGGGTCAGCTCACCAGCAGGTCCTCACCTACAATCTTTTACAGGATCAGCTCACCTACAGGCCCTCACATATTATGTTTTACAGGGTCAGCTCACCTGCAGGCCCTCTCATATAATGTTTTACAGGGTCAGCTCACCTGCAGGCCCTCTCATATAATGTTTTACAGGGTCAGCTCACCTGCAGGCCCTCACCTACAACGTTTTAGAGGGTCAGCTCACCTGCAGACCCTTTCATATAATGTTTTACAGGGTTAGCTCACCTGCAGGCCCTCGCATATTATGTTTTACAGGGTCAGCACACCTGCGGGCCCTTACATATAATGTTTTACAGGGTCAGCTCACCTGCAGGTCTTCACCTACAACCTTTCAGAGGGTCAGCTCACCAGCAGTCCCTCACGTACAATCTTTTACAGGGTCAGCTCACCTGCAGGCCCTCGCATATAAATTTTTACATGGTCAACTGACATCCAGGCCCTCGCATATAATGTTTTACAGGGACAGCTCACCTGCAGGCCTTCGCATATAATTTTTTAGAGGGTCAGCTCACCAGCAGACCCTAACCTACAATCTTTTAGTGGGTCAGCTCAGCAGCAGGCCCTCGCATATAATGTTTTACAGCATCAGCTCCCTGTAGGCCCTCACCTACAACCTTTCAGAGGGTCATCTCTTCAGCAGTCCCTCACCTACAATCTTTTACAGGGTCAGCTCACCTGCAGGCCCTCACATATAATGTTTTACAGGGTCAGATCACATACAGGCCCTCTCATACAATTTTTAGAGGGTCAGCTCACCAGCAGACCCTCACCTACAATCTTTACAGGGTCAGCTCACCTATAGGCTCTTGCATATAATGTTTTACAAGGTCAACTGACCTGCAGACTCTCGCATATAATGTTTTACAGTGTCAGCTCACCTGCAGGCCTTCAACTACAACGTTTTAGAGGGTCTGCTCACCAGCAGGCCCTCACCTAAAATCTTTGAAAGGATCAGCTCACCTAGAGGCCCTCACATATTATGTTTTACAGGGTCAGCTCACCTGCAGGCTCTCTCGTATAATTTTTACTGGGTCAACTCACCTGCAGGCCCTCGCATATGATGTTTTACAGGGTCAGCTCACCCGCAGCCCCTTGAATATAATGTTTTACAGGGTCAGCTCACCTGCAGGCCCTCATCTACAATCTTTTAGAGGGTCAGCTCACCAGCAGGCCCTCACCTACAATCTTTTAAGGGTCAGCTCACCTGCAGGCCCTCGCATATTATCTTTTACAGGGTCAGCTCACCTGCAGGCCCTCACATATAATGTTTTACAGGGACAGCTCACCTGAAGGCCTTCACATATAATTTTTAGAGGGTCAGCTCACCAGCAGACCCTAACCTACAATCTTTTACAGGGTCAGCTCACCTGTAGGCCCTTGAATATAATGTTTTACATGGTCATCTCACCTGCAGGCCTCCACTTACAATCTTTTAGAGGGTCAGCTCAGCAGCAGGCCCTCGCATATAATGTTTTACAGCATCAGCTCCCCTGTAGGCCCTCACCTACAACCTTTCAGAGGGTCATCTCACCAACAGTCCCTCACCTACAATCTTTTACAGGGTCAGCTCACCTGCAGGCCCTCACATATAATGTTTTACAGGGTCAGATCACATACAGGCCCTCTCATATAATTTTTAGAGGGTCAGCTCACCAGCAGTCCCTCACCTACAATCTTTTACAGGGTCAGCTCACCTGCAGGCCCTCGCATATAATGTTTTACAAGGTCAACTGACCTGCAGGCTCTCGCATATAATGTTTTACAGTGTCAGCTCACCTGCAGGCCTTCACCTACAACCCTTTAGAGGGTCAGCTCACCAGCAGGCCCTCACCTAAAATCTTTGAAAGGATCAGCTCACCTAGAGGCCCTCACATATTATGTTTTACAGGGTCAGCTCACCTGCAGGCTCTCTCATATAATTTTTACTGGGGCAACTCAACTGCAGGCCCTCGCATATAATGTTTTACAGGGTCAGCTCACCTGCAGGCCCTTGAATATAATGTTTTACAGGGTCAGCTCACCTGCAGGCCCTCACCTACAACCTTTTAGAGGGTCAGCTCACCAGCAGGCCCTCACCTACAATCTTTTAAAGGGTCAGCTCACCTGCAGGCCCTCACATATTATCTTTTACAGGGTCAGCACACCTGCAGGCCCTCACATATAATGTTTTACAGGGTCAGCTCACCTGAAGGCCCTCAGCTACAACCCTTCAGAGGGTCAGCTTACCAGCAGTCTCTCACCTACTATCTTTTACAGGGTCAGCTCATCTGCAGGCCCTCACATATAATGTTTTACAGGGACAGCTCACCTGCAGGCCTTCGCATATAATTTTTTAGAGGGTCAGCTCACCAGCAGACCCTAACCTACAATCTTTTACAGGGTCAGCTCACCTGTAGGCCCTCGCATATAATGTTTTACAGGGTCAGCTCACCTGCAGGCCCTCGCATATAATGTTTTACAGGGTCAGCTCACCTGCAGGACCTCCATATAATGTTTTACAGGGTAATCTCACCTGCAGGCACGGCATATAATGTTTTACAGGGTCATCACACCTGGAGGCCCTCACCTACAATCTTTTACAGGGTCAACTCACCTGCAGGACCTCGCATATAATGTTTTACAGGGTCATCTCACCTGCAGGCCTTCACCTACAATCTTTTACAGGGTCAGCTCCCCAGCAGGCCCTCACCTACATTCTTTTTCAGGGTCAGCTCACCTGCAGGCCCTCGCATATAATGTTTTACAGTGTCAGCTCACCTGCAGGCTTTCACTTTCAACCTTTTAGAGGGTCAGCTCACCAGCAGGCCCTCACCTAAAATCTTTGAAAGGATCAGCTCACCTGCAGGCCCTCACCTACAACCCTTCAGAGGGTCAGCTTACCAGCAGTCTCTCAGCTACAATCTTTTACAGGGTCAGCTCACCAGCAGGCCCTCACCTACAATCTTTTACAGGGTCAGCTCACCTGCAGGCCCTCAGCTACAATCTTTTATAGGATCAGCTCACCTGCAGACCCATGCATATAATGTTTTACATGGTCAGCTCACGTGCAGGCCCTCACCTACAACTCTTCAGAGGGTCAGCTCACCAGCAGGCCCTCACCTACAATCTTTACAGGGTCAGCTCACCTGCAGGCCCTCACATATAATGTTTTACAGGGTCAGCTCACCTGCAGGCCCTCACCTACAACCCCTCAGAGGGTCAGCTCACCAGCAGTCCCTCAGCTACAATCTTTACCGGGTCAGCTCACCTGCAGGCCCTCATCTACAATATTTGAGAGGGTCAACTCACCTGCAGGCCCTCACATATAATGTTTTACAGGGTCAGCTCACCTGCAGACCCTTTCATATAATGTTTTACAGGGTCAGCTAACCTGCAGGCCCTCAACTACAACCTTTTAGAGTGTCAGCTCACCAGCAGGCCATCACCTACAATCTTTTACAGGGTCAGCTCACCTGCAGGCCCTCACAAATTATCTTTTACAGGGTCAGAACATCGGCAGGCCCTCACATATAATGTTTACAGGGTCAACTCACCTGCAGGCCCTCACCTACAATCTTTTGCAGGGTCAGCTCACCTGCAGGCCCTTATCTACAATCTTTTCCTTTCCGCTGCAGATAGTTTTTTAGAAAAGAAAGCGCAAGGACGCCATTTGCCAGGCGACGGACCCTGAGACAGTACAGTCCCCACTCCCACCTCTGACGCATCTACTTCAACAATAAAAGGCTGGGAGACATCCGGTTGGATTAGTACAGGTGCTGAGGTAAACCTCTCCTTTAGAGAGGAAAATGCCATTTTAGCGTTGTCAGACCATTTAGAAAAATCAGTCCCTTTCCTAGTCATTAATTTAGAGAAAATGGACGGCACTGTGCTTTCATTGAGGTCCGGGTGCACGGTTAGCAGGTCGGATCCCCATCAAAATGAAATGAAAGGACCGGCACTCCGTAATTTCTTTGCAAAAAGACTTCTTTATTCGTCACCCATATGTGACGTGCGTTTGAACAGACATGTGCCTTTGTCAGACAACAGGTGATAATGGCTCATTCCCACAAGTAAAACACATCTTTTTAAATGACCCGCCCCTAATCACATGACTAGTCACATGACTGTGGCTAGAGGCAATCCGCCCCTAGTCACATGACTAGTCACATGATTGTGACATCATCTTGCTATGTGACACCAATACAAACAAAATTAGATATAAATGAAACAAAGCAGAGTATGTATCCAAACTTGTACATTATTATTGAGCCTGAGTAATTAGGTCAGCGATCTATTATGTAAACCAGATACACAATATATTACAGTATATATATTTAATCACCATTAGTTCCACAAGCTACTTTCAGATAAAGCTGTTCAATGTATACTCCTTGTTCAGACCCTTGGGGCAAGTGTTTCCAACCGATGGATCCAATATGCTTCACGTTGGTTGAGCATCTGGATCCGATTCCTCCACGTCGAGGTAAGGTCACTTCTTCTATAATTTGAAAATGCAATTGTGAGATGCGATGATTTTTCTCAATAAAATGTTGAGAAATAGGTAATAAGGTGTTCTCTTTCCTAATAGTAGATTTATGTTTCCCCACTCGGTCTTTTATGCGCATTGTGGTCTCTCCAACATAGCACAACCCACACGGACATTTTAGTAAGTAAATAACAAAACTGCTATCACATGTAAAGTGACCCCGAACTGGAATCAGAAAATTTTTTTGTCATCTCCTGCATCCCAAGATTACGTGTGTCTGAATCCATTGCAATTTTAGCCGCTCTTTTAAACTGCGAGTATGGTAGTGATTTTTTATGGCTGGAGGGTGATTACTGTGGAATGATAACAGGCTATTTCTGTCTGTTTCTTTGACATACAAGTCAGTTGTGATCCTGTCATCCATTCCCCTAATCACCCATGTATCTAGGAAAGACACACGTTGTAAATCTTGGTGCAGGGTGAATTTTAATTCAGATCTTATACTGTTAATGTAGTCCATAAAGGTCATAAGGGTCTCAATGCCGCACCACCATTTTTTGATAGAGGCTACCCTCCCAGCTGCTACAGGAACAGAGGAATAAGGTAGAAAATCCGATAGAACAACCACAAAAAAGGTAGAGAAAAGACAGAGAGTACCATTGGTAGTAAAATACCATCCCTGGATGGATCGAGTAAAAGCAGTGGTCAACAAACACTGGAACATCCTACAGAGAGCCTATCCCACAATCCAGGAATTTAGGGAACTACCGATGATGTGCTACAAGCGCAATAAGAACATCAGAGACAGGATCATCCAGGCTGACATAGGTAGTGACAGGACATCTTCACGACAGCTCACTCTCTCTGCAGTCAGGAAGGGAACATTTCCCTGTCTGAACTGCATTCATTGCTCAAGCGTCATTAAGGGCTCCAACATATCACACCCACACACAGGACAACAAATTCCAGTTCGTGGTCACTTTACATGTGACAGTAGTTTTGTTATTTACTTACTAAAATGTCCGTGTGGGTTGTGCTATGTTGGAGAGACCACAATGCGCATAAAAGACCGAGTGGGGAAACATAAATCTACTATTAGGAAAGAGAACACCTTATTACCTATTCCTCAACATTTTATTGAGAAAAATCATCGCATCTCACAATTGCGTTTTCAAATTATATAAGAAGTGACCTTACCTCGACGTGGAGGGAATCGGATCCAGATGCTCCACCAACGTGAAGCATATTGGATCCATCGGTTGGAAACACTTGCCCCCAAGGGTCTGAACAAGGAGTATACATTGAACAGCTTTATCTGAAAGTAGCTTGTGGAACTAATGGTGATTAAATATATATACTGTAATATATTGTGTATCTGGTTTACATAATAGATCGCTGACCTAATTACTCAGGCTCAATAATAATGTACAAGTTTGGATACATACTCTGCTTTGTTTCATTTATATCTAATTTTGTTTGTATTGGTGTCACGTAGCATGATGATTTCACAATCATGTGACTAGTCATGTGACTAGGGGCGGATTGCCTCTAGCCACAGTCATGTGACTAGTCATGTGATTAGGGGGCAGGTCATTTAAAAGATTTAAAGATGTGTTTTACTTGTGGGAATGAGCCATTATTACCTGTTGTCTGACAAAGGCACATGTCTGTGCTGAAGCTAGCGTCACATATGGGTGACGAATAAAGAAGTCTTTTTGCAAAGAAATTACGAGTGCCGGTCCTTTCATTCCCTTCCTAGTCATGTCAGTAAGGGGTTTGACAATCACAGAATAGTTTTTAATAAACTTTCTATAGAAATTTGCGAAACCCAAGAACCGTTGCAGTGCTTTAAGGTTCTCAGGAAGATCCCAATCTAGAATTGCCTGGACCTTCCCAGGATCCATACGGAAACCTGAAGCAGACAATAGATATCCCAGGAACTGTGTCTCCTGAATGGCGAAGACACACTTTTCAATCTTTGCATATAATTTATTCGTCCGTAGGACCTGCAGTACCTGTCTGACATGTACCTCGTGTGTTTTTAGATCAGACGAATAAATTAAAATATCATCTAGGTATATCACCACAAACCTGCCGATAAGATGACTAAAAATATCGTTAACGAAATGTTAGAAGACAGCAGGAGCATTGGTCAGACCGAAAGGCATGACTAGATTTTCATAATGCCCCTCAGGGGTGTTAATAGCTGTCTTCCACTCATCCCCTTCCTTGATACGAATCAGATTGTAGGCCCCCCTAAGATCAAGTTTGGAGAACCACCTAGCACCCGCAATCTGATTAAACAGGTCAGGAATGAGAGGAAGAGGGTATGGGTCTCGGATGGTTATCCGGTTTAGTTTGCGGAAATCTAGGCAAGGACGTAGGCCCCCATATTTCTTTTAACAAAGAAAAACCCTGCAGCCACGGGTGATGAAGAGGGTCTGATGTGTCCTTTAGCCAGACTCTCAGAGATATAATCTTTCATGGCTTGTCTCTCGGGACCCGAAAGATTATATAACCTGGTCTTGGGTAATTTTGCATCGGGAATCAGGTTAACCGGGCAATCATAGGAACGGTGAGGATTTAACGTCTGACAACCCTTCTCAGAGAAATCGTCCTCAAAATCCGAAACAAATGTAGGTAGAGTAGCTGTGGAGGCGACTAAGCAATTGCTATTTAAGCAATTTTCTCTGCAATGCTCACTCCACTCCAATATCACCCTGGCCTGCCAATCCACCACAGGATTGTGCACTACCAACCAGGGAAGACCCAATACCACAGGAGAGGCCCTCCAGAACATAACATGAAAGACACTCGTTTTGGTGGTCTCCTACCTGAAGGTGTAAGTTATGGACAATATGAGTGAGGTTTCTCTGAGACAGAGGAGCAGAGTCAATAGCGAATATGGGAATAGGTCTCTGTAGCTTACAGAAAGACAAACCCATAGTCTGGGCAAAATGGGCATCTATTAAATTAACCCCTGCTCCACTGTCTAGAAAGAAAGAAATAGTCTCCGTCTTATCACCAAAAACAACAACCGCTGGCAACACAAATTGAGACGTTCGTATGGAGGAAACATATACCCCCCGGCTGACATCCTCCACAC
Organism: Bufotes viridis; assembly: GCA_033119425.1. Classification (NCBI taxonomy): domain Eukaryota; kingdom Metazoa; phylum Chordata; class Amphibia; order Anura; family Bufonidae; genus Bufotes; species Bufotes viridis. The sequence goes on from CM065589.1 coordinate 404,084,028, forward strand.
AGCCTGGGGTTAGTAGTTTTTCCAACGGTCGTTTGTTTTTGGGTATGGAAGGACAGACATTATTGAAATGACCCCTCCCCCCACAGAAAAAAACAAACCCCATGCCTACAGCGAGCCTCAGGAGGACGGACCTGACGAGTAGTTCCTCCTAGCTGCATAGGTTCGTCTAGGTACGTACAGACTAGCTGCTGCTTGGGAGGGGTTACTAATTGCTCAGGATTTTTCATTCTGTCCCTAAGACGTCTATCTATTCTTATAGAAAGGGACATAACAGCATCAAGGGAAAAGGGAGTCTCATACAATGCAAGCGCATCCTTAACCCTTTCGTATACACCAAAGCAGAACTGACTCCTGAGAGCCGGATCGTTCCACTGAGTATCCATAGCCCACCTACGGAACTCTGAGCAATACTCCTCTGCTGGCCGATCTCCCTGTAGGAGTCTCCGTAACTTCGACTCAGCCAGGGCGACTCGGTCAGGGTCATAATATATGAGACCCAAGGCCCCAAAAAATCCATCCACTGACCAGAGAGCCTGGGAATCAGTGGGTAAAGAGAACGCCCAGGATTGCGGGTCCCCCTGTAGCAGGGAAATAACAATCCCCACCCGCTGTTCTTCATTACCAGAGGTGTAGGGGCACAGCTTAAAATATAACTTACAGGCCTCACGGAATGTCACAAATTTGTCCCTTCCCCAAGAAAATCTGTCAGGAAGAACAACCTTGGGTTCTGGAGCTACCTGGTTACCCATAGCAACCGCTGGGCTTGCGGTCTGCTGCAATTGCTGCTGCTGGAGGACCGACGCCTTCAATCCTGCCACCTCCAAAGACAGGCCTTGAAGTTGCTTTGTCAAAGCAGCAATAGAATCCATACTGGATTCTAAATAGGCAAAAAATGAAAATAAAAATAAATAAATAAAAAAACATTTTTTTTTCTACCTACACAAAATAAGTTCCAGAGATAATATCACGACCGGCGTGCCGATCACAGACATGTGACGCAAAGGTAGGGAAAAGGGAAAGCCCTGTCCAATGGAGAGGGAAAGGTGGTGACCCCTAACTCACCTTGAAGCTGGCACCTGACTGCCCTGATGTCCCTAGACGGGTTCTTCACCCGTACGCCGATCACGTGCCTAAACCCTGGCTTTCCTTAAGCTGAGCCCTAACTAGTGAATAGGGCGGTGGGAGCACTAGTCCTCACCACTAACACTAAAGGAAAACACCAGGGAGAGAACAGACAATACAGACAAAACATATAAGACCAGGTGGGCTACAACTGCGGACAACAAAAGCTCAACAGGGATCCGGAGGGTAATGCTCTGGTACGACAACCAGGAACAACAGCAACACAGCTCCAGTGGGTCAGTATAGAAGTGCAGGCAGGAAGATCTATATCTGGCAACCATAGAACTGGAAAGGCGGATTATAAGGAGGTTGGGAGTGGCGGACAAGAAACAGATGAGGAGAAGAAGCTACGGATCACTGAGTGAGACAAAAAGGATTGCAAGGCAAACACAGAAAGCTACCATTAAGTAACATCATGATCTTTAGAAATAGAGCACGCAGCCACCCGCTGCGACTTCCTGACCCCGGGTATAACGGAGTCAGACGTGGCTCCTGACACCCTTGTGACAATTTCTGACGTTTTCCTATGAGACCAGGCACCCTCCCTCTTCAGAGCAGGGGGTGCCTGGTTTAATGCTCGGGTTCTCTCATTGACTTCCATTATACTCAGGTGCTCAGTAAAGCACACGAGCATCCTGATGTGTTTGGCCCGAGCACCTGAGCACTTGGGTGTTCAATCAGCACTGCTAGGGAGAGGATATGCAAGCACATATGCAGGAGACTGTGCTCCTGGAAGCAGCAGGGGGAAGACCACATGTGGCCTGAAGCATAGAGCAGCGCGGACAATGAATACTCTTGTGTGTGGCTCTGGGAGAGGGGATGTCGGAGGGGCAGACCAGGGGTGCACCACCAATGACGCAATTGACTAAGGAGAAGCCAGGTAGGGACAAGTGGGGGGCAGAGGAAGGGCCATGGGCAATGAGCTCTTCTATTTTGGAATCACTTATATTTGCATATTCAACAGTATTGTTGTTCTCAGGACAGTGATACAATTCAACGCTGCATCGGGGCATGGGAGTGATGTTTCTCTTTCCTGCCATTCCCTTTAATTCCCTTTTATTCCTAGTGTAACACCCCAGAGTGGTGTTACCACTCCTGAATCCTTCTACTGTCTTTATTGGTCTAACAAAACGTCATCTTATGTATTTCTGTCCAGGTCCTATACACTGTGCATTCCTAATCTTTTTCAACTGTTATGTTCATGTAATGTGCCTGGTTCACCAGCATGTGGAAGCAAACACGGAAGAGCTGTATCTAGGTAGAATGGAGCTTTCCATTCCATTCTATCCCCCTCTGGAGAGAAGTGGGCTTGTCCTACTTCCTGCAGGAAGGGTGGATACCAGTTATAGATAGTGTGGTTTACCTCCGGCAAGGGAAGGGTGTGCAGGGGCATGTCTCTGTTGGACGTGCCCACGCCAGCCAGAGCATCCTAAGCTCTGCTGGCCATGGAGGCCAAAGCTTGAAGCCTCAGGAGCCAGGAGGAAAATTCCCTGGCATAACCTAGAGTCAGAGTACAAAGTGAAGTGCAGCATACAGAAGAAGCTGAGTTATACAGCCAGCCTGCCAGTACAGCAGAGTCAGAGAGAAACAGATATAGCAGAATGGAGTTTGCCTGCCAGTTTCATGCTAAAGCCTGCTGGAACTAAGACAAAGTGTGTAAACTATTTTGGAGAACGTTTATTCAAAGTAAAGCTGCCATTGAACTTCATCTCAAGGTCTGGACTCCAGTTATTCTTTTATCCCTCAATTATTCCCTCTATTTATTGCTTCGGAGCCAAAGCCTGGGGTCCAGCGGTATCCAGGTAGGAACACCGTGACACACATAAAGAAACATTTTAGGCCACACTATAACATTCGGCATTCCTAACCCTGGGACGTGTTATATTGAGGGCCCTAGGGGAGGCACCATTGCACTAGTGCCTGTAGCCTATCAGAGGCTGGTGTTATCATCCATTTTTTTTGCTGGCACATGTTATAAGGGATTCTTGTTTTGTACTAGCACACATAAGGGGGCTCTTTATGTACTGACACACATTATAAGGGGGTATTTTTATACTGACACACATTCTGAGGAAGCTGCTATGGGGACATTCGTTCTATTGGGGGCATTAAAAGGGGGTATTTTTTTTGTATCGCCACACGTCATGAGGGAACATTTTTGTAGTGGCACACATTGTAAGCTGGAATTATTTTACTGGCAAACATCATAAGGGGCCATTTTTTTGTACTGGAACTCGTTATTAGTGATGAGCGGCAGGGGCAATATTCAAATTTGCGATGTTTAGCAAATATTTAGGCAAATATTCCTCAAATATTTGCAAATTTGCAATATTTGCTTGATTGTTAAATCAGCAGTGAAATATTTGCGTATTGTGTGCACAATATAGGTGTGGATCACTTTTGCTACATTTTTCAAGCTGCTAGAAGTTTCCTGAGACTGGACAAAATGGTTGGCACGGCAGAACATTACAATAGCTTTACATGCAGATAGAGTGCTCCAATATATTCACGATTGTGCAAATTGGCAATTAATGCGCATATTTTTGCTCAGTACGGGCAACTTCACATTTTAGCAGATCTGACTACATATTACTAGTGTTGAGCGCGAATATTCGAATAGCGAATATTAATCGCGAATATCGCAACTTCGATAATTCGCGAATATTGCGAATATACTGCTATATATTCGTTATATCGAATATTCATCATTTTTTCCATCTGAACAAATGATTCCTCCCTGCTTAAAATGCTTGTGGGTCAATGAGTCATCGGCCCACAAGCAAGAAGCAGGGAGGAATCATGACTTTAGATGTTGAAAAAAGACGAATATTCTAAAAAACGAATATATAGCACTATAGCGAATATATTCGTTTTGACATTTTTAGAATATTCGTCTTTTTTCCCCTCCAAACAGTACAGTTAAACCCCTTTGGCATACTCCTCCCCACAAGCGTCCCGTCACCATGGGAACGCCTGGTGGTTAGAATATACCATCGGATCTGAGTTAGATCGTGAAAACTCAAATCCGATGGTATATTCTAACACAGAGGCGTTCCCATGGTGATGGGGACGCTGAAGTTAGAGTATACCAACACGCGCATACATACCGGCTCCCTGCTGCCTGGAGGCACCTGTCCTCTGACAGGGCACTGTGATCTGCACTATTAACCCCTCAGATGCCGCACCTGAGGGGTTAATAGTGCGGATCACAGCACCCTGTCAGAGGTCGGGTGCCGCCGGGCAGCAGTGCGCCTCCCCACTATTAAAATCATTAATGGGCAGTGCGCCCTAATTCCCCCTCACCAGTATTACAAACAATAATTGGTGGCCAGTGCCGATCCCCCTATTAAACATCATTGGTGGCCAGTGTGCGCCGACAATCCCTCCCCCGTATTAATTATCGCTGGTCAGTGCGCACTCAATCCCCCTCCCTCCCCAGTAAAAATCATTGCTGGCAGTGCGCCTCCCTCTCCCCCCTCCCATCATTGGTGGCAGCGGCAGCTCCGATCAGAGTCCCAGCAGTGTAATGCTGGGGCTCCGATCGGTTACCATGGCAACCAGGACGCTACTGCAGTCCTGGCTGCCATGGTTAGTTAGTCAGCATTGTACTTACCTGCGCTGGGCCGCCGGGCGCTCCTTCTTCTCAAACTCACAGTTCACAGTGCCCTGTCAGAGGACAGGTGCCTCCAGGCAGCAGGGAGCCGGTATGTATGCGCGTGTTGGTATACTCTAACTTCAAGCGTCCCCATCACCATGGGAACGCCTCTGTGTTAGAATATACCATCGGATTTGAGTTTTCACGATCTAACTCAGATCCGATGGTATATTCTAACCACCAGGCGTTCCCATGGTGACGGGGACGCTTGTGGGGAGGAGTATGCCAAAGGGTTAACGAATATGGAATATAGCTATGCACTAGCAGTGCTAAGTTGAAATCGCAATGCGAATACTTTAAGTTAAATTAATCGCATTGTGATTTCAACTTAGCACTGCTGCTATATTCCATATTCGTTAACTTCGTTCTCATTCTAGCAAGCTGACCCATTATAAACCCAGCTCTAAGTTGAAATCGCAATGCGATTAATATAACTTGAATTAATCGCATTGCGATTTCAACGTAATTCCTCAAATCCGACAGTACATTTTAGTATATGGAGACGTTCCCATGGTGGTGGGGACGCTCCATGAGCACGGAAGTTATGGTTGGCTTGGTAGAATTAGCGAATAGCGAATATGACGAATGTATTCGTCATATTCCTCAAAACGAAGATAACGAAGTATTCTACATCTTCGTTTTAGCAACCTATTCAGTCAACTTCGCTATTCGCTAATTCTAGCAATCAAATAGGAAGGTTGACTTACCAGACAGCTGTGTTAAATTCGCTATGCGATTTTTTTTTAATACAATAATTATATTACTTAATAAAATTATTATATTATATTATATTATTATTCTATTTATTAAAAAAATAAAAAAATCGCATAGCGAATTTAACACAGCTGTCTCTATAGTCAACCTTCCTATTTGCTAGAATTAGCGAAGTTGACGAATAGGTTGCTAAAACGAAGATGTAGAATACTTCGTTATCTTCGTTTTGAGGAATATGACGAATACATTCGTCATATTCGTCATCCTCGCTAATTCTAGATATGAAACCAATAGGAAAGTAGCCTTAAGTTAAAATCGCAATATGCGATTATTTAAATCGCATGTTAATCGCGATAACTAGAAAAATGACGAATATTCGATTTCGACGAATATGAAACGAATATTCATACGAATATTCGCGAATTTCGTCAAAATCGAATATGGCACCTGCCGCTCATCACTACATATTACTAATCGGTGCACTAAGTATTGTTGTGAACTTGTGACATCGCAGCACTGTAGCATGTATCTATGGACAGCCGGACCCTACCTAACACCCTGCACTGGAACCTATCAGCTACACTATATCACTATCTAACCTACACTGACTATCTCACACTATCTTTATTATATATATATAAACTAACTAACTATCTAATGTAATGTGACAGCAAAACACAGAGCACAGCAATGACACTGCTGTCTCTCTCATAACTAAAAAAAAATGCAGAAAATGCATGCTGGGCAGGTTCTTATACAGTGGATATAAAAAGTCTGCACACCCCTGTTAAAATATCAGGTTTCTGTGCTGTAAAAAATGAGACAAAGATAAATAATTTCAGAACTTTTTCCAACTTTAATGTGACCCATAAACTGCACAACTCAATTGAAAAACAAACTGAAATCTTTTAGGTAGAGGGAAGAAAACATATAAAAATAAAATAATATTGTTGCATAAGTGTGCACACCCTTAAACTAATACTTTGTTGAAGCACCTTTTGATTTTATTACAGCACTCAGTCTTTTTGGGTATGAGTCTATCAGCATGGAAAATTTTGACTTGGCAAGATTTGCCCACTCTTCTTTGCAAAAACACTCCAAATCTGTCAGATTGCGAGGGCATCTCCTGTGCACAGCCCTCTTCAGATCACCCCACAGATTTTCAATCGGATTCAGGTCTGGGCGATTTGAATATTCGCGCTCAACACTACTCGTTATCAGGTGGAGTTATTACTACTGGGCGCATTATAGTGGGCTTTGTTACCAATGGGGGACGATAAACAACATGATTACTAATATGGGCACTATAGGGGTATTATTACTTCTGGGGCAAAATGAGGGACATTATTACTATTGGGGGCACTGTTACCAAATACTCTGGCAGAGAATTATTACTATTGGTGGGACTTTTGGGAGGACTGGTACAATGGGGGCACCCTGGCACAATATCAGTTTAGCACACGATATGTGTCAGGGGAAGTATTTGCTGGATGTGAGATGGGGAAACAGCTCTCGTTGTCTGAACACTGTTTGTGTAAATAAAGTTAAATGATCTGGACTGACTGTAATATCATACCAGATGTAAAATAAATATGTATGAAAAATATAAAACTGATTTGATAATTCTCTCCAAATCTAGTGTATGCTTATTTGGAGTAAGGAACACCTGGAGGACTCATTCACCAGGATTCACAAGAGTTATATAAAAAAATGAATAATGCGATTCATTTTCAGTCTTCAGAAAAGTTGATTACTTACAAAAATAGTTTAGGAAGTCTAAATCTATTGTCCATGTGTGAATATAAAAGTCCATAAAGTATCATTGATTAGGAATCTTCTTCTAAGGCTTGTGGGGAGTCGCTCTGGTAGATAGCAGTGCGGGTGCAGTATAGAGGCAAAACAGGGAGTCCAGATAGTGCAATAAACAGTGTTTTATTCACACTTGCACAAAATAAAACAGTCTCTTGGTGTTAATTCACACACATAAGAAATCAAGCGGAAAAGCAAGACAGTCCAAAACAGGCTCCAGTCACCTGGGAGGTTTTTAGATGCAGGTTCACACCTGGCTGTCAGTCCAGCCGTAAGACAGTCGCCGTCAGGCTTCCAGGTCGTCTGCACTCCTCCTTGTTGGGCTCTTGCTTCCAGCCCAGAGAACTTCCAAACACAAGTGAAACAGTCTAACAGCAGCTCCAGGACAATCACACCCTCCACACCCAGCTGCTGGCTGTGTTATAAAGGCCCTGGAAAACCCGGCCTGGACCGTGGGGAGTAGGCACCCACCCAACTCTTTGCCTACTCCCAGTAAGAGCCGGCCCGGATTGGCTTTGCAGCCAAACTAAATAGCAAGGTGTCAAGCAGCACTAGCTGCTGCTGACACACCAAAAATCCGGCTCTTACCTCACCGAGGCCAGGAACCTCGGTGACACGTACCTCCCGTCGACCACAGTACCTTGCACCTTACCACAGGCTCTATGTGTTTCTTTCATCATCTTCAGCAGCAACCACCCCCAATAGAGTGAGTGTAAGAAGATGACCCCCTTGTCTGTCCCTGTCAATCATTTATACCATAGATACAGGCGTGTATGTGCTTCTACATTGTCATATATGGAGCCAAATGTATTACTATAGATGGTGTCAGTGTGTAGTGTAATACATCCTTTTTATTAAATACCATATAATTAGTGATGAGCGAGTGAGTCTCCGCCCCGCACGTTTTGCGGGTTTTAAGCAGCCAATAGAGGTGCAGGAAAGTACTGCCCTCACTGTAATGCCAGTAGCCATGTTAGCTGCTGGCATTACAGTGATTGGCTGGCCGAAACACGTCATCGGAGGTTATATAGCACCCGATGACGCATGTTCGGCTCAGACATAGTCAGGAAGAGCATCGGGAAGGAAGGGAAAGACAGAGCAGGGAGCGAATTTCAGTGATTTTAGTTACAGAAAGCTTTTCAAAAGCCCAAAAGTCCTTTTAAGGACTACTGTGTGTGTGTTTTAGATCCAGGGCCGGCGCATCCTATAAGCTGACTGGGCAGCCGCGTAGAGCGCCCCTTGGGAAGGGGCGTTCCTAGGAGCGCCGGCCCTGCTTCATGCTGCAGCCGGCCGAACGCTCTATATTGAGCCTCTGGCGGCTACAGCACTGCCCGGGCTGGCACGTTTATGAGGGCACACCGCCCGGGTGCAGCAAGAGGAGAGGGACTGACAGGAGGGAAGCGCTCAGTGCTGTTCCCTCCTGTCACTCCCTTATTGTAGCGTGGCCGAGCCCTGTATGGTCCGCGGGTACAGGGAGCTTCTGTCTCCTGTACCCGGCCGGACTGACAGGAAGTGCGCACACAGTGTGCACTTTCTGTTAGTCCGCCCGGGTACGGGAAACAAAGTGCCTGTACCCACGGACCATACAGAGCTCGCCACGCTACACCAGAGGTAGGGGGGGGGAATGGGAAAGAGAATGACATGGGAGGGAGAAGAATGACAAGGGGGGGAAGAGAATGACATGGGGGGAGAATGACAAGTGGGGGAAGAGAATGACATGGGGGGGGGTAGGACATGGGGGGGGGGAATGACAAAAGGGGGAAGAGAATGACTTGGGGGGGGAGAATGACATCGGGGGGGGGGGGGGAGAATGACAAGGGAAGGAACAGAATGACAAGAGGGGGAGAGAGAGAACTGGCGTTAGTTAAAGGGGTTCTGCAGTTTATTTAAACTGATGATCTATCCTCTGATCGTCGAGGGTCCGACACCTGGGACCCTCGCCGATCAGCTGTTTGAGAAGGCAGCGGCACTGGCAGTAGCGCCTCGGCCTTCTTGCTGTTTACCGCAGGCGCAGTGACGTCACGACTAGTATCACTGGCCTTGGCGGGGTTAAGCTCTGTTCACTCGAATGAAGCTTAGCCCCGCCCAGGCCAATGATACTAATCGTGACGTCACTGCGAGAAGGCTGAGGCGCTACTGCCAGCGTTGCTGCCTTCTCAAACAGCTGATTGTCGGTGGTCCCGGGTGTCGGACCCCTGCCGACCAGTTTAAATAAACTGCAGAACTTTAATTTGGCAGATCATTTGGGTGGGGCATTGTGATGTCACATGGGGGGGGGGGGGCCCGGCAAACTTTTCTTTTGCCTAGGGCGGAAAAAATCCTTGCACCGGCCCTGTTTAGATCAACAATATATTTAAAAGCAGTGTCAGGGACATCTGTGCTAAGGAAGGGACAGATAGTGCAGGGAGAGAAATTTGCTATATTTAATACCAAAAGCTTTTCAAAGAACTCCAAATCCTTTAAGGGCTACTTTGTGTGTTTCAGAGCAGCAAGATATTTTTATTTTATAACTATTAGTGACATATACTGTACATGATCCGCAGACTGACTTTTTAATAATCTGGGTCACATCTAGTGTCCATAATCGGTGGTGTTCTCTGTAACCAATACTGTCCTGCCACAGAAAACACTGTCAGTATTACAAATTCCAATATTCTGGTCCTCATATAGTGTCCGTAATATTTGTCTATAACTAATACTGAACTGAATCTGGAAAAACTGAGTATATTACAACTTCCAATAATCTGGGCCTAGTAAAGTGTCCACAATCTGTGGGTTTTTGTATCCCATACTGAACTGAATCTGAAAATAGTGTGTATATTACAATTTCCATTAATCTGGGCCTAGGAAAGTGTCCACAATCTGTGGGTTTTTGTATCCCATACTGAATTGAATCTGAAAAAAGTGAGTATATTACAATTTCCTTTAATCTTGGCCTAGTAAAGTGTCCACAATCTGTGGGTTTTTGTATCCCATACTGAACTGAATCTGAAAAAAGTGAGTATATTACAATTTCCATTAATCTGGGCCTAGTAAAGTGTCCATAATCTGTCGGCTTTTGTATCCCATACTGAACTGAATCTGAACACTCTGTCTATATTACAGCTTGCATTAATATGGGCGTAGGAAAGTGTCCACAATCTGTGGGTTTTTGTATCCCATACTGAATTGAATCTGAAAAAAGTGAATATATTACAATTTCCATTAATCTGGGCCTAGGAAAGTGTCCGCAATCTGTGGGTTTTTGTATCCCGTACTGAACAGAATCTGAAAAAAGTTAGTATATTACAATTTCCATTAATCTGGGCTTAGTAAAGTGTCCACAATCTGTGGGTTTTTGTATCCCATATTGAACTGAATCTTAAAACACTGTGTATATTACAATTTCCATTAATCTGGGCCTAGTAAAGTATCCCCAATCTGTGGGTTTCTGTATCCCATATTGAACTGAATCTTAAAACACTGTGCATATTACAATTTCAATTAATCTGGGCCTAGGAAAGTGTCCGCAATCTGTGGGTTTTTGTATCCCATACTGAATTGAATCTGAAAAAAGTGAGTATATTACAATTTCCTTTAATCTGGGCTTAGTAAAGTGTCCACAATCTGTGGGTTTTTGTATCCCATATTGAACTGAATCTTAAAACACTGTGTATATTACAATTTCCATTATTCTGGGCCTAGTAAAGTATCGCCAATCTGTGGGTTTTTGTATCCCATATTGAACTGAATCTTAAAACACTGCGTATATTATAACATCCATTAATCTGGGCCTAGTAAAGTGTGCACAATCTGTGGGTTTTTGTATCCCATACTGAACCGAATCTGGAAAAAGTTAGTATATTACAATTTCCATTAATCTGGGCCTAGTAAAGTGTGCACAATCTGTGGGTTTTTGTATCCCATACTGAACCGAATCTGGAAAAAGTTAGTATATTACAATTTCCATTAATCTAGGCCTAGTAAAGTGTCCACAATCTGTGGGTTTTTGTATACCATACTGAACTGAATGTGAAAACACTGTGTATATAACAACTTCCATTAATCTTGGCCTAGTAAAGTGTCCACAATCTGTGGGTTTTTGTATCCCATACTGAACTGAATGTAAAAAAAAGTGTGTATATTACAATTTCCATTAATCTGGGCCTAGTAAAGTGTCTACAATCTTTTTTTTTTTTTTATCCTATACTGAACTGAATCTGAAAAAAGTGTGTATATTACAATTGCCATTATTTTTGGGTCTAGTAAAGTGTCCACAATCTGTTGGTTTTTGTATCCCATACTGAACTGAATCTGAAAAAAGTGAGTATATTACAATTTCCATTAATCTGGGCCTAGTAAAGTGTCCACAATCTGTGGGTTTTTGTATCCCATACTGAACTGAATCTGAAAACTCTGTCTATATTGCAACTTGCATTAACCTGGGCCTAGGAAAGTGTCCACAATCTGTGGGTTTTTGTATCCCATACTGAACTAAATCTGAAAAAATTGAGTATATTACAATTTCAAGTGATCTAGGCCTAGTAAAGTGTCCACAATCTGTGTGTTTTTGTATCCAATACTGTCCTGCATCAGAAAACTGTGTCTTTAGCGGGCAGTAAAACAATTTGCACCACATCTACAGACAAAACCATTAATATGAAGAAGGCGAGCCCAAAGGGACGGCGAAGTGGGCGTGATGCTGATGTTGCAAGCCGAAGCCGTGGCCCTGGGCGCAATGAAACTGAGCCTGCTGCCAGTGCACCAGAAAAAACAAAAAAATCCACCTTACCCAGCTTCATGTCCAACTTTGCTGGGCGGCGCAGGACAACACTGTCCAAGTCGGACCAGTGCGAACAGGTGGTTGGTAGGATTGTAGAAGATAATGCTTCCAGTCGGTTAAGCACCACCCTCTCTTCCATTCTCTGTAGCCAAGACTCTGGTCAACCGAATCCTCACTCTGATCCTCCTTCCTCCCACCATGTCGCGCCTGGCCAAACAAGTGATCCCACACTCGGATATTCACATGACCTCTTTTCATCGCCAGTACTTGGTTTGGCTCTCTCGCCAAGCACGCTTGAAGAGGTACCTGAGATATTTATCCCGGATTCCCAACCTCTTGAGCCTTTACATTCTCAAGAAGATGACGGTGGTGAACGGCAATCATTCATTTACGAGGTGGATGATGATCAGACACATTTGTCAATTACTGAGGTTGTGGTTAGGTCAAGTCAGGAGGATGAGCAGAGTGAGGAAGTGGAAGAGGAGATGGTGGACGATGAGGTCACTGACCCAACATGGGAAGGGGAAAAGCCGAGCGAGGACAGCAGTACAGAGGGGGAGGGATCCACAGCACTGCAACAGTCTGGAAGGGGCTGTGGGGTTGCAAAAGGGAGACGTCACACAACACCAAACAGCCCCGCAACCGTTACACCGAGCACCCCCATGTGTAAATCTACCTTGCCAAGGGGTAGGTGTTCCACAGTATGGCGCTTTTTTGAGGAAAGCGCAGATGAAAAAAGAGTGGTAGTTTTCAACCTGTGCAGTGCCAAAATAAGCTGGGGCATGAACACTAGCGACCGCACCACCACCAGAATGATCCTCCACATGGCATCCAAGCACCCTAATAAGTGGGCCGAACGCCTGGGTCCACAATCTGGGTCTGCGGGTCACACCACTGCCTCCTCTTCCCCTGTGTTATGCACTGCTGGCCAATCCCCTGTCGAAGGCTCAGGCTCTGATGCCCCTTGCCCTGCATATGGACATTTGCATGAACAGTCAGCAACAACATCCCCTTCCCTGTCCCAGCACAGCGTCCAAATGTCGATAACACAGGCATTTGAACGCAAGCGCAAATTTTTAAAGAGGGTCAGCTCACCAGCAGGCCTTCAACCATAATATTTTAGATGGACAGCTCACCAGCAGACCCTCAACTATAATGTTTAGAGGGTCAGCTCACCAGCAGACCCTCAACCATAATGTTTTACAGGGTCAGCTCACCAGCAGGCCCTAAACCATAATGTTTTATAGGGTCAGCTCACCAGCAGGCCCTCAACCATAAAGTTTTATAGGGTTAGCTCACCAGCAGGCCCTCAACCATAATGTTTTAGAGGGTCAGCTCACCAGCAGGCCCTCAACCATAATGTTTTAGAGTAGACATGTGATGGTGCGCTCACCTGGCTTGTATCAGCATGGACTATGCCCGGATCCTCGGTGTTCCATATGGATAAGAAGATAAAAGAAAGTCCAGCTTGAAAAAAATGGTCCAACTTTATTCTTTACACGTTCAGGTAGTTATCTCCTTTTATGGTCAAAATTTATCCTCTTTCACTAGGCACTTAACTTAGATTTATCTATTGAATATATGTGATATTACTTGTGGGTTGAGACTGGATATTGACCTAGGGGATTCTTCTGATGTTATGATTGATTGTGATACCTCCTATGTGGACTATGCTTTTTTGTACCACCAGCCTTATACATTATGGATATTGTAAGAAAATGAATTTTTAATATATTTTATTGATTGTGTCTAATAAAGTGAATTAATATTTATCCGGATGGATATTTGGTGTTCTTGTTTGAGGGGTTGTCCGGCTTTATTTTGGCGGTTACCCAAAGCCAATTTTGGTGTATACCAACTTTATTCTTTACAGTGCGTTTCGGATCAAAAGACACTAGCGATCCTTATTAATAACAAAGAATAATGATCGATAGTGTCTTTTGAGCCAAAACGCATAGACGCAATATGTTACTGGTTTTTATTGCACTGTAAAGAATAAAGTTGGACCATTTTTTTCAAGCTGGACTTTCTTTTATCTTCTTATCCATAATGTTTTAGAGGGTCAGCTCACCAGCAGCCCCTCGCCCCTAATGTTTTAGAGGGTCAGCTCAGCAGCTGGCCCTCACCCGTAATGTTTTAGAGGGTCACCATCAAGCCCTTGCTCCAAATATTTTTGAGGGTCACCTGCAGGCCACCAATCATAATTTTATGTATTGTACTGCAGATTCCTTGTAATTTTTGGCAGCCCTTTCACTACCTGAACAATTGTACCACAATGTGAACGGGGTCCTCCTTTATGTGATATACAGGCTGTTTCGGAGTGCCTCTTGCCTGTAATTTTTGGCAGCACTTGATAGGATTGATAGAACTGAATGTAGATCATGTGCACTCCTAAAATTGAATTATATCATATTATCCCAATGATGCTCATGTGCCATATCTATCACTTTTTACTATTTGTGGTGACACAGCTTTTCTGGGCACAGATTTTTACTTGCATACCAGGAATTCCTTGGTCTTCTTCAGAAGTGTCATGTAACTCACTCTGAACAGCTGACATTCCCCTTCTTCTCACCAGTTATAACATGGTAGAACTTTATAAGGAATTTGGAGTAACTGTCCATTCAGCCTCATATGAAGAATTTCAAGCTCTCAGCATGATTGTTGACGATCAAGTGAAATGACTGTAGTCCTTTAACAAAGCATTTAGCTTTAGTATCACAAGTAGCAGATTCCTGAACTTCACAGAGTTGTTTTTGGCAATCCAAAGGAATAGCTTTTCAGGAAAAAAAAAAAAAATCAACCTAGGCCGTACATAGGCGCTAAATATCTCACTTCTTGAGCCCTACCTGTTCTAAATCTAAATAACTTACTGAAGCTCTTCAGCACTTGCTCTCCTTTGAGCTCAGTTCTCCATTTTTTATGCCTGTCCTTCTGTCACAGACCTCCTTTCTGTGTGGACGGAACTTTCTTCACACATTTCCCATAATATAACACAGATTTGTTTACCTCCAAGTCTTTTGCTGGGACATCAATCTTTATTTTTATAGACTTTATGACTATCACAGTCTCTAGAAAACATTACATTTCCTGCTGACTTTAGTCTTGATTGAAGAGATCTTCTTTTTTCTTTCCTACTGCTACACCAAAGTTGGTGATTATACCTAACCTATAATATCACAGTGTATACCATTCATTTATTATCATAATATATTTTAACATAATATAGATGTTTATATATTATTGACAATATTATCCAAATAGAAATTTTTTTATGTACGTGTAACCTTTTTATCTTTATTCCTTCAGTCATGTATCTTTGTGTATGTTTGTGGAATTTTTATAAATAAAAATTATATTGATTAATTTAATTGATCACACAAAATATATCTTTCTACAGTAAAACCAAATATTTACCTTTTCAATAAAGTAATACTGCATGAGATATGACATATTACTCTATTACATATTATTGTATTCTTCTTCTTTAAAATATAGCTATAAATAGGAACCTTTGTTTAAAAAAACAACAAATATGTATTAACATACTCCCCATAGCTGGATATGCTTTGAAATATAGTTGACCCTTATTTTTGAATGACTATTAATGGTTTTCCATTCCTAGCAGTGATCCAGGGTTAACTCCTTCCATATTTGGAAACTCTCTGGAATACAATATCCCAAATAACAAGTACAGTAACTCCATGATCACCATGTAGTTCATGCATGTCATACTCTATACTCCTCCTACTGTGGAGTACATGTCTGAGCCCGAGCACCACGCCAAGGTTTCTCAAGTAGCTTGGGTACTAACACTCACTCTTGGCGCGGTGCTCGGGCTCAGACATGTCCCCACAGTAGGATATGTTGGTTAATTCTCAATTTTAACATCAGATTGAGGGTTAGTAAGACCGCAGAGTGCAACTGTTTGCTCTATTATTATTGTTATATTGTTATATTGTTTATCACATCCACGTAACTGCCACCGTGTGTAGGATGTCTATTGTGGTACTTGTGGTCCACTGTGGGCATCCTCTATTGTATGCATTTTTGCTGGGGATCGCCAATATCAACGGGCCACAAGTGTAGGATCTGCTCCCCTGTTTATATATGCACAACTGCATTTGGGTTTGAGCATTTCCTGCCTGTTTAACACCACACCATTTTTTTCAGTTGTTTTATATACTGGATCATCAAATATTCAGCTTAATATAACTTATAATGTTATAGAACGTTTAATCTGTAACACCAGAATCAAGTGTCTTGTTATAAATATGTGTCACATTGTTATTATAAGGCCTCAATATTATCCATATTCTTAACACAATTTAGACACATTTCCTTTATCTCATTTCCAGTATAAATGTTTATATATATAATTGGTAACACAAATAATGAAATATGTTCTATAATCCTACAATATATCTCATATGTCATTCTAAGTAATATGACCTATTTATTCATTTCTAACTCAAATATGTTATGCTCGGTCTTAGAATAGCATTCATACCTGCTCACATGGCACATACTCACATAACACAGCAGCTGTTCACATCACTCTTACATCATCACACGCTCATATAGCCAATTAACTTCAATTAATAAAATGATGTAATAGAACCCATACATATGTATGTTTGGAAATGCGTATTATAAAATAAATTTCAGTTATAAACCTGAAATGCTTCATTTGTGGACCACAAATAAACAACAATTTAGTATGTTGCATAAACTTAAGATCCTTGAATTTCTAGAAATAGGCCTTTCCATACCATGAACCTATTCTTAGACAAAAGGTCTCAAATGTCATCATGTGCTCCTGTCCATCAACTGACCATGTGCTTTTCACCATAGCTGAACACAAGAACCATGCTTCATTTACAAGTTACCTCTTAAATATCTTACATTTAGTGTTATTCTGTTAGTCAAACATTGTTATATGGATTAACAATTTGATTACTAGACATTCCATGCATATATGAAAGTTATTTAGTAATGTGGAGAATTCTGCATATAAACAAAACCATATCGTCTGCCGATCTAATTTTTCACTAGGCATAAACAAAAAATTGCAAGCTATTCTTATCAGCAATAGAATTTATTATTTCCATACTCACAACTAGAGATGAGCAAATCAAAGCCGACAAAGTGGAATTCGTTTAGAATTTCATGAAAAAATAACTTGAAAATAACTTGAAGGCTAAAACAGCGGCTAAAATGGCGGCTACACATGTGAGGACATGGGGCAAGAAACTCTGGGAAGGCAGGATGACCCATAAGGCCATGCATACAGCCAATCAGCAACCAGCTAGCCCAGTGATGTCACAGCCCTATAAAAACGACGGCCATCTTAGATTCTGCCATTCACAATAGTACTTCGGGACAGACGTGTATGCAGGCACTAGGGAGAGTGAAAGAAAAACGAATTGTTAAAAAAAAAAGGAATGAATCGATTTACTAGTGCAGGGAAAGGATAGTGAGAGGACTCCTTCCACAGGCAGGGAGAGACGTGTGCAGATGCTAGAGAGAGTCATGGGAAAATCCTCATTATTAAAAAAAATGATGTACAAGTGCAGGGAAACATTACTTGGGGATCCAGACAGTCTCATAATACACCTTTTTCATTCCAGCAATTAGTTATTGGGGTGCAAGTGCTATGTTGAAAAGCCTTTAGTGGCTTTTATCTGTTGAAAAAGATAAATATATACACAGGTCACTTTTGTTGTTTTTTACGCTAAAATAATTTGCAGTAATTTCTGGTGAAAGAGTATAGAGCGGTATTTCAGTAATAAACGAAAAATATAAACGCACTGCATGTTTGCAGTCAATTCTGGTAAAAGAGCTTAGGGCGGTATTTCAGTAATACACGAAAAATATAAACACGCTGCACGTTTGCAGTCATTTCTGGTGAAAGTGTATAGGGTCGTATTTCACTACTTAAAGAAAAAAATATATGCACTTCACTCTTTAATTGTTTTCATGTTAAAGCTTATAGTGGCCTTTTTTCTGTCCAACAAGAAATATATATTCTAGGGTCACTTCTGCTGTTATGTCTGGTTAATAGGGGCCTATTACAGTAAAAAAAGAAAAAATATATATACGCACTGCAGTGTTGCAGTGATTTTAGTTGAGAGCATATAGGGGCGTATTTAATTCAAAAAAGAAAAATATAAATGCACTGCACTGTTGCAGATATTTCTGGTGAAAGCGTATAGTGACGTATTTCAGTACTACAAGAAAAATATATTTACACCTCACTCTTTAATAGTTTTCTGGTTAAAGTGTATAGTTGCCTTTTTCCGTCCAACAAGAAATATATATTCTTGAGTCACTGGTGTAATTTCTGGTGAAAGGGTATAGGGGCTGTGGGGAGTCGCTCTGGTAGACAGCGGTGCGGGTGCAGTACAGAGGCCAAAGGGAACCCAGAAGGTGCAGCAAAACAGTGTTTATTCACCCTTGCATAAACAAAACAGGAAACAGTCACTTGGTGTTAACTCACACTCAGCGGAAAACGAGAGGCAAAACAAAACAACCTAATGCAGGTTCCAGTCACCTGGGAGGTTTAGGTGCGGGTTCGCACCTGGCTGTCAGCCCAGCCACAGGACAGACCACCTTCAGGCTTCCAGGAAAAACACCACTCTGCTGAGCTCTTTACTCCAGGTCAGAGAGCTCCACAGCACTATTAGCAGCTCCAGGACAATCACACCCCACCTGCTGGTGCTGGCTGTCTTTTAAAGGTCCGGGAAAAACCGGCCTGGACAGTGGGGAATAGGCACCCGCCCAACTCTTTGCCTACTCCCAGTAAGAGCCGGCCCGGATTGGCTTTGCAGCCAAACTAAATACAAATGTGTCAAGCAGCACTAGCTGCTGCTGACACCCAAGAAAACCTCTTACCTCACCGAGGCCAGGAACCTCGGTGACACGTACCTCCCGTCGACCACGGTACCTTGCACCCTCTTACACCCCCCCCCCCTTTGTTCAACTCTGAGGGAACACATGTGAGGCAGTGGACGCGGGACAGGGCATCTGCGTTACCCTGCAAGCGGCCTGCCCTGTGTTCTACCGAGAACTTGAAATTTTGTAAGGATAGGAACCACCTGGTGACCCGAGCATTCCTCTCCTTGGCCTGGCTCATCCACTTGAGAGGGGAATGGTCGGTCACCAGACGGAACCTCCTCCCTAAGAGGTAATAGCGGAGAGATTCGAGTGCCCACTTGATAGCCAGGCACTCCCTCTCCACTATACTATACCTGGTCTCGGCTGGGTGAGTTTACGGCTCAGGAAGACAACGGGATGTTCTTCCCCATTGACTTCCTGAGACAGTACTGCACCGAGACCTACCTCCGAGGCATCCGTCTGAATGACGAACTCCCTGTTGAAGTCGGGTGTCACCAAAACCGGGGACCCACACAGGGCCGACTTCAACGCGGAGAAAGCCTCCTCCGCCTTCTCACTCCAGCTAACCTTCCCAGACTTTCGCCCCTTCAACAGGTCTGTCAACGGCGCTGCTATTGTGGCAAAGTGGGGCAAAAACCGCATGTAGTACCCTACAATTCCCAGGAAGGACTTTACCTGCCTGGTGGTGACCGGTCGGGGCCAGTTACGTATGGACTCTACCTTAGTTAACTGCGGCTTGATGACTCCCCGCCCAATAACATACCCTAGATATTTGGTCTCTTCCAACCCAATCGCACACTTCTTTGGATTGGCGGTAGTCCAGCTTTCCTCAGGGCATCCACTACCGCCTGCACTTTGGGCAAATGGCTTTCCCAGTCGGTGCTGTGGATGATTACATCATCTAAGTAGGCCGAAGCGTGCCGACGATGAGGTCGTAGCACAATATCCATTAACCTTTGGAAGGTGGCGGGGGCGCCATGCAGGCCAAAGGGTAACACCTTGTAATGATACAGGCCCTGCGGGGTAACAAAAGCGTTTTTTTCCTTGGCCGCCTCCGTTAAGGGTACTTGCCAGTATCCTTTAGTGAGGTCTAGCACAGAAAAATAACGGGCTTGCCCCAAATTCTCAACAAGCTCGTCTACCCGGGGCATGGGATACGCATCAAACTTGGACACTTCATTTAACTTGCGAAAATCGTTGCAGAACCGCAACGTCCCATCCGGCTTGGGTATTAGAACTATGGCACTGGCCCACTCACTTTTCGACTCCTCAATGACATCAAGCTTCAACATTAATTGCACTTCCTCCGCGATGGCCCGTCGCCGAGCCTCGAGTACCCGGTATGGTTTTAACCGGATCTTGGCCTGAGGCTCAGTGACGATGTCATGTTGGATGAGAGACGTGCGGCCAGGGAGGTCAGAGAACACATCCGTGTTCCGACTGATGAACTCCCTGACTTCCTGAACTTGTTTGGAAGACAGGCTGTCTGCAATTTTTACCGTGGCTGCCGCTTCGCAGGCCTCGAACTGCGGGGCTGGACCCTTCTCACCCAGAAGCCCTGGCCGGGGGCTGTTGTCGTCGGTCGTGTTCCTATCCTTCCACGGCTTTAGTAAATTCCCGTGGTACACCTGCTCCGGCTTGCGCCGCCTTGACTGGTGTACCTTGTAATTTACTTCCCCTACCTTCTCGATCACCTCATAGGGGCCCTGCCACCTAGCTAGGAACTTGCTGTCAAGGGTGGGTACCAGAACCAAAACCCGATCTCCCGGATTGAAGTCCCTTACCCGAGCCTGACGATTATAGACCCTACTCTGGGCTTGTTGCGCTGCCTCCTTATGCTCCCGGACCAGCGGCAACACCCTTTCCATCCGTTCCTGCATCTGGGTGACATACTCAATGACACTTTTGTGGGGGACAGGCTGTTGTTCCCACGCTTCCTTGGCGATATCCAACAGGCCCCGAGGGTGTCTGCCATAAAGCAGTTCAAAGGGCGAGAACCCAGTAGAGGCCTGGGGCACCTCTCGCACTGCGAACATGAGATAGGGCAGAAGCAGGTCCCAGTCCTTCCCATCTCTAGACACCACCCTTTTTAACATATTTTTTAGAGTTTGGTTAAACCTTTCGACAAGACCGTCCGTTTGCGGATGGTAAACGGACGTCCGCAATTTCTTTATACGCAATAATTTACACAGTTCCATCATAACTTTGGACATAAAAGGGGTCCCTTGGTCTGTCAGAATCTCTTTTGGCAGGCCCACACGGGAAAACATTTCCATTAACTCTTTGGCAATGAGCTTAGCCGATGTATGTCGCAGAGGCACCGCCTCCGGATACCGAGTGGCATAGTCGAGAACTACCAGAATGTGTTGGTGGCCCCTGGCAGACTTTGGTACAGGCCCGATTAGATCCATAGCGATACGCTCAAACGGGACCTCAATGATTGGAAGAGGCACAATTGGACTACGGAAATGTGGCTGGGGGCTATATACCTGACAGGTTGGACAAGATTTACAATATTCTTCTACCTCCTTAAACACACCAGGCCAATAAAACCGCTGCAGTATGCGGTCCTGGGTTTTCTGCCACCCAAAGTGTCCCCCAAGAACATGTTGGTGGGCAAGCTCCATGACCAGCTTGCGATACTGCTGTGCTGTGGGCACCACCAACTGTTCAACAGATTCACCCCGGATTTGGTTCACCCGATATAACATTTCTTGGTGAACGACAAAGCGGGGAAATATTAACTCAGCCCCTGGCTTCTGGGGTTTACCATCAATTTCCACCACATTCTCCCAGGCCCTGGTTAGGGTTTGGTCCCGGTGTTGGGCGGTCCCAAAATTGTCTCCGGAGACGTGGAGGTTTGCCAACTCAGGTCCTGGTGGCAAGTCCTCCATGTCTCCCACCATTACACTCAGTGGGGGTGTCTCCCCCTCTATCACAGAAGTGGTGGTCACCCCTACCGCAGGCCCTTCGGACTCGGGCTCCCAGGGCTCTGGCCTCCCACTGGAACCAGGCCACTCTGCTAGGGTTACCCCTGTCTCAGGGCTATTAGTCACTTTCATCTCAGGCCACAGTGACGGAAAACCAGGGAAGTCTCTCCCAATTATTAGTTCATAAGGTAGCTTTGTGGAGATCGCACTTCACAAGTCCATGTGCCGGCCGCCGTGGACAGAGACATTACAGCAGTGGGATAGTCCTTTAAGTCTCCGTGTATGCACACCACACCAACTTTCCGGCCCGTATACTGGGTGGGCTGTACCAGGGCAGCACTTACCAGGGTTACTAGGCTCCCTGAGTCTAGTAGCGCCACTGCCAGATTATCATCCACTTGCACCTGGCACAGGTGACGATTGTCTATTGTCTCGGGGGTGCCGGTTGCACCGGTACCCATAATTAGTCTCCATGGGTTCTCCCCGGTGTGGACAGTTGGCCCTTACGTGGCCAGGCTCCTGACACCGCCAGCAGACAATCGGGGCCGGGTCCACAGGGGGCACACCCCGAACAGGTCTCTCAGGTATCAGACGTCGGGACTGGATGGGCCCCCTCCCAACAACCGGCCCCCTCCCAACAACACCCCCTTGCAAGTTTTTTGTGGCCTCATAGCGCTCCACCAGATCAACCATTTCAAGGGCATTAGTGGGGGATACCTGGCCGATCCAGTGCTGAAGGGGGTAAGGCAAGGCCCTCCAGAACATGTCAGCCAGCAGACGGTCCAGCATAGCAGTCGGACTTAGAATATCAGGCTGCAGCCACTTTTGCAACCTGTGCAGCAACTCATAGTACTGCGGCCTGGCGGGTTCAGCCGTTTTAAAGTCCCACTGGTGGACCCGCTGAGGCCGGATCCTGAGGCAGGATCTCCCCCTTCACCGTGGGGAAATCAGCAGCCTGGTCATCTGCTAAGTCAAAAAAAACTTGCTGGGGTCCGGATGCCAGGAACGGAGCGACCACCTCGGCCCACTGGTCACGGGGTAACTTTTCCCTCACGGCCACCTTCTCAAAGACCGCCGGATATGTCTCATGTCGTCCGAGGGGGTCATTTTTGGGATCGCCGCACGGACCGTTTTCCGGGCATCATGGTCGTGGTGGGACGCTCCTGCAGCTTGTAACGCCATCACGTGCTGTAATAGTTGCTGGTTGGTCTCCCGCTGCTGCACGTTAGCCTCTATGAGAGCCTTCACAGCAGCCTCCATGTTGCCAGAAATTCCTGCTTGCAACT
This sequence comes from Bufotes viridis, assembly GCA_033119425.1. Classification (NCBI taxonomy): domain Eukaryota; kingdom Metazoa; phylum Chordata; class Amphibia; order Anura; family Bufonidae; genus Bufotes; species Bufotes viridis. The sequence continues at coordinate 404,107,203 of CM065589.1, forward strand.
TTGATGGTTTAATATATTCCATGCATTCGTGCCCAGCAAAACAAACAAACTTCGGCGTTCACGCCAGCCTCACTGCGCATGCCCGCATCCGACACCAAATGTGGGGAGTCGCTCTGGTAGACAGCGGTGCGGGTGCAGTACAGAGGCCAAAGGGAGTCCAGAAGGTGCAGCAAAACAGTGTTTATTCACCCTTGCATAAACAAAACAGGAAACAGTCACTTGGTGTTAACTCACACTCAGCGGAAAACGTGAGGCAAAACAAAACAACCCAATGCAGGTTCCAGTAACCTGGGAGGTTTAGGTGCGGGTTCGCACCTGGCTTTCAGCCCAGCCGCAGGACAGACCACCTTCAGGCTTCCAGGAAAAACACCACTCTGCTGAGCTCTTTACTCCAGGTCAGAGAGCTCCACAGCACTATTAGCAGCTCCAGGACAATCACACCCCACCTGCTGGTGCTGGCTGTCTTTTAAAGGTCCGGGAAAAACCGGCCTGGACCGTGGGGAATAGGCACCCGCCCAACTCTTTGCCTACTCCCAGTAAGAGCCGGCCCGGATTGGCTTTGCAGCCAAACTAAATACAAATGTGTCAAGCAGCACTAGCTGCTGCTGACACCCAAGAAAACCCGGCTCTTACCTCACCGAGGCCAGGAACCTCGGTGACACGTACCTCCCGTCGACCACGGTACCTTGCACCCTCTTACAGGGCCTATTACAGTAAAAAAAAAAAAACATCAGTACAGTGTTGCAGTTATATCTGGTAAAGCCTTTACTGGCGTATTGCAGTAGAAAAATAAATATATATTTGACATTCGCTGGTGCACTTGTATGAAGAAAAACCTTTGTTTACGTATATCAGTAGAAAAAGAAATATACATTTGCAATTTGTTGCTGCAATTATATCTTGAAAAACATTTATTGATGTATAGCAGTAGAAAAATTCAAATATATTCAGCGTTCACTGTTGCAGTTATATGTGGTAAAGCTTTTAGTGTTGTATTTCTGTAGAAAAATAAAGATATATTTAGAGTTCAGTGCTGTAGTTATATGTGGGAAATTCCTTTTTGTGGCATGGACCGAATTACATTGTGGTGAAATTTTGTATTTACGTTTCACACACTGCACGCTTACGTGACAACATCCATGAGAGCGGTGCACCAATAGAGGTGAATACACTATGCACTAACCCTGCACAAAAATGCGAACTAATTCACATCAGCCCGCATCTATCTGTGGTATTGCTTATTGGACACTACGGGGACTTTTCTCCAGCACAGAAACCGCACGAGGACCGCGTCTCGCTCTTCCAGCGTGGACCTACTTCCTCTGCCATGTCCTGTTCACTTCAGATCACTCCGCCTCAGGTGCCTTTGGCTTTTTGAAACTGACAGACAGCCTATTACCCTCTGTTGAAAAGCCTTTAGTGGTGTATATACGTGGAAAAAGAAAAATATTCTCGGAGTTCACTGTTCAAGTTATATGTGGTAAAGCCTTTAGAGGCATATATCAGTAGAAAAAGACAGTCGGCGATCAGCGATGCAGTTATATACGGTAAAATCTTTTTAAAATTATTTCATTGGAAAAAAATCTTATATTCTGCGTTAAGCGCTGCAGTTAAATGCGGTAAAATCTCTTTTGAAATATTTTGGTGGAAAAAAATCTTATATTCAGCACGAAGTTCTGCACTTATATGCGGTAAAATCTTATTTTAATTATTTTTTGGAAAAAAATCTTGTATTCTCTGTTAAGCGCTGCACTTATATGCGGTAAAATTTTTGGTCAATTATTTTGGTGGAAATAAAAATTTCCACCTCCTCCATTAACTTCCTCATCTCTTCATTAAAATCAGACACACTACCTTTACCCCCCCCCCCCCACAGCTCTATATATAAGTAGTGCCAGCACCACCTAGGAGTGAATAAAGGTAAATTATACTGCCAGCCTGTTAAAGGGACATCATGATACCACAATACATTTGATATGACATTTAGCAAGAGTTTAAAGTGCCCACATATAGCCAGGATTTCCACACACCAATGCATGATGCGTCAGACTAGATTATCCATGGTGCCACACCAACATTTTGACAAAAGAGACCGGTTTCTTCTGGCTACCTGACTCAGCTACTATTCTGATGCTGCCACCTGCCTGATGCCACATCTGATGCCAAGTGCTCCTTCTTTCACCCACCATCTTCAGCGGGTACTATTATTGACACCCACCTCCACGGTATGTCATCTTGCCACTCTGTGGTCTCCTGATGCTGCCAGCACCTCCAGACTCTATTATTGTGCCACTCTGTTTCCTCCTCCTGATGCTGCTGCCGACACCTCCACACTCTGTCAATGTACCACTCTGTGGCCTACTCATGCTGCTGCCACCTCTAGACTCTGTCATTGTGCCACTCTATGGCCTCCTCCTGATGCTGCTGACACCTCCCCACTCTCTCATTGTGCAACTCTGTGGCCTACTCATGGTGCTGCCACCTCCAGAATCTGATGCTGCCATGTCCACACTATGTCACCTTGCCACTCTGTGGTCTCCTCATGCTGCCATGTCTACACTATGTCACCGTGCCACTCTGATGTATCATGCTGCTGCTGCCAAGTCAACACTATGTTACCTTGCCACTCTGTGGCCTGCTGATGCTGCCATGTCCACACTATGTCACCTTTTCACTCTGTGGTCTACTGTTGCTGCCATGTCTACATTATGTCACTGTGCCACTCTGATGTATCATGCTGTTGCTGCCATCTCCACACTATGTCACCTTGCCACTATGTGGCCTCTTGATGCTGCCAGGTTCACATTATGTCACCTTGCCACTCTGTGGCCTCCTGATGCTGCCATGTCCACACTATGTCACAGTGCCACTCTGTTATATGATGAACTGCTGCTGCTGCCATCTCCACACTAAGTCCCTCTGTTGTCTACTGATGCTGCCAAGTCTACACTATGTCACCTTGCCACTCTGTGGCCTACTGATGCTGCCATGTCCACATTATGTCACCTTGCCACTCTGTGGCCTCCTGATGCTGCCATGTCCACACTATGTCACAGTGCCACTCTGTTATATGATGAACTGCTGCTGCTGCCATCTCCACACTAAGTCACCTTGCAACTCTGGCCTCTGATGCTGCCATCTCCACACTATGTAACCTAGCCACTCGCTGGCCTCCTGCCGCCTCCAGACTTTGTCATTTGGCCACGCTGTGGTCTCCTCATAGGGACATTCTGTGGACTTCTCATGCTGTTCCCACCCTCCCCACTTCATGACTGGGCCACTATTTTGTCTTTCAGCCTGGCTGACATTACCTTTTATTTGAACTTTCTTCTGATCTGTCAGAAGGAAGGAAAATTGAGACGCACAATGGATCCTGTCTGTGTAGCAGCTGTAAGGCCTGTATGGTCTCATCAGAATTGGCTTATGATTTGGTAGCCAAAAGCAGGAGTGGATGCAAAAACACAGAAGACATGCAGATATTCCAATCATGTGTCATCTCTGTTTTAGATCCACTCCTGTTTTTATTGGCATTAGCAATACTGAGAAAATGCTGACTGAGTGAAGGTGTATGCTCCACAGACAGGATACGTTTTTTGTGGGTTATTGTTCTGATGGATCAGAGTAAGGGCAAAATAATCAGTGACGTCAACACAAACATACTGCTGACACCCTCTCCACTCTGTCGAGGGGCTCTACTTGTAAAGCGTGTAATAGAACAGGTTCTGTAGACATTTATGAGGAATCAGCTCACGAGGGTGTAAAAGGAGTCCACTTCTTCTTGACACAACTGTAAGGCTGAGTTCATACTTGAGTTATTAGGCCAGTTTGTGCACGTTTTAGTATACTTTCTTATACTTTTAATCAAGTTTTGGGTTAATAAATTTAATATTAATATATTTTCTAAATTTAATAATAAAAATTAAATGTTTAAGACAGGAGAGAATCGGCCAGTCCTCAGTTTATTCAATTACGTGGTGCTGCGATGGAGAAAGCATTCCAAAAAAACAATTCCTCTCCACCTGGAGCCGAATCCTGTCAAAATTAATGCAAGTGCTGTATTGTCTGCTCATCCCGCAAGATACTTCTGGGGGAACCTGCCTGCCATGAACACGCCTCTACTAGCGACAGACAATGAGAAGAAGACAAAGATTTCTTGGAGCCTGGAAGAGTTGCGAAGTTAATCAAGATTTAAACCAACCAGGCCACGGTCTCTTTGTCAGGGGTTCCCAGTCATCTTGGAATGGAAAGGAGGGCATCCTTATTATATTTAATAAATTTAATAATAAAATGTTTAAAAAATTTAAAAATAAAAATAAAATTTGTCCTAATAAAAGAGGAGGACGATGAAGAGGGTCTTCAGATTTCCACCGCACTATACACACGTCTCAAAAATGAACCGCGGCTCCCAACAGTAGCTCCTGGGAAGGTCATGGAGCGCCCCTGTCATCCAGCATCTATTCGCCCCACGGAAGGATTATTTTTAAAGTGTGTAGAAGCCACAAGGGATCCCACACTGCAGATTTATCATGAAGACACTGTATTTTATAATATTACATTATTATTTTGTGAATTAGCAATACTGATGGATTACTGAGCAAATGCTGACCGAATGAAGGCGTATGCTCCAAAAAGCAGGAGTGGGTACAAAACACAGAAAACATGCAAATATTCCATACACGTGTCATCTCTGTTTTGTATCCACTCCTTTTTTTTTGTGGCATTAGCAATACTGATGGATTACTGACAAAATGCTGACCGAGTGAAGGCGGATGCTCAACAGACAGGATCCGTTTTTTGGGGGTAATTGTTCTGACAGATCAAAGGAAGGGCAAAATAATCAGTGACGTGAACACAAACTTACTGCTGACACCCTCTCCACTCTGTCAGGGGCTCTACTTGTATAAGCGCTTAATAGAACAGGTTCTGTAGACATCTATGTGGATTCAGCTGACGACGGTGTAAAAGGAGTGTGCTTCTTCTTGGCGCTAGCAACGACCTGTGAGGCTGAGTTCATACTTGAGTTATTTGGTCAGTTTTGGCCCCGTGACTGCCCAAATAAGTGAAGTGCGCAGTGATTCTAAGAGCGACGCTTGTCATCCGCATGTCCTTCTGACTCACAGTATTATTTCACTACCACAGCACACTCCCTATGCATGTCACTGCAAGGCACAGTGTTCTAAACCACTATAAAGGCTCTCTGCAGCCAGGAAATAGCAGTTTTTTAACGTTATTCATCACGAATAAATTTCGGAAACTTCAGCAAATTTTTGAGAAATTCGCTCATCTCTACTCACAACCTCAGTAGATTCAAGGCTGGGCTTCTGTCATCAGGACGTCTTGGTATGTCTGGCAATTGTTGTCCTACTTCAGAAGATTAGTTTCTCTGACTTATTAGAGCATTAAAATTCTTTTTGCGTTCACTCTCCCCCCTCTTCAAGCTTTTTATACCGGTATGGTAGCTCGCCAATTCTAATATCTTGCCAAATGTAAAATAAATATGTATGAAAAATATAAAACTGATTTGATAATTCTCTCAAAATCTATTGTATGCTTATTTGGAGTAAGTAAGGAGTCAGGCCTTACGCTCCCGTAATGCCCAACGGCTCCTGGTATCGCCCATACGGCACAGGTAGGTTGAGTGGTAGGGCCTCGGGCTACTTGAGGTACCTTGCCGTGGTGTCCGAGCTTAAGACATGTCCTCCTAGTAGGATATGTCAAACTAACCCCTCAATTTTATCAGTGTGAGGGTTTAGTATTGCCGCAGAGTGCACCTGCCTTTGCTATGGTTATGTTTTTGATTGTTCTCCACATCCACATTATCGTTATCGTATATAGGATGGTTATTGTGGTACTTGTAGTCCATTGCTGGCATCTTCCATTGTATGCATTTTTTGCTGTTGATTGCCCCTAGCAACGGACTACAAGTGCAGGATGTGCTCCCCTATATACATGCACAACTGCATATGGGTTGAGCATATCCTGCTTGTTAAACATCACACCACGTTTTCTATTGGAGTAAGGAACACCTGGAGGACTCATTCACCAGGATTCAACAAGAGTTATATAAAAAAATGAATAATGCGATTTATTTAGAGTCTTCATAAAAGTTGATTACTTACAAAAATAGTTTAGGAAGTCAATCTATTGTCCATGTGTGAATATGAAAGTCCATAAATTATCATTGTTGACAGTTAGGAATCTTCTTCTAAGGCTCCATGTGTTTCTTCCATCATATTTAGCAGCAACCCCCCCCAATAGAGTGAAGACGACCCCCTTGTCTGTCTCTGTCAACCATTTATACCATATAAACAGACGTGTATGTGCTTCTACATTGTCATATATGGAGTCTTTAAATATAGGTCTTGACGTCCTCATACATACCTCCCATTGCCAAGTGTATTACTATAGATGGTGTCAGTGTGTAATGTGATACATCCTTTATATTAAATACCAATTAACATATTATTTAACACTGACATTTTGCTGTTTTTCCACAAGATGCCACTGTTTCCTAAACACAGCTAACAGACTGCATATTTTCCATATTCTTGAAAGGTGGAGTTACAAAGTCTGTAGAGGAAGAGAGCAGTCATCTTGGGGGAGAGCTTGGAAGAGGATCTAGGAGTTGTGTGTGAGGAGAATCAGTCACCATCCAGGCGTGGGAGCACCCTTTGGTGACCAGAACTATAGCCCTGGGAAGCTGATTGTGTCCAGGGGAACGAGGATTGCTTCCAGAAATGAGAATGATGAGAGCTGAAGAGCAAAGCAACATACACTGCGCATGCTTGTTGGAGGAGCTTTGGTTCGGTTCACAGTCACCAGCAGAGCACCTCATTACAGTTGGCACCTAGAATCCTAGAGACTGACACCAGGCCTGTAGATGGATAGGATTTCTGTTTGTATTAGGCCACAAGTGTTGCTGGCTGTTCATTTCAAGGACTCCACAATTTAAAGTGACATTTCACAATGAAGAACTGATAAACTTCCCCACAAATTCAAGCCAGGCTGGCGTTTTGCTCAGAAGGAATACTCAGGCACGTACTACAAAACCAGTTATGGGAAGAGGAATACTGTAAAGCACTGTAAGTTTGTAAGCTGTTGTGCTGCACTACAGGCTAGCCCATACCACACACCCAAACAGTTGTTCTAGATTTTTTACGGTAATAACAGGTAAGGCATGGCTTTTTAGTTGTGCCGCCAGTAGGTAAATTACTGCACTTTCCTCCTGCATCCATTGTAGGGCGTCATGCTGTGCAGCTCAAGGGTGTCAACCTTCGGGCTGGGTGTATGTGAATTTATTGTACGTTCCCAGCATTTGTGGTTGTGCTCATTGCCACGTTTAAGTAAAATACTGTTTTGGAAAAAGCTGGTGTTGCGAGTTACTTTCCTCGTTCGTGACTTTGCTGTATTCTGGGGAGCTCACCCCGATACACGGCTTACATGGACACTGCTATTTTGTGAAAGTTTTGTATTTGTTTGGTACTAGTATTTTCAATGTAGTGTTGGGGAGCCCAGTGGTAAAAGTATTAGGGGTGGCAGGACGGGGTGTTCAGAAGGTGGAGAGGAGGATGGAAAAGTAGGAAACTATGATGTCTGTGTGCCAAACTCTGCAGAGACGAGACATGGCTGAAAGAAATCATGGCTCTGAATGGAGAAGATAAGGAAAAGAGAACATCAACATTAGTAGAGACATCACTGCATGTAATAGGTATGTGGTGCTGTATTAGCCTGTATGATTTGTAGCGATCTATGTAATGTTTTCCAAGTATGCCTTTAACATTTGGGCTGGAGGGAATGGGTTAAGTTGAGGATTTGGCATGGTGGGGCACTGTTTTCACCTCAGGCAGCAGAAAGGCTAGGTGCACCCCTTAGGCTACATGCACACGACCGTTGCCTGCCTCCGCGTCCGCTCCTCCTTGAAATTTTGCGTCCGTCAAAAAAAACAGATGACGGACCGTTTTTTTTTACGGATCCGATTTTTATGGCAGATCCATTGTAAAAATGCCTATCCTTGTCCGCAAACGTGAAAAAAATTGGACATGCACTATTTTTTTGACGGAATGAAAACACGGATCACTGAACAAAAACGGTTGACCATCCGCATTTTTTGACGGACCCATTGAAATGAATGGGGAAGCATCCTATCCGTGAAAAAAAACGGAACGGACACGGAAAAAAAAAACGGTCGTGTGCATGGGGCCTTAATGACTATCTTTTGGACAACTTCAAGTCAGCAGTCTTCTCCATGATTGTGTAGCCTACTGAACCATAATGAGGGACCATTAAAAGGCTTAGGAATTTTATGTTAATTAACTGATTACAGTGTGACACCATGAATTTACAATATTCAACTTTTTCACAATATTCTAATTTTCTGAGATACTGACTTTTGGGGTTTCATTAGTTGTGATCCATAGTCATCAACATTGAAAGAAATAAAATACATCACTATGTGTGTAATGAATCTATAGAATATGTCAGTTTCACTTTTTACAATAAATTACCGTACTAAATTAATTTTTTAATGAAATTTAATGTTTTTGAGATGCACATATACTAGTGTTTCTCTTATATGTTCTTCAAGTCTTTTACCTGATCATCAGGGAGATATTCAGAGCAGCATAGACTTCAACTGAATAGTGTGAATAATGATTTAGCAATGATTTTACCTTACCTGGAAAATAAACACTGTTATCCAGTTACTAACAAACAAATGTTAAGTTTAAGGACCCATGACGTACCGTTACGTCATGAGTAGTTCCGATCACTGCTGCTCAGCCGGCAGTAATCGGAACAAGGTACCTGCTAAAATCATTCAGCAGGTACCTTGTTACAATGTCCAGGGGGGTCCTGTGACCCCCCCATATCGGCGATCGCTGCAAACCGCTGGTCAATTCAGTGACCGTGGGGATCAGAGAGTTAATGCCCCCAAAGTGTAATTTTTAACCCCCCCTGCAGGGGTGGTTGCGGGCGGCAGGAGGTGGTGCGGGAGGCGGGCGGTGCGGCAGACGGGATCGCAATTGCCATCCCCCGCTCGCCTCCTCTGTATTCTTCCCTGGTGTCTAGTGGATTTAGCAAAGTGTCAGCACATTGCTGACACTTTGCTAAAAAAACTGCTGATATCTGTGCTGCAGATGTCGGCAGTTTTAACCCCTTCCATGCCGCGGTCCGTACGGATCGCTATATGGAAGGGGTTAACAGGGAGGGAGCTCCCTCCCTCTCCCATGGGGGGCTGCTGTGCTTTTGCAGCCCCCCGACAGGATGGGATCGCAGATGGAGGGAGCCCCCTCCCTCCCTATCACCCGCTGCTGACAGCAGCGCGTGATGGTTACCATGGCAGCAGGACGCTTTCAGAGGCGTCCTGCTGCCATGGTACTGTAATTAGTCTAATCAGACTTGTGCTAAAGGCACAAGTCTGCTTAGACTATGTAAAAAAATAAATAAATACAGCTCAGTACACTGTATAGTGTACTGTACTGTATTAGATAGACACCAGATCCACTGGTTCTACCAAGTGGGTCTGGGTCAAAAAATATATGTAAAAAAGTGAAAAAAAAAGTAAAAATAAAAAAACACATATCACTGAATAAAAATTAAAAAAATAAAATACACTACACATATTAGGTATCGCCGCGTCCTAAAAAACCTGCTCTTTAAAAATATCACATGACCTAACCCCTCACGCAAATACGTAAAAGAAAAATGGTGTAAAATAAGCCATTTTTTGTCACCTTACATCACAAAAAGTGTCATAAAAAGCGATCAAAAATACATATGCCTCTCAAAATAGTAGCAATCAAACCGCCATCTAATCCCACAAAAAATGAGCCCCTACATAGGAAAATTGCCCCAAGAAATAAAGAAATATGGCTCTCAGACTATAGAGACACTAAAACATAATTTTTTTTTCTAAAATGCTGTCATAGTGTTAAAGTAAAATAAATTTTAATAAAGTATACATATTAGGTATTTCTGCATCTGTAAGAATCTGCTCTTTAATAATATCACATTATCTAACCCCTCAGGTAAATACCGTAAAAAATAAAAAAATAAAACAATGTAAAAAAAAACATTTTGTCACCTCACATCTCAAAAACTGTAATAGCAAACAATCAAAAAGTTATATGCACTCACAAATAGTGCCAATCAATCCGTCATCTCATCCCGCAAAAAATGATACCCTACAAGACAATCTCCCAAAAAAATAAAAAAATATGGCTTTCAGACTATGGAGACATTAAAACATGATTTTTTTGTTTCAAAAATAATATTATTGTGTAAAACTTAATTAAATATAAAAAAAAAGTATACATATTTGGTATTGTCGCGTCCGTAACAACCTGCTTTATAGAAATAGAACACAATCTAACTTCTTAGTTTAACTATGTAAATTATAATTTAAAAAAACGGTCCCAAAACAGCTATTTTTTTTTGCAAATTTTCCATTTTAATTCATTTTTCCAGTAACAATGCAAGGGTTAACAGCCAAAAAAAAAACTTAATATTTATTGCCCTGATTCTCTAGTTTGCACAAACACCCCATATGTGGTCATAAACTGCTGTATGGCCAACGGCAGGGCGTAGAAGGAAGGGAATGCCATATGGTTTTTGGAAGGCAGATTTTGCTGGACTAGTTTTTTGACACTATGTCCCATTTGAAGCCCCCCTGATGCACCCCTACAGTAGAAACTCCAAAAAAGTGACCCCATTTTGGAAACTACGGGATAAGGTGTCAGTTTTGTTGGTACTATTTTAGGGTAAATATGATTTTTGGTTGCTCTATATTACACTTTTTTTGAGGCAAGGTAACAAAAAAATTTAAAATTCTGAATTTCATCTCCATTGGCCAATAACTCTCGTGGAACACCTAAAGGGTTAACAAAGTTTGTAAAACTGGTTTTAAATACCTTGAGGGGTGTATTTTCTTAGATGGAGTCACTTTTATGGAGTTTCTACTCTAGGGGAACATCAGGGGGGCTTCAAATAGGACATGGTGTCAAAAATCCAGTCCAGCAAAATCCGCCTTCCAAAAACCATATGGCTTTCCTTTCCTACTGCGCCCTGCCGTTTGGCCATACAGCATTTTACAGCCACATATCAGGTGTTTCTGCAAACTACCGAATCAGGGCAATAAATATTGAGTTTTGTTTGGCTGTTAACCCTTGCTTTGTTACTGGAAAAAATGGATTAAAATAGAAAATGTTCAAAAAAAATCAAAATTCTGAATTTTTTTCTCCATTTGTCATTAACTCTTGTGGAAAACCTAAAGGGTTAACAGCGTTTGTAAAATCAGTTTTGAATACATTGAGGGGTGTAGTTTCTAGAATGGGGTCATTTTTGGGTGGTTTCTATTATGTAAGCCTCACAAAGTGACTTCAGACCTGAACTGGTCCCTAAAAAGTAGGTTTTGGAAAATTTCCTAAGACTTTCAAGCCTTGTAATGTCCCCAAAAAATAAAATAGCATTCCCAAAATGATCGATACATGAAGTAGACATATGGGGAACATAAATCAGAAACTTTTTTGGGCGATAATAATATGTATTATAGAAGTAGAGAAATTGAAACTTGCAAAATTGCAAATTTTTCCAAATTTTTGGTAAATTTTGTATATTTTTATAAATAAAAATGAAATAGTTTGACTCCATTTTACCACTGTCATGAAGTACAATATGTGACGAAAAAACAATCTCAGAATAGCCTGGATAAGTAAAAGCGTTTAAAAGTTATCACCACATAAAGTGACACTGGTCAGATTTGCAAAAAATGGCCGAGTCCTTAGGGTGAAATAGGGCTTAGAGTTTAAGTATAGCACTAGTAGTCCACATTTGTGTCGCTGAACATCCCCTTTTTTGCCCCTATATAGTGCTAATGCCTTTTGTGCACCCAACCCCCATTAATATTCCCCATTTGCACCAACAACCCAAACCCTGTTCACTCGATGAGCAGCTTCCTCTCTCCATTGACCATTTACATCTTTAGTTTGCTTCTAACCTCACTACTGTCAATAGTTTTGCCACTGTGCTACACTATAGTTATGGAATGCCAATATAAATAAATAGTCCCAATTTAAACTAGAAAGTTGCTTAAAAAAATAATACAATTTATGTTTAAAGAGGTTGTCTGGACATTTTCACCTGTTTCCAATCCCCAACATTCTGCAAGCCCCACATGGTCTCTGCTCCCTTGTCATTGTGAGCCTTTTTTTTTTATTGATCAGCCAAACCTTTTAAAACACAGATGAATACCTGTTTTCAACAAGCACATACCTGCTGAGCTCTAAACATCAATGCAGCGGTCGTCGCTGCTTTTAACTACATATAGTAAACATATAATATCTTATTTGTTCATTAATAATGCACTGCCACTGTTACTTTATCAGAAGAAAGAAGTTGTGAGGGAAGTACTTAATTAGCATCCTGTGATGACACAGCAAGCCAGCGAATTGACGGCATCATACACATGTAACCTCAAAGCGCTAATGAGCTTTAAGCTGTGATTCATACAATTTTAGTAGTGTTTTCAGTGCTGCCAAATTAATTAATGGGACATTTGGGGTTTGTTTAGTTCTGGCCAACATTAGAGTGTTTGCTTTGTAAAATAAAATATAGCATATAATATTGTCAGTTGTCGGAAACTTTTTTTTTTTTTTTGTCCCCGCAATAGTTCAAATGTATTACGTACTTAGGAAAGAAACATCATGGGCGCCATTGATTCTTGTAAGTTAATTAAGTGGAAGCTTTGGCAATAATTACAAAATGAATTTCGATAGAAATAATAAAAAAATTAGGTTAAACGCAATCTGAATTTGAGTCTGTGCTCTAGGAAACATTCAACTTCTGTAATGCAATCCAGAATGTCTTTCTGTTTGGATATATTCTCCTGATTTTTGCATTTCCGGTCTATGATTTCATACAAGGGGAATAATTGGCAGTTATCAAGATTCAAAGGATGCTTTGGGGAAAAGGTTTAGGGTTTAATGAGATGAGAGGAAATAGAAAATTTTATCTTGTACATGCAGTATTCAATAGCTACAGGAATGAGAGACTAAATTACTTAGTACCCATTTTGGTATGATGTTAAAAGTACAATGGTCCAGATATACTAAGCCTCTCTAACATTTAGCCAGTAGAAAAATAAAATAGGTTAAAAATGCAGTGATATACGAGGGGCGCTACTAAGGATAATTTAATCAAACTAGAGATGAGCAAATTCCTCAACACTTCGATTCGGTCAGTTCGACGAATTTTCTGAAAGTACTTGATTCGATCCGAATTAATTTGTGGCGAATCAAAGTAAAAAACAGCCACTTCCTGGCTGCAGAGAGCCTGTATAGTGGTGTGGAACACTGTGCTTTGCAGCAACATGCATAGTACGTCTGTTGTGGTAGTGAAAAAATACTGTGAGTCAGTATGACACACAGGTGACAGGCGTCGCTCTTACAATCACTGCACACTTCACTTCTTTGGGCAGTTACATGGCCAAAACTGGCCATATAACTCAAGTGTGAACTCAGCCTTACAGGTCAATGTTAGTGTCAGGTATAAATAACCGTGCAGAGGCCCAAGATGCTACTATAGATTTTACACCGTCGTCAGCTGATTCCACATAGATGTTTACAGAACCTGTTCTATTAAACGATTATACAAGTAGAGCCCCCCTGATAGAGTGGAGAGGGTGTCAGCAGTAAGATTGTGTTGAAGTCACTGATTATTTTGTCCTTTCTCTGATCCATCAGAACAATAACCCCCCCAAAAAAACTGATCCTGTCTGTTGAGCATACGCCTTCACTCGGTCAGCATTTGGTCAGTAATCCATCAGTATGACACGTGAATGGAATATTTGCATGTTTTCTGTGTTTTGTACCCACTCCTGCTTTTGGCTGCCAAATCATAAGCCAATTATGATGGGATCATGCAGGCCTTACAGCTTCTACACAGACAGGATCTGTTTAGTGTCTCATGTTTCCTTCCTTCTGAGAGATCAGAAGAAGGGTCAAATAAATGATGATGTCAACCAGGCCAAAAAGGCAAAATAGTGGCCCAGTCATGAAGTAGGGAGGGTGGAAACAGCATGAGAAGTCCAAAGAGTGGCCCAATGACATAGTGTGGATGTGATAACAGCATCAGGAAACCACAGAGTGGCAAGGTGACATAGTGTGGAGGTGGCAGCAGCATAAGGAGACCACAGAGTGGCACAATGACAGAGTGTGGAGGAGGCAGCAGCAGCATGAAAAGGCCACACAGTGGCAAGGTGACATAGTGTTGAGGTAGCAGCAACATCAGGAGACCACAGAGTGGTAATGTGACATAGTGTGGAGGTGGCAGCAGCATCAGGACACCACAGAGTAGCAAGATGACATAGTGTGGAGATGAAAGCAGCATCAGGAGACTAAAGAGTGGCAAGGTGACATAGTGAGTGTGGAGGTGGCAGCAGCATCAAAAGACCACAGAGTGACCCGGTGACAGAGTGGGGAGGTGGGTGTCAATAACAGTACACTAGTGGGTGTAAGAAGGAGCACTTGACATCAGATGTGTGGCATCAGGCAGGTGGCAGCATCAGAATAGTAGCTGAGGCAGGTAGCCAGAAGAAACCCATCTCTTTTGTCAAGGTTTGGGGGAGGCAGCATGGATGATCTAATCTGATATATCAGGCATTGGCGGGTGGAAATCCTGGCGGATCCACGCCTGATTTATCTTGACAAAGGTCAGTCTCTCCACATTTTTGTTGGACAGTCGAGTTCTCCTCAGGGTAACTATGGCACCCACTGCACTAAACACCTGCTCTAATGCCACACTACTGGCCGGACAGGACATCTTTTCCAGTCAGGACGGACAGGACAACTTGTCCAGTTGTGGCTACAAATCCAGTTTGGTTGTCCGGCGGATCTTCTATGACGGCTGGCAGGGTGCACTTTAAGTATGCTACCACCTGTTGGTTCCGTTTCTGCTCTATGTCTAGCTGCTGGTGAGTTGTTTCTTCATGCATAACCTTACATTTGTCAGTGTTAAACCTCATCTGCCACTTATCTGCCCAAGCCTCCAATCTATCCAGATCTTTTTGTAGCAGTATACTGTCCTCTTCCGTGTTAATTACTTTGCACAGTTTAGTGTCATCTGCAAAAATTGATATTTTACTGTGCAAGCCTTATACAAGATCATTAATAAATATATTGAAGAGAATAGTGCCCATTACTGACCCGTGAGCTACTCCACTAGTGACGTTGTTCATCCCGTAGTCCTGGCAACTGACAAATAAAGTGGCCTCCTCAAAGGGCACAAGCAAACTGCAGGTGTCACAAATCACCTGCCCCTAGCTAATATCGAAGTTACACAGGGGAGTACCTCTGTCCGCCTGTATCATCAAGAAATCGTTTATGGCCTTTCTCTGTTCGTACAGTCAGTCCAACATATAGAGGGTGGAATTCCAATGGGTGGAAACGTTGCATATCAGCCTATGTTGGGGGAAGCCGTTCTGCCCCTGTAGCTCAAGCAGGGTGTGCTTGGCGGTGCACGAGTCGCAGAAGTGCATGCAAAGTTTCCTTGCCATTTTAGGATGGCCTGCAGATGGATGGAAGACTTCAGTAAATGCTTGACAACCAGATTGAACATGTGAGCCATGCAGGGCGCATGGCTCAGCCCTCCTTGACGCAGCGCCGACACCATGTTCTTCCCATCGTCGGTCACCATGGTTCCAATTTTGAGTTGTTGTGCAAGATTCGATTTCTTGATGAAGGACGTGGAGCAGTTCCTCGCCTTTGTGAGTCTGTTCACCCAGGCAAACTAGGTGCAGAACAGTGTGACATCGCCGTGCCCTACACATGGGGTATGCTGGTGGGGCACTGTGAATTGTCCCTGCAGTTGAGGCGGAGGTGGGGGGGGGGCATTGTCACAGGACCAACCTTGTGAGAACATGAAGGTGGAAGCGGCGTCACCTGGCCAAGTTGCTGGTTTGGCTGTGCAGGAACCACATTTACCCAATGGGCCGTAAAGGACATATATTGTCCTTGACCATAGTTACAGTTCCACACATTGGCGCTGCCATGCACTTCAGCTGACACCGACAGGCTCAAAGACTGGCCCACCTTCTGTTCTACATATGTGTGC
This sequence comes from Bufotes viridis, assembly GCA_033119425.1. Lineage (NCBI taxonomy): Eukaryota > Metazoa > Chordata > Amphibia > Anura > Bufonidae > Bufotes > Bufotes viridis. Next base: position 404,123,307 of record CM065589.1, read on the forward strand.
AGGGCTGGTACTGCCTTTTTGGCAAAAAAATGATGGCTTGGGACTCTCCAGCTCGACTCAGCACAAGCTATCAGTTCTCTGAAAGGTGCAGAGTCAACCACTTGGAAAGGGAGGGTCCTGCAGTACCAGCAACTTGGTCAGGAGCATGTTAAGCTTCTGCGCCGTTGGATGAGTGCACGCATACTGTTGTCTCCTGGCTATCGCTTTGGTGATCAATTGCTGACGGAATGACTGATTAGGAGGATGAGAAGCAGGAGCATCAGGACCAGCAGTTGATAGAAACGACAGACAGCTTCCTTCGGCTAAAGTGGTGGAGCCTTGACTGCCTGAAATCGGGTGTGTGCCACTGGGTGATGCAGCGGTTGCTGCAGCAGGCTGGACCACCACATTGGAGCCAAAGCTCTCCCAGGCCACTTTATGGTGACGCTGCATATGTTGACGCAGGGCCGTGGTGCCAACATTAGCACCCTGGCCACACGTCATCTTCTGCCCACAGATTCTCCAAATGGTCATGTTCACCTCCCTTGGTGGCTTAACAAAAAACTGCCACACTGCCAAGTAGGTTATTTTACCCCCAACATTCCGCACTGACTGACTGCTACCACCACTGCCTCTGTCAACTCCTACCACACTCCTTCCTGGGCCGGTAGGCTTCTGCAAAGCAAGTGGTCTACCCTGGGCACATTTGGTTCCCAACCTCCCACTGCTTGCACCCTGCTGAATCCCATCCACGCTACTGACTTGCTAGCTCCACCGCTGCCTCACGTGCAAGCTGCCACCCTCTTCTACCGATGATGATGAAGCCCCTTCGTCACCCGGCTCCCAATTGCGATCAGCTGCATCATCATCGAGTACTGTCTGCATGTCACTGATGTCCTCCTCAATGGACTCTGAGCCAGGAACCTGACCGCTTGCAACACCAGCTCCCACGCCACTCTCCTCATCACTAATTGCCTGTCAGGAGGAAGCTGCGGATGTCTCCTCCGGATCTTGGCTGGGCATCAGCTGCTGACTGTCCTCTAGTAGCTCGTCCTCGCTGTATAGTGGAGCTGAGCACACAGTATATAGTACTTCTCTGGCTGAGGGAAAATAAAAAGCAGAGGCAGGTTGAGGTGAGGGCACAGGGCCTTCTCCCAGGCCATGCTAACTAAGGCCCCTTTCACACGGGTGAGTTTTCCGCGCGTGTGCAATGCGTGAGGAGGACGCATTGCACCCGCACTGAATCCAGACCCATTCATTTCTATGGGGCTGTGCACATGAGCGGTGATTTTCACGCATCACTTCTGCGTTGCGTGAAAATCGCAGCATGTTCTATATTCTGAGTTTTTCACGCAACGCAGGCCCCATAGAAGTGAATGGGGATGCGGGAAAATCGCAAGCATCCGCAACCAAGTGCGGATGCGTTGCGATTTTCCCGCATTGTTGCTTAGCAACGGGACCCAATCTCTATTATTTCCCCTTATAACATGGTTATAAGGGGAAATAATAGCATTCTTAATAAAGAATGCATTGTTAAATGATGAGGAAGGGGTTAAAAATAATAAAAGTTAACTTACCTTAGCCACTTGATCGCGTAGTCGCGATCTGTCCTCTCTTTCCCTGCAGCATCTATGATCTAAAGGACCTGTGATGACGTCACATCACATGGCCCAATCACATGCTCCATCACTATGGTGATGGAGCATGTGATTGGTCCATGTGACCATGTGACATCATCCAAGGTTCTTAAACACTATCCTCAGGCTGTGGATAGTGGTTAAGGACCTTGGATGATGTCACATGGTCACATGGACCAATCACATGCTCCATCACCATAGTGATGGAGCAGGTGATTGGGCCATGTGATGCTGTGACATCATCACAGGTCCTTTACATCTTTCAAGCTAACGGAGAGGAGGCCGGGCTTCGCGATCAAATGGAACAGGTAAGTAATTATTAGTTTATTATTTTAACTCATTCTGCACCAGTTTAAACATTAGGGAGATGGCCAAGGGTATTATTTTACATTATAACTATGTTATAATGTGAAATAATACCAGCGGGACAATTTCTGACCCAAACATGCACTTCTGTGAAGAAGTGCAGGTTCGGGTCTGGGTACCAAAAGTGCCGATTTTTCTCCCGCGCGTGCAAAACGCATGACAGCGCTTTGCACTCGCAGGGAAAAATGGCGGCGATTCCCGCAACGCACCCGCACTGTTTGACGGAGTGCACCCGCAACGCCCGGCTGAAAGAGGCCTAAGGGTTGTGTCTGATGAACTCACCGACTCTTGGCTGGGGGTGTCTGATGTCACTTGTGGCGAATTAGAAGATTGAGTCAACCATTCAAAAACCGCTGGGTTGCTGGTCAAGAAACGACCACTAGCTGACACTGGGAGCTCACGCCTCCTTGCTCTGCTGCGATCTGTGCCTGTGGCAGACATATTTAGGCCTGTGACCTTCCCCTGTGCAGAGCCTGTCGCTTCTCTGTCTGACATACTGTTAGATCAAATAAGTAAATAAAAAGGAAATTACTACATGCCAAAAAGGGCTACAATTTTCTCACTTCACCACACAACAGCTAATAATCCCCCTTTTTTTTCCCCCACTAGTACACGCCAAAAAAAGGCTTTAGAACAAATAACTGTGGCTGTGAACGGCAAATAATATTTTTTTCTTTGCCACTAATACTCGTCAAAAATTGTTTTAATTTTCTCACTTCACCACACAACGGCTAATAAGCCCTTTTTCTTTTTCCCCCACTAATTCACACCAAAAAAAGGCTTTAGAACATATAACCGTGGCCATGAACGGCAAATAATATATATTTTTTTGCCACTAATACACGCCAAAAAGGGCTGTAATTTTCTCACTTCACCACACGACAGCTAATACGCCCCCTTTTTTCCCCCCACTAGTGCACGCCAAAAAATGGTTTTAGAACAAATAACTGTGGCCATGAATGGCAAATAATATTTCTTTCTTTGCCACTAATACTCGTCAAAAAGGACTTTAATTTTCTCACTTCACCACACAACGGCTAATAAGCCCTTTTTCTTTTTCCCCACTAATTCACACCAAAAAAATGCTTTAGAACATATTACTGTGGCCGTGAAAGGCAAATAATATATATTTTTTTACACTAATACATGCCAAAAAGGGCTTTAATTTTCTCACCTCGCCACACAAAGGCTAATAAGCCCCTTTTTTCTCCTGCACTAATACACGACAAAAAGAGGCTTTAGAACATATAACTGCGTCTGTGAACGGCAAATATTATTTTTTTTGCCACTAATACATGCCAAAAAAGGCCTGTAATTTTCTCACTTCACCACACAACGGCAAATAAGCCCCTTTTTATTCCCCACTAATGCACGCCAAAAGGGGCTTTAGAACATATAACAGCGGCTGTGAATGGCAAGTAATACTTTTTTTGCCACTAATACATGCCAAAAAAGGCTGTATTTTTCCCACTTCACCATACAACGGCTAATAAGCCCGTTTTCTTTTTCCCCACTAATACACGCCCAAAAAATGCTTTACAACATATAACTGCGGCTGTGAACGGCAAATAAAGTTTTTTATTTGCCATTAATACATGCCAAAAATGGCTGTAATTTTCCCACTTCACCACACAACGGCTAATTAGCCCTTTTTCTTTTTCCCCATTAATACACGCCAAAAAAAGGCTTCAGAATATATAACTGCGGCCGTGAATGGCAAATAATATTTTTTTTTGCCACTGATATATGCCAAAAAGGGCTGTATTTGGCTCACTTCAAAACACAATGGCTAATAAGCCCCTCCCCCCCACTAATACACGACAAAAAAAGGCTTTAGAACATATATATAACTGCACCGGACAAGGACTAATAAGACCCCAATAACAAGAACGGTTTGCTGGAATTACCGAGCTATATAATGGCAATTTGGATCCACAGTCAGTGCAGCAAGGTTTAATAGGATTGTTCCGATTTCCCAGGCTGCATAGTCCCCTATTGAACCCTGTTCTGCTTCAATACTGTGGAATAATTCCTTCCTATCCTTTCCCTACAATTCTAATGTTCTTTCCCTGAACTTCTACTGAGCAAAATATAAGTTTTCAAGTCTTTCCTAACACTGTCTATAGCGCCTGCTAACTTTTCCCCCTGCAATAAGTACACTAAAAATGACTGAATCCAAGATGACTGAGGCTATTTATAGGGCTGTGGCATCACAGGCCTATAAATAGGTGTGGGTGATCCCTCGTTCCCAGTTTTCCTTGCTCCATGTCCTAAAATGTGCAACAGCCAATTTAGAAAAAAAATGAGATTCGTTACCACAAAGCATGAGGAAATTTGGATTCGGTGCGAATTGAAGAATTCCTGAAATTCAGATCGAATTCCACATCATCAGCTACGATTCGCTCATCTCAAATTAAAACCATACAAGTAGAACACATGCAGCATGTTTTAGCCGTGTTCTCACGCCTTTTTCAAACACATACATTGTTGTTTGGGTTTTAGTCCCGGTTATATACTGGTAACCCGGAAGTATACTGAACAGTGAATCACAGGCAGTATAATGTTAGACTAGACAGTCTAACAATGATCCTGGTTTATCCCCGTGGTTAATTCTGGGTGATAAATCTGGCACACTTTTAGACTGTCTAGTCTCAATTTCTAGGAAGAATATATGCAAATGAGCTCTTAGGAAGTTCTGTCTCTAATGCCACCAGATGTAAGGTAGCTATCCTATAAGTCAGTGTTCGACCTTTTAAAAAGACCTGGAGAAATGACTTGGGTAATAATTAAGGCTGGATGATAGCTATGATTGGCTGGATGATAGCTATGATTGGGTGATTTGATTATTATATTGATTAATGATTTGATTAATATAAAAGGTTACAATCTGTTTAGAAAGGATCGTAAAAATCGGAGAGGTGGAGGGATCTGCCTCTATGTGAAGTCCTGTCTAAATCCCGTAATTCGAGAATACATCTGTGAGGGACATGAACATGTGGAGTCACTGTGGGTAGAAATACATAAAGCAAAAAACAATAATAAATTACTAATAGGAGTGTATTATAAACCACCTAATATACCAGAGTCCACAGAAAATCTATTACTAAACAAGATAGACGAGGCGGCAAATCATAATGAAGTTGTTATTATGAGATAGACTGGGAAACTGAAAGCTGTACATCCCAAAAAGGAAACAGGTTCTTGGCAATAGCCAAAGACAATTACCTTTCCCAACTGGTTCAGGACCCCACTAGAGGGCGGCCATACTGGACTTAGTATTAACTAATAGACCTGAAAACAGATGTGCAGGTTGGGGGACACCTAGGAAATAGTGACCATAAAGTAATAACCTTCCAATTATCCTTCAAACGAGAGTTTCTAAAGGGAGGAACAAAAATACCAAACTTCAAAAAAACTAAATTTTGCCAACTAAGCGAGGCCATAGACCTAACTAACTGGGACAAAGTCCTCAAAAATAAAAATACAACCACAAAATGGGAGATTTTTAAAAGCATTGTAAACTAATTGTGAGAGGTACATACCTTATAGGAATAAAAGGCTAAGAAACAATAAGAAACCAATGTGGATAAATAGAACCGTAAAGATAGCAATAAATGACAAAAAGAAAGCATATAAATCACTAAAACAGGAGGGGAGCCAAAAAGCACTGATAAACTATAAGGAAAAAAATAAAATATGTAAAGAACTAATAAAAATTGCCAAACCAGAGATTAATTGCCAAAGAGAGTAAAACTAACCCTAAAATGTTCTTCAATTATATAAATAGTAAAAAATATAAATCTGAAGTCGGCCCTCTACATAGCAATGATGGGGGTGTTGCAGAGAGCGACGAGGATAAAGCAAAACTATTAAATATTTTTTTCTCCACTATATTCACTGAGGAAAATAAACTGTCAGATGAAATGCAGAATGTAAAAGTAAATTCCCCATTAAAAGTGCCCTGTCTGACCCAGGAAGAAGTACAACAGCGACTTAAAAAGATTAAAATAGACAAATCGCCAGGACCGGATGGCATACACCCCCGTATCCTAAAGGAATTAAGTGATGTCATAGCCAGACCTTTATTTCTGATATTTACGGACTCTATACTGACAGGGAATGTTCCACAGGATTGGCGCATTGCAAATGTGGTGCCAATATTCAAAAAAGGGTCCAAAAACAGAGCCTGGAAATTATAGGCCGGTAAGTTTAACATCTGTTGTTGGTAAACTGTTTGAAGGGTTTCTAAGAGATGCTATTTTGGAGTATCTCAATGAAAATAAGCAAATAACGCCATATCAGCATGGTTTCATGAGGAATCGGTCATGCCAAGCTAATTTAATCAGTTTCTATGAGGAGGTAAGTTGTAGACTTGACAGCGGCGAATCAATGGACATCATATATCTGGACTTCTCCAAAGCATTTGACACTGTACCTCATAAAAGGTTTGTGTATAAAATGAGGATGCTCAGACTGGGAGAAAATGTCTGTATGGGGGTAAGTAACTGGCTGAGTGACAGAAAACAGAGGGTGGTTATTAACGGTAGATACTCGTCTCAGATTGGGTCACTGTCACTAGTGGGGTACCTCAGGGGTCAGTATTGTGCCCTATTCTGTTCAATATATTTATTAATGATCTTGTAGAATGCTTGCACAGTAAAATATCTATGTTTGCAGATGACACTAAACTGTATAAAGTAATTAACACTGAAGAGGACAGTATACTGCTACAGAGGGATCTGGATAGATTGGAGGCTTGGGCAGAGAAATGGCAGATGAGGTTTAACACTGACAAATGTAAAGTTATGCACATGGGAAGGAATAATGCAAGTCACCCGTACATATTAAATGGTAAAACACTCGGTAACATTGACATGGAAAAGGATCTAGGAACTTTAATAAACAGCAAATTAAGCTGCAAAAACCAGTGTCAGGCAGCTACTGCCAAGGCCAATAAGATAATGGGTTGCATCAAAAGGGGCATAGATGCTTGTGATGAGAACATAGTCCTACCACTTTACAAATCACTAGTCAGACCACACATGGAGTACTGTGTACAGTTCTGGGCTCCTGTGAACAAGGCAGACACAGCAGTGCTGGAGAGGGTTCAGAGGAGGGCAACTACAGTACCCTAAAAGGTTATCAAAATTAGGGTTATTCACTTTAGAAAAAAGACGACTGAGGGGAGATCTAATAACTATGTATAAATATACCAGGGGTCAGTACAGAGATCTCTCCCATCATCTATTTATCCCCAGGACTGTGACTGTGACGAGGGGACATCCTCTGCTTCTGGAGGAAAGAAGGTTTGTGCACAAACATAGAAAAGGATTCTTTACGGTAAGAGCAGTGATACTATGGAACACTCTGCCTGAGAAGGTGGTGATGGTGAGTACAATAATGGAATTCAAGAGGGGCCTGGATGTATTTCTGGAATATAATAATATTACAGGCTATAGCTACTAGAAAGGGGTCGTTTATCCAAGGAGTTATTCTGATTGCCTGATTGGAGTCGGGAAGGAATTTTTTTCCCCTTAGGTGGGGAAAATTGGCCTCTACCTCACAGGTTATTTTTGCCTTCCTCTGGATCAACTTGTAGGAAACAGGCCGAACTGGATGGACAAATGTCTTTTTTCGGTCTTATATACTATGTTACTATGTTACTTTTATTATCCAAGTCATGTTTCAAGGCCTGTTTAAAAGGTTGATCATTGACTTATGGGACAGCTGCCTTAAATTTGGTGGCATTAGAGGCAGAGCTGCTAAAAGCCCGATTGCATCCCTTCTTCCCTGAATTCCAGCGGAGCTTTGCCTGGCCTATAAGGTCTCCTCATACTGTTTAGGCGCTCTCCATAGTCAAACCTTTTATTACCTTTTAGTTTTAATTACTTTGTGCACTTGACAGTATGTACTTAAGCTATGCCTCATTTCAGGAAGTCATAACCCTTTGAATTAGGTGCTAAAAAAGTCTTAGTTAATACAGAAAATGTGGGTCAAGACATGTGAACCAGCATCCTGGCTCAATTTCAGCCTATACCAGCACTACAGGTATGTCTTCTTTTCTTGAGTGTGCTTGGAATATTGGAGACGCTAAGTTAATGATCGGGCAGGTGGGAGAAGGTGCAAGCAATTTTTGTGGTCAACTAGAGTGTGCACCCTTCTAGAGCAGGGAAGATAGCTGCATCTTACAGAGCAACCTGCCTCACCCTTTGTCCCAGACCAGTATATAATTTTGTATTTACTGTATGTCTGTTAATATCTACAGGACCAAATCCTTGTCCTTCACAAAATGTATCACTTAAGCTATATTCCCTTGTCTTTGTTTCCAGTATCTTTTCTATTTTTTCACTGCCTGACATATAGGTCAAAGGTTAAAATTATTTCATTTAAAGGGATTCTATCCGCTAGTTTGAGCCTATAGAGCTGAGGACATGTGCTGCTAGATCGCCACTAGCATGTCTGCAATATAAATTTCCCCTAGCTCTATGTGGTGCTTTTAGTCAACCAAAAAAAGATTTTATATATATGCAAATGAGGCTAGTAAGGAGCCCAAGGGGCTGTTACCAATGTTTCAGGAGCCCAGCCATGCCCACTGTGAAGGAGCCCAGCACCGCCCTGCATCCTCCGAATCTCCTCCTTGCTCCCCTGATGTCACAGGGGAAGAGCTGTATTCTAGCGCAGGTGCAGTTCATTCCCTGAGGCTGATGCCAGCACAGTGAAGAAACACCATGCCAGCACTCACATGAGGCATACTCGCGCATGAGCGAGATTACATCGCTTCAACTCTGTGACGTCGGGGGAGCAAGTAGGAGATTCGGAGGATGCAGGCGGTGCTGGGCTCCTTCACAGTGGGCGTGGCTGGGCTCCTGAAACGTCGGTAACAGCCCCTTGGGCTCCTTACTTGCCTCATTTGCATATATATAAAATCGTTTTTTTGATTGAATAAAAGCACTCAGAGCTATGGGAAATGTATATTGTGGATGTGCTAGTGGTGATCTAGCAGCACATGTCCTCAGCTCTATAGGCTCAAACAAGCCGACAGAATCCCTTTAATGATATTAATAGTAATAAGCCCCAGCAAATGGACTTGGACTTTTCCTGAAGACATTTTGCAAGTTATCTGACTTTCTCAAAAAGCTTGCACAGAATAATTTAGTGTGCTGCATTCAAGGCATTGCATTCATGTTCCAAGGCTGCTTAAAAAGTTGGACTTTGGCTCATAGAGAGCGAGTTCCAGCATTAGTTGGCATTAGGTGGCATTAGTCAGATGGTTCTCTTTCCCTGGGAGAAACCGCTTTGCTTATTTTTATTTTTTTTGTTTCATGTTGCCATTGCCAGTAAGTCTCCATACACAGCTGAGTTGTTTAAGGAGAGCCAGGATCCTACTTAACCTGCATTCAAGACATTGCATTTATTCACCCAGAAAGATACTCCCTATAGATGAGTGGGAAGCACCTTGCAACAGCTGTCTATCCTATGGATGGATATTTGGCTTGGTTATTTTCCCTTGTGATGTTCCAACGCTTGTTAAAAAGTTAGGCTTTGGCCAGTGGCGTAACTAGACTGTTATGGGCCCCAGTGCAAACTTTGGAAAGATTGCCAAGCCCCGATTCAGACAGCAGAGATATGGATCATTAACATGATTGATAATGCTCCGTGCCTCTCTGTGATCTTTTTGTACAAAATTACAGTGAAATAAAGTTGTCACAGTGATTTTGTAGTAAAAAGATCACAGAAAGGCACGGAGCATTATCAATCATGTCACTGCTGCATGTCTCTGTTGTCCGGAACCGGGCTTGGCTCTCTTTCACGCAGCGGATTACCTGCACTGGATCTGCTCGTGTTAATGGGCCCTAAGCTCAATGCATGGCTACACTGACCCAGTCCTAATAAAATCTGGTCCTACCTCATCCAGAGTGTCACTGGCATCGGCGTGATGTCCACTGGATCCTGAATAAGGTCCCTGTGGGGAGAAAAAAAGAATAATCACATCAAGAAGGGATGGTGACTGTCCCTGTGAAATCACCAGCAGGGGGCACTGTGCTGGCCTGTAAGACTGAGCCATGCCAATGTATAGCAGGGTAATCTAGGACATTTCCCCTAAGTGCTACCACACAGTATTAATGCCCACATTGTGGTCCCTTCAAAATAGTTATGTCCTCCTTGCCCACTGTTGTGCCCCTCACTGTAGTTATGCCCAGATATGTGCCTCCCTCACAGTAGTTATGGCCAAATATGTGCTGCCTCACAGTAGTTATGGCCAGATATGTGCCCCCTCACAGTAGTTATGGCCAAATATGTGCCCCCTCACAGTAGTTATTGCCAAATATGTGCCCCCCCACAGTAGATATGCCCATATGTGCCCCCTCACAGTAGTAATGCCCAGAAATGTTCCCCCTCACAGTAGATATGCCATATATATGCCCCCTCACAGTAGTTATAGCCAGATATGTGCCCCCTCACAGTGGTTATGGCCAGATATGTGCCCCCTCACTGTGGTTATGGCCAGATATATGCACCCTTACAGTGGTTATGGGCAGATATGTGCCCCCTCACAGTGGTTATGGCCAGATATGTGCCCCCTCACAGTAGTTATGCCCAGTAAGGTGCCCCCTTACAGTAGTTATAGCAGATTTTGTGCCCCCTCACAGTAGTTATGGCAGATTATGTGCCTCCTTAAAGTAGCTATGCCCAGATATGTGCCCCCTCAGAGTAGCTATGCCCAGGTATGTGCCCCCTCATAGTTATGCTCACATATATGCCCCCTCAAAGTAGTTATGGCAGATTAGGTGCTCACTCTTGTTATGGCCCCCCTTTTGCCTCCAGTCTGCATGAAAAAAAAACAACAACACATACTTACCTTCTTTCCTGATGACAGGCTCCCACCATCACATCGCGCTGCTGGCTGTGTTGGAGGCCGATTCGTGGGCTTTCAGCACTCCTCCCATGGCCAGTAGCTCCATGTGCGGCCTGCAGGTGGAGTGCTGGAGCTCAGAAGAAAAGTGAATCAGGGAGCGGATCCGGTCTCCTTGCTTCACTCTGGAGACAAACAGCCCGGCAGTGACAAGAACTGCCGGGTGGTTGAGTTTACTCCCCCCCTGTGCGCACACGGGCACATGATGTACATGTTTGAAAAGCGCTCTGACAGGGCCTGGCATTGTCACTGCACTTCATGCCAGGCCCGGTCGCACCCTCTGCGACCACGATCGTTACGCCCTTGGCTTTGGCTCATATGGAGCTACTTTCAGAAGGAGACGCTAGCAAAATGGTTCCCTAGGAAATAGCTCTTTGCACAAGGGTCCATTCACACGTCCGCACTTTGGGTCCAGATCCATTCCGCAATTATGCGGAACGGGTGTGGACCCATTCATTTTCAATGGGGACGGAAAAGGTGGAGACAGCACACAGTATACTGTCTGCATCCGCATTTCTGGTCTGCCGCCCCAAACTTCCGGTCCGCTGCTCCGCAAAAAAATGGAACATGTCCTATTCTTGTTCACAGCTGCTGACAAGAATAAGCATTTCTATTGGGGTGCCGACCCTGTGTTTTGCAGATCCGCAATTTGTGGATCCGCAAAACACTGCGGACATGTGAATGGAAACTAACTGTGCAGTTAAAATCAATAGATATGTCACAATAACTAGATCTGCAATTTGTAGAAAGTACTAATGTCAAGAAATAAGATTGTCTTACCAACTAAAATAATAGTGACTAGCCTCCAAAAGTGGCTGCAAGTGCACAATGCATCAAATAACAATTCACAAACCGAAGTGTATATAGGACTTAATATCTCCTATTCCAATTTGATTCTGTGAAGCACATGTCAATAAGGGCTCATGCACACGGGGCATTTACTTGAATGGTTCTGCAAACCCGGAGATGCGATGCGGAAGCACAGATCGGAAACCCACGGAAGCAATACGGAGTGCTGTTTCTTGCCATGCCTCTGTACCGTGGACCGTTGGATGCAGATCGCGGACCCCATTCAAGTGAATGGGTCTGTGATCCACATGCGGCTGCCCCACGGTCAGTGCCCATGCATTGCTGACCACAATTTGCAGTCAGCAGCACGGGCCCGGCCAGCACACGGTCGTGTGCATGAGCCCTAAGTCCAATACAGCACAGACAATGAAGCAGCCTGACATGCATTTTACCTCTTATAGGCTTCATCCATATGGTTGAGCGTACACCTGGAATTTCGGGTTTATCGGGTTCAGGTTTGGGACCCGAACTTGACCCCAAGCCCGAACACCATTAAAGTCAATGGGGACCCGAACTTTAGGGCACTAAAATGGCTCTAAAAAAGTCATGGAAAGAGCTAGATAGCTGCAAAAGGGGGATAAGGGGGACCAGCAGGGTGGCCACCCAATAATCAGCACTGATTAAAATGTCGGCAACTCGGTGGTCGTTGCGCAGGCACTGCAGCATGTAGTCTCTTATGTGTGCCAGGCTGCCCAGGGGCAATGACAAGCTGTCCTCTGTGGGAAGCAGGGTTCAGTTGACGAGTATTCTAACAACCGATCCCCTTTGCTGGTTGCTAGAGTACAGCTCAGACCCAGAGGTGGGTGCACAGCCCAGCTAAATAGAAGTGTTGATCAGATCTAGAGAGCACAAGGAAAGGATTAACTCTTGCAGTTTTGAAGGACAGTTCACTGAGCACTAGTCTCAGTTCTCATAAGGAGAGTAAAATGATGTCCCCGCCTGCTCGGGACTGCAAGACAGCAGAGGGCATGGACTGCCGCTTTTGTCTTTTTTTTCTTAACACTTTTTTTGCGAGCCTATTGAGTTTTTGCAAGAAAACATTTGATGGTGTCTGTGATCATGCCCCAATATCTTAGCAAGCCTTCTGAACAACTTATAACATTTTTGTCAGAGTCAGTTAAATCTCTTTTTTGGCCCAATTTGCCAGAGGAAAACAAGCAGCTTAAATGGGTTATCGAATCCCTGAAATGCCCCCCATATGCCAGGGCCCCTCATACACAGTGTTACCTGGCTTACCGGCACCCGCGCCGCTTCTAAAGTCCGCACGGCTTCAGGTGCATCTTCCTGTTGTGCAGATAAAAACATCCACCGTGGGGGGGGGGGCTTCAGCCAATGGCAGGCGGTGACAAGCCTTCCTAGCGGTGATGCTAGGAAGGCTCGTCCCCATCACCTCCTGCCATTGGCTTCCCCCCATCCGAATGCCGGTTGTTTTCATATGCGTGACAGGGGAATGCAGCAGTGGCCATGCGGGCTTCAGAAGCGACACGGGTGTCGGGGAGTGAGGTAAGTATATTGTGTGTTAATACTTATGCAGATCGTGATATAGGGTCTTGATCTCCTTAGGTCACACTTTTCCTCCTTAAACAAATAAATATCAGCTAATATGCATCAGTCTAGAGGTGAGAAAACCTGTTGAGATTAAGTACGGTTCCAATTTGCAGAATTTTTTTTTTTTTAATCGGTTCGAACCCAAATCGATTTGAGCTGAACCATATTGGCTCCAATTGTCTTGGAAATGCATATATAACACCCTCTAGTCTCAAAGGACTAAAACATTTTATTTATTTTCATTCATTTTTTTAGAATTTTTAGCTTTTTCTCCATCCTTCCCCCTAAGCTCTGGAATGCAATGATAGCAATAGTAATTCTGTCTGTGCGCTGAAAAACCCTTTCTCCGAGATGACACGGGAAACTGGGCAAAAAAGAAGAAAGAGAGCGTGCTGTGCCCATTTGGGCCAGTATTCCAGTCTGCCTGCCAAGAAATCCATGGCATTAGAGAACAGGGTATACACCATAGACAGGCCAGAGTGTGAGTAGGCCTGAAACTGGGCATTGAGGTACGAGGTCTCAGCTTGATGATTGGCCTTGTCCAGGAACGGCACATGAAAAGACTGCTGCATCACATTGAGTAGACTGAACTGGCTGCTGCTACTGCTACTGTGGCTTTTGCTGCGGGTGAGTATGCCAGGGGTGGAAAGATCCCTCCCTTTCAGACATGCTTGTGGCAGACATCTGCTCACCAAAAGCTGTAACAAGCTGCATACACAATGTTTCCTGGTAACGCTGGCCACGTCAGATGACCCTCACTCCCCACTATAAATACAGGCGGCCTGATGGCTACAGGTTGCCTGTGATTTTCGTCTTATAGGATGTGTACTTTATTGTGATTTAGCTACCTCTGGAATTAAACCTCGATCTGCCTCTTGACATCTCTTCTGCCTGCTCCCTGCACCTTAACGCTACCTTTTGGATTTTGACCACGGTTTGTTTACGGATTTGTCTTTGCCTCTTCCCTTGATCTGACTTGACCTCCTGGACTTACCTCAGTTAGTTGACCCGCCTTGCCTTCAGTTTTTGTTCTACCTCTTGTCCGCTTATTGTAACTTCCCTGTGGCTGTCCTCTTACCTGCTGTCTCTTTCTTTCTGCTTGCCATTAGTAGGTTAGGGACCGTCGCACAGTTGCGCTCCGTCACCTAGGGCGGGTGGTGCAAGTAGGCAGGACAGGAGACCGGGTGGCAGCTCAGTGGGTGCACCTCCGCTCTATCTTGATGCTCGTTACTCTACCCCTCACAGAGGATCTAAAAGCATGGCTATACAGTATCATACTGCTTGATGTGCCTGCCAGTGCGTACGCAAGCGAGCATATAGCTCACCATTCTGGCCAGGGTGCCTTGGGAGCCAGTTCTCTCCAGGTACGACCCCCAATGTGTTGATTAGCTAGCCGGTGCCATTCTCATCATCATCATCTTGATCCTCCACATTCAACTTCTCCTCCTTCTCCAGTGACAGCTCCTCATCCTCCTCCATGGGAGTTTCTCCTTGTGGGTCCCCAACAGCTACAGGGTGGACAGCAACATACGTTAGCTTTTCTTTTTCCTTCATCGTCCCCTGCTACATAAGCATCAGTGTCTATTCTGAGAAAAACATGATTGGGATGAGATCTTTCATGATGCAGTTGTTCCCTCTAAAAGACTTTGTAGCTGCTTTGAAGGGCGTCAGCACCCGACAGACGTCTCGTATGAGCTGCCACTGCCTTACCTTGAAACAACACATGCTCCCTGCTGAGGCAGTCTTGTTCAAGACAAAACTATTTACAGCTTTAAGCTGCTTGTACAGATGCCCTAGCATGTGAAATGTTGAAATCCAGAAAGTTGCAACATTGCAGATTATGCGGTGTAGCGACAGACTGTTCTGTTGCTGCAAGTCCTGGAGAATGTTCCTTGGGACGTAACAATGACTGAAATGCAAGAACAATCCTCTGGACATTGTTAGCACCATGGGCAAGCCACTGTGCTTTTTAAAAAGTTTTGCATGACTAAGATAATGATATGCACCATCCAGGGAACATGTGTTATTTCCCACAGGTTCAGCACAGCTACGATGTTGCTGCCATTGTCGCTGACTACCTTGCCCAGTTCGAGTTGGCGGAGTTACATCAATTGAAATGTTTGTGCCTTGATGTACTCTAGCAACTGCCTGCCTGTGTAGCTACTCATGCCCAGGCCGATCTGCTCCAACACTGCATGGCAACGCTTGACATGACACATGATAGAAAGGAGAGGGAGTGAGAGTGACTCTCTACCCTGCTGCTGTTGGGGATCAGAGCCTGACCATGGTGAAGGAAGTAGAGGAGGCAGATAAGTGCCTACTGTGAGAGCCAGGCAACACAATTGTAGTGGGATCAAAAGGACCTAGCCTTGTTGCTGAGGTACTACTCACCATTGCTAGACATGAGCGAATCGAAGTTGACGAAGGGGAATTTGATCCAAAATTGATTTGTCCCGAAGTCAAATTTCCTCATGCTCCATGGTAATGAATCACATTTTTCTAAAATGGCTTCTGCCCGGTCTCTGCCATTTTACAGTGAACTGCAGGGAGAGACATTGCAGGCACTAGGGACAGTGATTAGGAAAGACTTTATTAAAAAAAATAAAAACGATTGAGCATTTCAGGGAAAGATTATTCGTAGTGTAGGGAAAGGATAGGGAGGCATTATCCACACTGTAAAGAGAGATCAGGGACCATTAGGAGAGTGTAGAGTCTGTGTAATAGGAGATATTCCGTTACACTTTGCTGCACTAATTGGGGTTACTAAAAGTGATCTATTACTATATATTTTAGGTTGTTTTAAACAGTAATTGCAGTAATCCTAGCATTTGTTATTGGATTGAAAGTGCTGTCTGATACAACCAGTTTTGGGGTGTGGAATTTTAAATATATCAAAGTACGTCCATTAATCCATTTAGCCAAAAGCAGGAGTGGGTACAAAACACAGAAAACTTTCAAATATTCCATTCATGTGTCATCACGTTTGGATCCACTCCTGTAATTTTTTGGCCTTAGCAATTCTGATGGATTTCTGAGCCAATGCTGACCGTGTGAAGGGAGATGCTTAAAAGACAGGATCCGTCTTTTGGGGCTGTTCTTATAACAGATGAGAAGAAGGGCAACATAAACTGTGACGTCAACACAAACTTACTCCTGACACCCTCTCCACTCTGTCAGGGGGATACTACTTCTCTCAGCGTGTAACAGAACATATTCTGTAGAAATCTATGTGGAATCAGCTGAAGACGGTGTAAAAGGAGTGGGCTCTTTCACTCTATAGCAGAACCTGGGGCCCTGCATGGTTCTTTATACCTGACGCTAACATTGACCTGTAAGGCCTGTGAGTTCACACTTGAGTTACAGTATTTGGTCAGTTTTGGCCGTGTAACTGATTAAATGAGTGAAGTACGAAGTGATACTAAGGCCCCTTGCAGGCAAGCGTTTGTCACGCTGCGAGTCCGCAGCGCAGCTCCCGGCCTGAACTCCCACTGCCGCTGGGGGTCACATAGCATTATATTGATTTTTGATGCTACGTAACCTTTTTTGGCTAACACTGACATAATGCTGCCAGTGTTATCCAATATATTCCAGAACTGTAAGGGTTACATAGCATCATAAATTAAAATAATGCTACGTGACCTGGTCAGTGCTGGGACGTCAGGCCGGGAGCTGCGCTACGGACTCGCAGTGTGACAAACGCTCGTCTGCAAGGGGCCTAAGAGTGACGCCTGTCATCTGCATTTCATACTGACTCACAGTGCTGTTTCACTAGCAGCGGACTCCGTATGCATGTTTCTGCAATGCACAGTGTCTACACTACTATACAGGCTCTCAGGATCCAGGAAATAGCTGTTTTTAATGAAATTGGTCAAAAATAAAAATTTGGATCAAAGCAAATCTTTTGGGGAAATTTGGCGAACCGTCCAAATTAAATTTTTGAGAAATTCGCTCATCTCTAACCATTGCTGCAAACAAAACAAAAAATTACCCAGTGGGCAGTGATGGACATATACCGTCCCTTCTTCTAATAGCTGCTCCAGATGTCCACCATGAGGTGCACCATGCCGTATAGCAAGAATCCCAAGTCCATGTGCAGCCCACGTGCTCATGCACATGAGAGTAAAAGACAGGGATGTTTTTTTGGGAGAAATAATGCTGGCCAAAACCTCATTCACTCGTCTGTCCGCGCTCATATCCGTGAAAAGGTGGTCAGTGATGGCTGCGTGAATATGTCCGTAAAGGATCCGTGTTTGGTCCATGTGTCCATTTTTTGCTATTCGTGTGTCATCCGTGTTTCTCTGACACTGCACGGTTGAAAAATAAGTATCTCTTCCTAATCATTCATGAAACACACGGATGAAATATGGATAGCATCCGTGTTGCATCTGTGGTTTTTATGGACCCATAAACTATAATGGGCATGATGGATCCATGAATCCAGACAAAATAGAGCATGCTTCTGTGCTAAAAACACAGACTCTTGTGTGAATACACAGTTTAAATTGAATGGGTACAGGTGTTGTCTGTGGAGACGTGGAACACTGACATATGAATGAGGTGGTATCTTCCAGCGAGGCTGAGCGTACGCCAAATGGGATATATTTGCTAGAAGCAACCAAGCTTGGTTTAGCTATGGCACATTTAAGGCCTAATGCACCCACAGTGCCAGCGGAATCACTACTAGTCCCCAAAGCAGACATGGCCATAGCTGTTCTTTGGAAGATACGTCTCTTCTGCTCTGTGTTGCTGCCACTGCCACCACCCTCTTCGTCTGTTGTTGACTCCTTGGCCCTCTCTCTTGCTCTGCAATTACCATACTGCCAATGTCATTGCCACCACTGCCAATACCGTGGATACAGGTGTCACTATTACCACTACCAACACAGCCTCCTCTTTAGCGTAGTCCAAAAGCTGACTGCTCTCACACAAGTCATCAATAGGTAGACCCTCTTGACTGTCTGGAGTATAGCATGGTGCCGTTTTCTTGCCACTTCTTAGGAAAAAGGAAAGTGCCTCACTAGAAAGGGGCAGTGAAGATAGAGAGGCCTCCACTGAAGGAGGAGAAGCAGGAGGAATGCTGTGAACCCTGACTCCATGACATGGTTTCAGACCCAGAATTCCCATCCACGTCATCCAGCTGCAAATAAGAGGAGAAGTTATCCATCCAATATCACAATCTCATTTTCTTTCTCTTCATTGACAATGTTGCACCTTTCTGAAGAGAGGGGCAACTACAGCCTTCTACTACTAATAATAATTCTAGCCAGATTGCTAGTGCTGCTATACCCATATTCTGGTTCTTGGAGGACAAAGCCTGGCCTGGGTCTTCGTTTGGAATCTTTCTGTTTTCCTGACAGTTTTTGGCTTAATGTACACAATCACACAAAATATTGAGAGAGGTGCAATCAAATGCCTTACCCTTTCCACAAACACACTAAAGACACTGCTACTGACAATTGACTTTGGAAATAATGCACTCGGCGCCAAAAACAGATTTGGGTGTAATGTATTTTGTGCATTCAAATATGAAAATTCAAAAGACATCTTTATCAAGTGTAAAAAACAAGTTGTCAACCTACTATAAAATTATTCCCACACCACCCACACCAACACTTGAACTATCTGGAGATGCCCTGGCACAGATAT
This sequence comes from Bufotes viridis, assembly GCA_033119425.1. Classification (NCBI taxonomy): domain Eukaryota; kingdom Metazoa; phylum Chordata; class Amphibia; order Anura; family Bufonidae; genus Bufotes; species Bufotes viridis. The sequence goes on from CM065589.1 coordinate 404,142,246, forward strand.
TGGACTAGTATCTCACATATTTACACTCAGAAATTTCAAATGCTACCTTCTGGGTTGAAAGACACATGTTACACACTTGTGTTCTGTATGGTTATGTTTGCTAAAACAAAACAATAAAAACTTGAACTGTCTGGAGAAGCCCTGACACAGATTGTGGCCTACTGGTTCACTTTATCACTCAGAGATTTTAACCCCTACACTATGTATTCTAAGACAAACATTGCACGCTTGAATTCTGTATTGCTATATGCCTTATTCATACGTCAGTGTTTTGTTAAGTGATTTCCATCATTGATTGTGAGCCAAAACCAGGATTGGAGCCTCCACAAACATAAGGTATAAGGGAAAGATCTGCACCTGTTCTGTGTTTAGAACCGCACCTGGTTTTGGCTCAAAATCACTGATGGAAATCATTGACCGAACACTGACATGTAAATAAGGCAATATTTAGCAAAAAAAGAAGCCCTACTCTGTCTAGAGATGCCATGCCACAGATTTCGGCCTAGTACTTCATGTTTTCACTGAGAGATTTAAAATGCTACCCTCTGCATTGTAAAAAACATGTTACACATATATATTACTATTTTCTCAGAACAAAAAAAATAATGTAATTGTTTGGAGATGCCCTGACACGAATTTCAGACTAGTATTTCACATTTTCACTCAGAGATTTCAAACTCTACTCCTTTGTATCATAAGACACATGTTGCATACATGCTGTATTTCCATACATGGATATACAACTGTTCGTCTGTCAGCCAATTTTGTGGGTGACGGTAACAAATTGAGGAAAGCATCAGCTAGGACATGAGGTCGTAATGTTGCTAGTGTTGGTGGCAGCTCCTGCTGCAGGGAGAGGACATTGTTGATCTGTGCCAGCTACATGCCCAAATGGAACACCTTCCTCTGGTGCACGCAGGCGATAGGATGTTCTGCGACATTTTGTAGGCCCAAATACCACTCTCAGAATGGAGAGGTCAGAACAAGTAGAGGCGGTAGTAGATTGGATGGCTAAGAGTGCCTCCATTTCCTTCACATTGTCTTCCACCTGGTCCACTGCAAAAAGCACAGAGTTGGCATCGGCAGCCCATGGGCATCTGTCTTCTACCTCAACCCTTTGCACATCAACCAAGCAGTTTGATCCCCAAGTCATGCAGCAGTCACTTCTGCTTTTTGATAACTCTGCTGGTGGTGTTTTTGTGGACCATCCACCTAGCCCTGCCCCAGATGTGACAGAAATTGAGTGTACTGATGACCAACCACTTATGTTTGAGGATGAGGACATGGAGAACCACCACAGCACGTCTCTGATAACGTTGACGAAACACAGGTGTCAACTGCTGGGGATTACTGCAGTGTGCAGGCCGGCCAGGAGGGCAGGGGTGAGGAGTAGGTGGAAGATGATGGAGAGGATGATGAGTTCCTAGACCTCCCATGGCATCAAGCTCATGCCAGTGATGTGTGCAGTTTGGAGGAAAAGGAGGGGGCACGCAGCAAAAGCACAGCAGCCATCCCCCAGCCAGTACGCCTGCTACTGCCCAACGCGCCAAGAGATATAGCACACCAAAGCCGAGGCTAAGGAGTTCCCTGACATGGCAGTTCTTCAGTGTGCTGATGACAGGACATGGGTAGTTTGCCCGCTGTGCAGTCAGAGCCTGAAGCAAGGCATAAATGTTTTTAACGTGAGCATCACCTGGATGATCCAGCATCTAACTGCAAAGCACGAGCTGCAGTGGAGTAGACACCTCAAGAACCATGAAAGATCAGAGGCTCATCCTGCTCCCTCTTCCACTGCGGCCTCTTCCTCCCCCTCTAGAGCACAGGAGCATCTGCCACCCCGCAAACAGAGTATTTGGCAGCCGCGCCACCATCATCCAGCATCTCCACACTGTCCCATGGAAGCGTTCAGCTGTCCATCCCCCAAACACTGGAGAGAAAGAGGTACCCACCCACGAGCCCTTGCCCTGAATGACAGCATTTCAAAATTCCTGGGCTAAGAAATGCTGCCATTCCATCTGATGGAGACAGACAGTTTTAAAAATCTCATTAAAGCTGTCCCACGGTACTTGGTTCTCAGCCACCACTACATTTCTAGGCGGGCCATCCCTGCCCTGCATGAACAAGCGGCAGAGAAAAATTAGGTGTGCGCTGCACAACGCCATCAGTGGCAAAGTCCACATAACCACTGATACATGGACCAGTAAGTATAGGCAGGGGCCACTTGGTAAATGTAGTGGAGGCTTCGCCTGAGGTGGAAAGTTGTTTGGCGCATGTCCTACCGCCACAAGTATTTCTGGAGGTTTTTTGGTGCCTCCTGTTGCCTCCTCCTCCTCCTCCTGTTCTTCCTTTACCGCCTTCTCATCACATCAGCACAACACCTGCACCACAAACTTCAGCACAGGCAGGGGAAAACAACAACAGGCATGGAAGAACAGACCGATGAGTGGTTGGTGCCGCTGAGCCTCAAGCCCAGCCTGGTGGGGTGTGTCAACGGGTGAAATCTGTTTAGCCAGTTTGACACACATCCTTTGCCTGGTGCATGTGCAGCATGCTGGGCCGCAGGGGCAACACGTGAGGTTACGGTGGGCCGATGGGGGTAGTAGTTCATTTACTCATGGTTAGCAGAGCCTCCGTGTGCCAGCAGTGCAGTGGATGGGAAGACAGCACTAAATACTCTGGGACACTCTCTATTGCAGGGAACACCAGCCAGATGGAAGTTGAGGTGCCCTTGATGGTAATGGGTATGCTTAGGGTTCTTTGGTGGCTGGGCCCTTGTTGTGGTAAACAACAGTTGAACTTTTACAGAATCAATAGTCTGAAGACAGTTTTTACAGTTCATCAAAATAGTAATAGCAATAATCCAGATGTTGGTTCAGCACAAATTCCTTAATACAGGTCTGGCAATTGTCAGTTGAGGAGTTCTCTAATGTTGTTACTTTATAGGCAAATAATTAGTAAATTTGTATTAAGTCCACTTTCTAGCACTCAGGTATTGAATATAATGATTTCCTATTTATCTCGAGCAATCCGGTAAGGGCGTTTTCCCTCGTGGCAGGCAAACTCTCTGCTACATTATTTGATGCAGGATGCTCTCCTGAAATATTCAGGTTAACTATGTCCCAAAAGGCTTTTAGTGAAAAGGGATAATTCTGAACACTAATCATCCAGTTGTGTCCAGGTACCTTTAAGTTCCTCCTGGTCATTGGTGCTTGTGAAGTTCTTTGGCTAGACTCAGCTCTAATCTTCACTAGACTTGCTTTATATCCATACATAGACTTACTGCATTGTGCTGGGCTGCTGTGATCCCTTGGTCTGTCATCTCCAGGCTTGATCAGGGCCCAGAGGGAAAAAAGGCAGCTACATATTGAACTGAGCCTGTCCTACTCCACACTTTTCCTTATCCTTTCTCTTTCTTTTTTAGACTCAATAAACTTCCTGTCTAACTCTTAGCAAACCCCAAGCTACAAATAATATGTGGCACTAGCACCACCTAAGGGTGAATGGGTGAATTGACAATGCCAGCCTTTTATAAGGAAAATACAATATATTAGATACATTAAATATGACATTTAGCAGCAATTTAGAGTTCCCACCTATAGCACATAGTGGGACACTGCACATGTGCTGAACTTGGTGGTGCAGAGGTTCCTGAAGAATTACCCCGATATTTCAGAGCTGCTGCAGAAAGTGGGTGCCGCCTGTGCGTGCTTTCAGTGTTCTCACCCTGCGGCTGCTCACCTGTCTGCGCTGCAGCATAACTTCGGCCTTCCTGCTCACCTCCTCATATGCAACATACCCACAAGGTCGAACTTCACCCTGCACATGCTGGAGAGACTATGCAAGCAGTTTTAGCAGCAGTTTTAACTGAGGAGTTTTAGCAGCAGCATGGCGCATGGGTGAGTTGCTTTGAGGAATAGCAACATTTTACCACCAAGGACTGGGCCTTCATGCGGGACTTGTGTGCCATGTTGCGCAACTTCGACTACTCCACCAACATGGCCAGCAGTGATGACGCCATCATCAGCCTTTCTATCCCACTTCTATTTCTCCTTGAAAAAACGCTTCAGGCGCTGATGGATGAGGATGCGGCACAGGAAGAAGATTAGGAGGAAAAGGGATCATTCCTACGGTTATCAGACCAGTCATCCACAGGTGGCTCAGAGAGTGTATTCCTGCACAAACAGTGGTCAGGTACCCAACTTTCCAGCCAGAGCACAGTTTTGGAAGATAAGGAGGATGATGAGGACAATCCATGTTCATATCTGGGTGGCACCCAAATAAGTTCATGGGCTTCACTGGAGCATGGCTGGGGGGATACAGAGGATACAGATTCATACACCTCCCAGCAAGGACAGCTTGTCATTCCCTCTGGGCAGCCTGGCACATATGAGTGACTATATGCTGCAGTGCCTGCTGATTGACCGCGTAGCTGCCCACATTCTAAATGGTGCTGATTACTGAGTGGCCACCCTGCTAGATCCCCACTAGGACAACATGCTGTCCTTACTTCCGTCAGTGGAGCCTTAACTGAAGATGCGCGAGTACAAGCGAACGCTAGTAGAGTCACTACTGATGGTGTTCCCACCTGACAGCGGGGGCTCAGTGAAAGCATGAGGCAAAGACAGAGGAGGAAGTCTCCAGTGCAGCAGGGGCACCATCAACACTTCAGAAGGGAGGATTAGTATGGCCGAAATGTGGAAAAGCTTTGTCTGTACTCCACAATATACAGCACCACCATCTGATACAGACAGTCTTCGCAGGAGGCAGCGTTCAGCAACATGATGGAACAGTACTTGTCCACCCATCTGCACATGCTGACTAATGGGTCTTCACCATTTAACTTCTGGGTCTCCAAATTGGGCATATGGCCTGAGCTTGCCCTTTGTGCCTTGAAGGTGCTGGCCTGCCCTGCCCTGCGGCAAGTGTATTGTACGAATGTGTGTTTAGCACTCTTGGCCAGAGTAGAGAGGTATAGCAGCTGCACCCAGCCATTGTTATACCCCAGCGCAGTTTGTGCTTTCTACTTACTGCTTACCAATGTTTTGGGGCCTCCACAGCCTGTGCCGCCACGTCCACCTCCTCCTCCACTGGGCCCTTCGCCTCCAGGCTCAAAATTATTATGTCTTATATAGGTAGAGTAGAGAAGTATACCAGGTGCACCTAGTCATTGTTGTACTCCAGCGCAGTAAAATATTACAAGGATGGTTGACAGTTCGAGGAGTGGTGTCAAATGAAGTATGGTGGGAAACTCAGTTCTAACTGATACATGAAGCAATATATGGCTTTCATGAATCACGCTTATTGTCACACTCAGACAGGTTAACTAGCTGCCCAAAGTGCCACACTCTAAACACGGATCTCCTCCACGGTATCTGGACATGTCCCCAACCATTAAGGTATTGGGAAATGGTCAGGGGCAACACTAGCAAACTGATGAACATAGATATTCCACTATCTGTAGAACTAATTATATTTCACTGGCATCAGAGGGGAAAGCCTATAGCTGGCCAGCTAATACCTGTTTTAGGTTGCTAATATGGCTTATATGTGTATACATCTAGACCTGCCAAAAACATTAATACAGTTTATATGTTTATATTTTAGACAGAAAGAGAGTTATTTACTGTGATTTCATGTTCCCGAATGTCATATAACAGTTATATATTGTGTTCACAGAAGCAGAAAAGATAATATGTCTTTAAGATTCATTATATGAATGCAAGGTAAGCTCAATGACACAGCAGAATTAAAACCAGAAAGTATAGAGTTAAACTGTTGTTACTGCCCAGGAGTCTTGACCAATCACAGCCAGCATCACACTGAGCAGAGGTCTTGACCAATCACAGCCAGCCTCACACTGAGCCTGTGTGTGGGAAATCCCCTAGCAGAAACTGCTGGTGTTAAAGATGCCCTCAATCGGGGCTGATTATGTTTGCTCTACTGCTCCAAATTAGTGGTAAGCCAAGGCTTTTATGTGCACGGAGAAAATAACAGTGACACACATTGGAGTCAAAGTAATTTCTAATTTATTACAGGAAGTACAGCAGTTTATATAGACATCAGAGAGGCATTCCCTCTGAGGCATGTGGCATTGTTACATTGGCTGGAATATGAAAATATGAAAAGAGATAACACTTGGCATCTGTGCAGTGTGCATTGTTTTACTAACTCTGGTATGAAAAAAACATCCAGCTATGGCGGCCATCTTGTAATGGAGTCTACACTAACAGGAGAGAAGCATATATGACGTAGCAAGGAGGCATGGTTTCTTTGGTAGGATGGAACCTTCGTTCTCTGGAGGAGATAAGATGTTGTCTGAGAGCTGGAATACATGGGAGCTTTCTTAGCTGAATCAAAGAATGATTTCCACATCTCTATCAGTCCCCCCTTGGACCTCATTCTTTCCCTAATGAAAGCCTAGCACATCTGCCCCAATGCCTCGGCATCCTCTTCTCCAGCTTCCGCAACAACCTATCCCTTGTGGATAGGCTCCCACAACACTGGGTTTTATGGACATAGGGGTAAGATGTCTGTCCCTATGGTCGATGATCTCCAGGTGGCTTTATAAGCAGAGGGGGACCAACAGAACGAAGTGGACCTTGTCTCCCATCCTCATCAAGCTCTTCCATGATCATCTCGGGGTAGCCTTAGCTATGACTTTTAACAAAAACCTCCTAATGCAGGGGATGACACAACGCACAATTAACGCACATAGCAGAATTGATGCTAAGTTCAGAAATAAGAAGTAATGACCTGGCCATTAATTATTGTGGACAAAAGAACTATTTTCGGGCAATACTGTCAATGGATCACTGGGCTAGAACTATCAGACCATAACAACTTTGGTTTTCCTTTTGCATACCTTTTCCACGGTCCAAAATGAATGGACCATCAAAAGGTTTGAGGACTTATCTGATCTGTCCTTTTACCATCACCCATCTCCAGACACAAGTGGGTGGGTTCCTGGTACTTTATCAAGATCTGGAAGTGAAGCAAAAACTCAAGAATATATTTTAGTCAAATGCTTGTGCAAACTGATCATATAATTTGTCAGACAACCATGTTGTATCTGGAGCCACTTTGGAAAATACAATCCTGTCTTAGGGACTGACCTACTAAGGACCTCATAGGGACTAAGGCCTGTCTTACAGTTAGGCGTATACCTTACTGAGAAGAGGGCTACTAGCAAGCACTCTGTCATGGCTTTTTGAATCTTTAACTTTAGTGTCCCGTTCAGTTCCTTTTTCCCTACCCTACCGCTGCTTTGTGGATGGTACGAAGCATGTAAGGCCTGCACCCAAAACCTTCATCATCTCCTGCATCACTTCACCTGTGAAGTGAACACCTCTGTTGTTTTCAATGGTCTCAGGTACCCCATACCTGCATAAAACGTTAATCTTCTATGCTTTTAGCCATCCTGCAAACAAGTCATCACACATCAATATATACTCATACATGCCAACCTTGGGCAGTTGAATGTAGTCTGCAAATATAAGGACAGATACGAAGGGCAAGACGTGTATTTCTGGGGTACCTTAACTTCCTTACACACGTTGTTCTGGGCACAAATCATACATCCTTGAGTACATCTGACTATTACAGTGCTGAACCCTGGGGCATACCATACGTGTACCATGGGCTCTCTGTGTCATCGTGGGGTAGAGGGACCTGGGAAGGCAGAGTTTCCCTTGGAACTGTACTAGGCCTTCCTCAATTGTAGTCCCCACTTTTTCATCCCACATTCCCTTTCCTCCTTCCCCCACCTGGTTCTGTAAGGTCTTAAGAACTTCCAGTGAGACAGGAGGAGTTATTTCATGGACCTGAACTGTGGCCACTAAGGCAGGGGTCTGCCTAGTCAATTTGGCAGCCATGTTGCCACCTCTGAGTCTGTTTTACAGTGACCTTTATGCTGTCATCGCTACTTAAGTTAGCGACATGAGGGCTTCCATCAGAGACCTTACTGCTTCCCCATTTGTGATGGGTTTACCTGAAGCGGTCAGGAAGTCTCTGGTTTTTCAACTGGGCCCATAATCATGGGCTATCCCAAAGGCATACCTGGAATCAGTGTACTGTTGGCTGTTTTCCTATCTACATCTCTGTAAGCCATCTTCGGAGTCTTTAGCTCCACTTCTTGAGCCGACATGGGTGGTGGTGTGGACTACGTTTTTTTTTTAAGAGTGATTTACCACATCTCGCTGTCTCTTGTGACATCATCTGCAAACACTCTGGATCTGGAAGAAAAATGTATGTGCCCTAACTCTTCCCTCCCCCCTTGCTCCAGAGGCAACAGGGTGGCTGGATCCGAAATATTACATCTGTAGACGTTTCAGGCATCATATGAATACTTTCTGTCAATAAAAACACATTACATTAAACAAAATAAAGTGGATGATCATACATCAACACAATATTATACAAAAATCACAAAATATGGGGGAACTGCTCAGACCCCAAACACTGTAGCGTGTTTCTCATTGGGGGGAGCAGTCCCACCACATGTGGACCACAGCAAACGGCCATCCCTAGCAAAAATTGCGTACAATGGAGGATGCCGGCGTGGACCACATGCACCACAAAGGCATCCTACATAAAATGGAGCATTGTGCAGATGAAATATATAAATATAAAAATCACTGAAAAAAAGCACCAAACGGATATGCCACTGACTATACTAGCTAGTCAAACAAGCAGATATTAAAAGCTGAGACAATTGCCAATATATTACTGTCAGGAACACATCGGAGCCCCTCATGCACCACGTCACGGTCGCTCAGCATGGCATGGGGTCCTACCACTACCCTAACTATGGTGTGAACACGGTTTGAAAGTGATGGAATACTGCTCACAGCCAAGCTTCCACACAGCCACATAGCAGGACAACTAATGCAATGTGAATAAAGCAAGACTGCAAGCCACACCCATATCAGACCGTGTGATGGAGGCTACCAGGTGCAAAAGAATGTAAAATGCCAGGTGAAGGCACATTCAATACATATGGAACAAAAATCACAGAAATATAGTGGCCAATAAGGGGGAACTGCTCAGACCCCAAACACTGTAGCGTGTTTCTCTCTTTTTTTTTTTTTTAACACAATATTATCCCTGATAGGCACAATATTTTGATGAATAGATTGATGGAAAAAATTACAATAGCTGGAATTCTGCGATAGAAAAGCAATTCTATAAAGATAGTCTTATCTAGTATCAGTTATTAACTGTTAATCTAGTAACTTTTTGGTGTATTAAAAGACATATGTAGCAAGTGTAAGGCAGCTCTCATCTGTTGAAACACCCCCCGGGCACGGATGCCGCACCTGGATGCGGAGATATAATCCAACAGAAAAAGGGATAATTCAGCTCAGGTCGGGTGAAGAGTTTTGCGACTTTTATTCCAGCAGTTTTAAAACTTCCATGCAACAAGATGTGTACAGTTACGCGTTTCACGCCTCTAAGACATATGGATCCTTCCTCATGACAAACACAAAAATGGAATGGGAGTACCCTCTGATATACACCTTCCTAAACACAGACTGATCAATATCACCTGGGAGAGGGAGGTGTCAGAGGGCGGTCCTGCAGTAACCTCAAATAAAAATACCAACAAGCCAAAGAAAAAGAAAAAAAGAAGAAAAGGCAGGGGTATAAACTGTATCATTAAAATAACATATAAAACAATATATTCACAGGTTATCAAAGCAAATTAATGTAGAGACCGAGAGCAAGCATATTCAATACTGTAAGATAAGGTCGTGTCGTTTGTTTAATCCCTCTGGTTGGCGAGATCCGAGCTGAAAGATCCAGAAGACTTCTCTATTCAGGAGTTTCCTTCTGTGATCTCTTGGTGGTAAAAAAAAACTATTTCTATACCCTGCACTCTTAAACTAGAGACATCTCCTGCATGTAGAACCGCGAAATGTAAAATAGCTGTTGAGATTTTGTGGCTTTCGTAGTGTGGTATATTTGATATGTGTTTACGTATCCTGTTTTTCAGCGGATTTATGGTGCAGCCTACATATTGCAGGGAGCATGTCTCACAGGTGATCAGGTCACTACATATTTGGTGTTGCAATTAATGTACGAGTGTATATTATACTCTTTGTTGTTTGCAGTGGACCAAAAAACCTTGTCAGTAGTCATGTGTTTACAGAAAGTGCATTTTTTGTGTCCGCACCTGAAACTGCCTTTGAAATGAAGACATGTAGGTTATGAGATTTTTTTCTCTGAAAAAAAGCTGGGACTGATTAAGTTGCCAAGTGTGGGAGCTCTCTTGGCAACACATCTCATGCCATCAGATACAATTTTGGACCACTATCCATCAAAATTCAGGACATAAAAATATGTATTTACAATTTTGCAAATCGCAGGAAATTCCTATACTGCGTAACAAAGTAAGTGGCTTGTTTCTTAGGCATTCTAATATTTCCACTTCTGTCATCCGAAGGGGGCTTTGGAAAGACTAAGGATTGTCTGCCCACATCAAACTGTTTTTATTGCCTGATCTATATTGTTAGATGTATATGCCCTGCGCAATAATCTGTTTTTTATGCTACAAACTTCCTTTTCATAAGCATCATTGTCTGATCAATTATGGTGGGCCCGAATCAGTTCTCCCTTTGGAATGTTTCAGATGGTGTGTGGTGGATGACATGAATGTGCAAATAAAGTGGTGTTACCAGCCAGTTCTTTTCAGTAGGTAGATGTACTAACCCTATGGGTGGAAATATTCCCTTTCAGACACAAATCCAGAAATTGTATTTCTCTGCCATCAAAATGAAAAACAAATTGTATAGAATCTAAACAAGAATTAAAATAGGTAGCCAGCTCCGGTATGGATGCCAAACCACCAGACCACACCATCAGCAGGTCATAAATGTAACGTCCATACCAGAGCAAGCGATCCAAAAAAGGAGAGGTGTCGGTTGAGGAGAAAACAACTCTCCCACCACGCCATAAAAATATTAGCAATGGAGGGAGAGAATCCACCACCAGCGTAATGTACTCCCTAAGTTCCAAAGTATAATCACTGTAATGATTTAAAAACCAGCGAAAGGATGTGAGAGCTAGGTTGTGTGAATTATTGGTATATAGGGACGTAATAGCTACTGTAATCCACACAAATTCCTCTCTCCATTCAAATCCTGAAAAAACCTGAAGATTTTTGCTATGCCGCTTGCCTGCCCTTCGTTTTTTGATTGTCTCTTGTGTTGAGCAGTAGATTGTGAAAAAAGATCCAAGGTTTTCGCCACATTGTTTTTTTTTTTTTTTATTTATTAATCATCTCAAGAAACACAATCCATAAAACAGAATTACAAAAAAACATCCCCATTCCTCCCACACCCCCAAGCCCCCCCCCCCCTCCAATCCTGCAGGGGAAAAAAAAATTAACTTAATCATCCCAATCCTTCCAAATATTACTCCACTTTAAGTAGGACCCTCTTTGTCTGTACATAATCCTCTCATAGATTTTCACCTTATCAACTAAACATAACCAATTATTACAATCTGGAGCAAAAGCGGAAAACCATTCTCTGGCTACAAGAAGCCTGGCCAGAAACATCACTTTGGTCACTAGTCGGCCCTTCGAGGGCTGACAATTAACCTCTGATAAATCCCCAAAAAACCCATACCTTGGGAGATAGAGGAATATCTATATTAAGTCTCTGAGCCAAAATTGTTTGAATCATTCTCCAATATTTGCTCACTATCGGGCAATCCCAGAACAGATGTAAGTGATCTGCCCTGGGGTCCCCACAGCGAAGACAGTCAGAGGAGGCTCTAAATCCTCTCTTATGGAGCCATAAAGATGTCACATATATTTTGTGTATAATATTAAACTGTACAACAGTATGATTAAAATTGTGTGAAACCTGACTTAGATTCTCCCCTATATTCTTCCAATCCGGGGGACCCACCTCTGACAATAAAACAGACCAGGATCTCTGTCCTGGAGAAGAACATTCCGAAAAAAAAACTTTTCATCAAGTGTCTATAACAATGTGATAACTTAACTTTCATACCACTTTTCTTACAAATCAAATTGTTCAAAAATTCAGGGGTGTCTACCTCAAGTGAATGACTATCGGCAATACTAAGAAGTGCCGACCTCAATTGAAAATATGCATACCAAGCCACCTCACCTACTTTTAAATTATGTTTTAGCTCCATAAGAGAAAGAATTTGCCCATCTCTAACCACCTGATTCAAATATTGAATATTTCTCTTCCTCCAATATTCCCAACACTTTGGATCATCTAAATTCAAAAGCTTTGAGTTATACCATAATGGGGTACAAATAAGTGATGCCTTGATTTTAAACCAACTCTTTATAACCAGCCAGGCCTTTGTAGCCATTCTGCAGAAAGGTTTATATCCAATCTGTGTATTAAGTAAATAGTCCGACTCTAATACTGTAAATAAATCTGAAAAATAAGAGTCTTTCACCAATTTTCTACAGAGTTGGCTATTTTCCCAGTCGTTAAAAAAGCAAAGTTGAGAAGCCATAAAATAACCCCTAAAATAGGGGAGGTTAAGGCCTCCCCTACTATAGGGCATGGAAAAGTAAAGCACCCTTAGTCTCACCCGCTTCCTTCCCCATAGTAAATCATCAATCATCCGTTCTATCAACCTAAAATACTTATCTTCAATCCAAACAGGCGAATTGCGAAGGACATAGAGAACCTGGGGCAGCACCACCATTTTTATTAGTGAAATTCTGTCTGCTCTTGCATGCAGAATTTTTTGCCATATCTTAATTTTGGATCTCATCTTTGACAATAAAGGAATCAAATTGAGTTGAAGATAATCTTGGGTTTTGGCAGAAACTGTTATCCCTAGGTATTTTATTGAATTGGAGATCGATAACCGATTGGCAAAATTTTCCATAGATCCTCGCAGTTCGTCTACGGGGAGAAGAGCAGTCTTCCCCCAGTTAACCTCCAGGCCAGAAGGATCAGAGAATAGGTTGACTAATTTCATTATTCGAGGGAGTGTATTTTCTGTTTGGTGAATAAAAAACAAGATATCGTCTGCATAGAGAGATATACGGTCCTGCTTCTCCATTACACCAAAGCCAGTCACTCTCGAGTCTTGCCTTATACTAGCTGCAAGCTTGAATGTCCATAATTATCTCTTCTGTTGAGATGATAACGGCAGATTTTTGCTATGCCGCTTGCCTGCCCTTCGTTTTTTGATTGTCTCTTGTGTTGAGCAGTAGATTGTGAAAAAAGATCCAAGGTTTTCTCCACATTGTTAGCTGAAAAGTTGTCAGCTTCAGGTGAGAACTCTGTTGAATCTCGTTCCGTTGAACTGAAGTATACCTTAGCTGCTCGTCTGTGTCTAGAACGGGATCTACGTAAAATGGAGCATGGCGTGTTCGCACGAATCTCCACCTATGTATAGACTGTGTTGTTGCTATAATCTAATAGATCCCTATTAAACTTGCTCTGTTTAAACAACATTAGTACCTCTTCCACTTTATTTAGATTGTCCTTCAATTGGTTGTCTAGTTCGACAAAAACCTGCATATTAGAGTGTAATGGTAGTGAATCTTGAGCTTTCTTAATTTCTTCCCTAAGATTGGAAAGAGTGTCTTGCTCGTGCTGCACACTGCTCACAGTTCCATGAGTCTCAAGGAGCAATCTGACAAAAAAAGCTTGCCATTGTCCGGTAAAGTAGTCAGAGTAATTGGTGGTTGGCTTTTTCTTTATCCTAAGGCCACGGGGAATCATTTTTTTAATCAATGTATTTCTGCAATAATGTGGCATCCCACCAAGTTCGTAGTTCCTTCAATAATTCTTCACCCGACCTGAGCTGGATTATCCATTTTTGTATTAAAACACATATATACTGTTGTGAAACACACATTTGTGTACCAGTCTTTGTCTCTCTCTTTTGAGAAATTTGGACTTGTCAGGAGAAATTTGAACATTCAAATTAGTAAACAGAGATATACTGAGGTTCAGTTCTAACTGGACTGTGGCCTTCTTCCGGCACATAAGGATTTAGCACAGTTAAACCACACACTTCGTAAGTTATCACATTTAACTCTGCGGTTAGAGCGCTCCTATCAGTGACACACAGTTTATGTGAACAACGCTGAGCGCCATCTATGTTATGCACTTCTATGTTGAGCCCATTAATCTGAGGGCGTAAATCAATATGTATAATTAAAGGGAGATTCACCAATAACTAGACTGCCAAGTGACTGCACCTACATTCCAATAATTATTGGGATTTACATGTAGTGGGTGTCAGTATACTGGAGTGATCTGGTTACTTTGTCCCACTTTATATGTGGGCCCCATATTTAGCCCTCAGAAACTATTGGTGGGCGTGAATTCTATTGAGCTGGATATATTCATACAAATTCCAGAATCCAACTCGCACCACCAGCCTGATCTGTTTATTTTGGGGAGAACCAATTTTAACATACAGCAATAATAAATCGTATTTTTAAACGTACTTTATTCAGGCAGTTAATTACTATACAGATATTTGTACGTCCAATTAGTCTATCTATCTTGACTTAATTCTAACTGGACTGTGGCCTTCTTCCGGCAGATAAGGATTTAGCAGAGTTAAACCACACACTTCGTAAGTTATCACATCTAACTCTGCGGGCAACAAAAAGGTTCTTGAGTTGTACTTTCATGAGGATAGCTGTAATATCACAGTCACTTTGTGGGTCAGGACTAGCTCAGAGCTTCTTTTAAGCATGGCTTGTACAACTACTACAGCTCAGATGCACAGGGGGCACTTCTGGAAACAGGGTCAAATCTGGCTGAATAATAAGCCACAGGGCTTTGTTGCTGGCTATCAGTTGGGAGAGGACAGCTGAGGCATGGCCATTCACTTCTGTACGATACAATCTAAATGTGATAATCTAATGGGCCCAGTGCGGGGAGCACAAAATTGTCAGGCTTGGGCATAATAGGCATCCACCACCTCATCTGTAGGGTAGAAGGGACTAAAAACAACCATCAAACAATAAGAAACAGGGCCTAAAAATGTCTTCAGTGCATTTATGTTTCTGGGCAAAGAGATGTCTTTTCCCCTCACTTGCAGCCATGATCAGCAAAAAGGACAGTAGTGACATGACTGGAATATACATACTAGGTGAGTTCCATCCAGGTATACTGTTTACCCTCGTGAGTGGAGGTGAATAAATGCCAACTGTCCTGTCTGGATGTAGTGGTGCTGAAAAGAAAACATTTGCCAAATCAATCACAGTGGAGTGGGTAGAGTTAACAGGTAACTTGAGCAAACAGGGTATGTGGGTTGGGGTGTTAAAACTTGTTGCTTCATTGACAGCACGTAAGTCATGTACCATCCGATACTGGGTGGGTTTGTTCTTACTTTTCTTTCTCACAGGGTACAAAAGAATGGGAAACAATCTCCATTTTTTTTTTTTTTCAAAAAGTCTCAGACCATTTGAGATATTGGCATCTGACTGTGCCATACTCAAGAGATACTTCCAGGGAAGTGCACCAGTTTTAATTTCCACTTCCACGGGAGGAACTGGGAGCTTGCCAAAATCCATGGGTTGCTTAGCCCACAAATGTTCCAAGCATTCCTGCAAGCAGGCCTTCCTTCTCATCTTCTGGGAGTACTAACACAAACATGGACCAGGGAGTTTCATCACTAACGGCCAATAAACAAAGTTCCTGGTCATTGAGGTCACCTGTGAGTTTCACAGCACCATCCTTCTGATATGAGATGCTGGCATGTACTTTTGTAAACAAGTCTGCACCTAGGAGGCAACAGGGGAAGTTACAAATGACCAGCAACCAGGCAAGCACTTCTTGGGTAAGGGCTAATCTAACACAGATGGGTTCTGTTAAAAGGGGAGTGTACTACTTTCCCATCCACTTCTATCCAAGGACTGGTGTCTTTGGGGATTAAGTCAAGAGAGGACATATTCATCTTGACTGCTCCAGTATCAATAAAAACGGGACTACTTCTTTATCACCCAGAGTGAGGGATATCATTGGGGCCGGACTGGAATCTGCTAAATGTGTAAATGTACAGCAAATACAAGAGATACTGGATTGCCTGTTTATATTCTTTACTACTTCTGCAGAAGCTTATCTCAAGGTCAGCATTCTTCAGCAACATATGCAAAACAGAAAGAACAGAATCTGTCCGGGCATAACGCTACAGTTTACCACGGTTAGGACCATCTCCATCACAATCCCCTCCTTTTGCGATTCTAGCAATAGTGATGATCGAATATGCCCATATTCGAATTCGCGATATTTCACGAATATTTCGTAAAATATTCGCGATATATTCGCAAATTCGAATATTCGTATTCGTCATCATTTAATCGCCATCTTTTTTTTATAAAATCGCGGATAATCACATAATGCGTTTGATCATGCGCATATTGCGCAAGATCATTGTTACTGGCAGGCAAAGGCAGTATTCGTACAAAATCGATTACATCATATTTACCTAGTGCAATAAAATATACCATCTACATGTTATCTGCTTTTCAATCTTTATTTACCATGTATTAAATAATCGCTAATATTCGCATGCGCATTGCGATCAATATTAATTCAAATGACGCGACCGGCGGACATGACGTCTTTGTATGCGACGCGAAGATTGATGGGAATTCGCATGCGAAATTGCGCATCTTCTGGGACAGTTGGCTGGCAGAGTTGCAGACAGTAAGAAGATGGTGGGCCGCACATTTAGCGATCGAGAGGACAAACTGCATATAACTGTAAGTATCAACTTTTAGTCTTGTTCTTAATGTGAATGCATATTAAAACCTTTTATAGGCGCGTATGCGATTTTATGCGATTATGTTAAATCTTTTTCGCATCGCATGACTAATATTTTTTTTTTCATGTCTTGGTTTTTGTGGTGATTTTTTTTTTTTGTGGCTTGGATTTTATGTATATAAAGCTGACAAGTAATTAATTACATGCATACTGTACATCCATCCACACAATAAACACCACACATATAGTTCGAAACACTATATACCACTTAACCACTTCAGCCCCCCTAGCTTAATCCCCCTTTATGACCAGACCACTTTTTAGAATTCCGCACTAAGCTACTTTCACCGTTTATTGCTCCGTCATACAAATTACCACCCAAATGAATTTTACCCCCTTTTCTTCTCACTAATACAGCTTTCATTTGGTGGTGATCAATGTGGATGAAAGAATCTCTAAAAAATGTGCAAAAAAAAAAAAAAGAAAGAGGGAAAGCTGTAAAACTGCGATCGCTAAGGGACCCTTAGGCCTCATTCACACGTCCGCAATTATGTTCCGCAAAATTTTGCGGAACGGAATTGTGGATACATTCAATTCCATGGGGACAGGCTTTGTCCTGCTCAGATCCGGAATTGCGGATCCGCATTTCCGTATCCGCAAAAATGTAGAACATGTCCTATACTTGTCCGCAATTGCGGACAAGAAAAGGCATTTTCTATATAGTTCTGGCAATGTGCCAGTCCGTGTTTTGCGGATCCGCATATCCGCAGATCCGCAAAACACATACGTTCGTCTGAGTGAGCCTAAAGGGGGGTGATCAGTGACAAGGGGGGGTGACGGGGTGATCAGGGGGGTGACATGGGTGATCAGGGGTTAATCAGTGACAGAGGGGGTGGGGGGGGCTCTTGTGTGGTGATTGGTGCACATACTTTCATTTTCCTCTGGTGGTCCCAAGCAAAAGGGACCACCAGAGGAGGGTGTAGGAGCCATATCAGACGCTGTTCACAGAACAGCGTCTGATATGCGTTTTTTTTAACAATCTGCAGCCTGCCAGCGACCGATCATTGCTAGCAGGCTGCAGATTAATTTCTCCTGCGGCGATTACAGCTGCGCACCGCGCAGGCGGCCCGGCGCGTCTTCTCGCCTCTAGCGAGAGGACACGCTGGCGCTTCCAGGAGGAAAAAACCTCCCGCCGGCAGGACGATTATGCGTCCGCCGGTCGGGAGGCGGTTAACCGCAAACACGGGAAATCTATAGATCCGAGTTTATATTGTCCGTCTGTCAAAATCTTTTTCGGCAGATCGCCAGTATTTTCTGGTTCATTTAGCATTACCCAGGGTGCACCACGGGGAGGCGAACCAGCTGTACACCCCATAAAGTACCATCACTTAATAGACGGGTACAATATTCTAGGCACAATATAATGCACCAATACTGGGCATGAAGCTCCCGTTCCACCACATCCCAAAGATGCTCTATCGCATTACGAAAAATCGCAAAAAAAACAAAGGAGGGAAGTGGGGACGGGGGGGCGAGGAATGGATATAAAATGAAGCCTTGTTGAAAGTGAAACTAATGATTGGGGGTGAATGAGAATAAGAAGAGGAAAACACGACGACATATATTCGAATATGCAAATTTTCGAATATATTCGCAATTCGCAGCATGTTCGTATTCGCAAGTTGACGATCGCGACTACCAAGCGCATAGAGTGTGAAAAAAATCGCATTACGGAAAAATCGCATAAAGGCAATATTTCAATTTTCAAGTCAATGCGCAGGCATGTCAGCAAGTGTTAGATATTCGCATCGCTGTCAAAAAAATCGCATTACGGAAAATCGCAAAAAAGGCAGGATTTTGGCTATGGCTTTGAAAAAGAGCCTTGATGCAAAACAACACCTTAAATTTCATGTCTGTTATAATTGAAAAATCCAATAAAAATCATTCTAAATGCAAAACAACACCTTAAATGAATGAAACTCAGAGTCACTCAAACTCATAACTGGATTAGTTAATATGGCCACCAGGGCGGAAATCAAGACGTAGGGGGTGCCA
This sequence comes from Bufotes viridis, assembly GCA_033119425.1. Classification (NCBI taxonomy): domain Eukaryota; kingdom Metazoa; phylum Chordata; class Amphibia; order Anura; family Bufonidae; genus Bufotes; species Bufotes viridis. The sequence goes on from CM065589.1 coordinate 404,161,031, forward strand.
TCTTGTATGATAACCGGATATAAAGAGGTGGGCCAAGGGCGTGGTTTTGGCACTGACGTACTTAACAGGTCCACCCCTCTGGACTGGAGGGGGCTGATGTGGTGGGGGATGTGTCTCCTCAACTTAACACTTACTTCTTTCCACAGCAGAATGGAGCATAGCAAGAGGCAGATGAGATAAATAGATTTTCTCACCTGATTTGAGTTTGCAGGCCTCCTCCTCAAAGCGCTATCCACCATGCTCTGGGAACCCCCAAACTTCGGCTACTGACGCTACTTATCCTGTGGCCCCACATTGGGCGCCAACTGTTAAAGATGCCCTCAATTGGGGCTGATTATATTTGCTCTACTGCTCCAAATTAGTGGTAAGCCAAGGCTTTTACATGCACGGAGAAAATAACAAAGTCATTTCTCATTTATTACTGGAAGTACAGCAGTTTATATAGAAATCAGAGAGGCATTCCCTCTGGGGCATGTGGCATTGTTACCTTGGCTGGAATATGAAAATATGAAAAGAGATAACACTTGGCATCTGCGCAGTGTGCATTGTTTTAGTAACTCTGGTATGTAAACATCCAGCTATGGCGGCCATCTTTTAATGGAGTCTATACTAACAGGAGAGAAGCATATATGACGTAGCAAGGAGGCATGGTTTCTTTGGTAGGATGGAACCTTTGCTCTCTGGAGGAGATAAGATATTGTCTGAGAGCTGGATTATATGGGAGCTTTCCTAGCTGAATCAAAGAATGATTTCCACATCTCTATCACTGGAATCATTATACACCAGAGAATGAGCTGAAAAGACATTCACTCCACTAAGAGCTGAGTTTTATGGAAGCAAGAGGCCAAATAGATATTTTAGAACAGATATATGATGTTCCTATTGTTAGTATTGTGAGTAGAACTGTATATTAAGACCAACTATGTTTATGGTTTACTTACAGTTCCACTAAACCGAGCTGCCCAAACCAAACTAGTGCAAACTGCTCATACCAGATCATACTGAGCCACAAAAAGCAAACAATCTGCAAAAAGTTACTGCAACCTGCAAACCAAGTTGAGCAAGTAGAACTGTTGGTTAAACCTTAGATATACCTCTCAGAGAGATCATAAAGTGCTTAAATAACTAAAAGGGAAAGTACAGATACTGAAGAGAGAAATATATCCACCATTTTATGTTGAATGACAAGATTGAACAGTTGAACTACCATTTTGTGATACTTTATGCAACACATGTTTTGTACATGGACTATCTGCTGCGGAGGTGGCAGTGTTATACTGTATATAGTGTTGACCGAACAGTTCGAGCATAGTTCGGGTTCGTACTGAATTTTGGGGTGTTCGGGACATGGACCCGAACCCGAACATTTTCAAAAAAGTTCAGGTTCGGGTCTAGTGTTCGGCGATTTCTTCCCGCTTTCTGAAGGGCTGCACGGCAGCCAATCAGCTAATGTTTTACTTCTTGCCCTAAGAGCCCATCACAGCCATGCCTACTAATGGGATGGCTGTGATTGGCCAAGTGCAGCATGTGACCCAGCCTCTATTTAAGCTGGAGTCACGTAGCGCCGCACGTCACACTGCTCTGATTAGTGTAGGGAGAAGACGCAGCTTCTGTGAGGGCGAGATTAGGCTGGGAAAAGTCAGCAACAGCACCTAATGAAGTGATCGATCTACAGCTGTGAATGATTCAACTTCTGCTAGTTAATTGCTCACTGGTTTTTAGGCTGCACAAAGCGTTTTTCTGTCACTTTTTTTCTGGGGTGATCGGCGGCCATTTTGTGACTTGTGGTTCACCAGAACAAGCTGCCACTAAGTCCATCAATACATCAATACTAGTTTTTTTTTTTTTTGCTATATCCTACATCAGGGGCTTGGCTGTGCTTGTTGTCACCCCTAGAAACTCAGGATAGCAATTTCAATATTTTATTAAGGGGTTAAATACAATTGCCAAAATACCAATCTGGTGTTCCAGTAGTGGCTAGCCAAGTATAATACTGTTTGCTGTTTGGCAAAGGATAGATTATTTTCTGTGGTGAAATTCAATTGCCAAAATAGCAATCCCCTAAATCTGGTGTCCCAGCACTGGCTGGCAAAGTATAATATTGTCCGCCAAAACATATATTTTGTTCTGGGGTGAAATTCAATTGCCAAAATAGCAATACCCTGAATCTGGTGTTCCAGCAGTTGCAGGCCAAGTGTTAATCTATCTGTAAAAGGGTATATTTTGTTCTGGGGTGAAATTCACTTGCCAATATAGCAATACCCTGAATCTGGTGTCCCAGCTGTTGCAGGCCAAGTGTTAATCTGTCCGTAAAAGGGTATATTTTGTTCTGGGGTGAAATTCAATTGCCAAAATAGCAATACCTTGAATCTGGTGTTCCAGTAGTGGCATGCAAAGTATAATAGTGACCGCCAAAGCATATATTTTGTTCTGGGGTGAAATTCAATTGCCAAAATAGCAATACCCTGAATCTGGTGTTCCAGTAGTGGCTTGCAAAGTACAATAGTGTCCGCCAAAACATATATTTTGTTCTGGGGTGAAATTCAATTGCCAAAATAGCAATACCCTGAATCTGATGTCCCAGCTGTTGCAGGCCAAGTGTTAATCTGCTCATAAAAGGATATATTTTGTTCTGGGGTGAAATTCAATTGCAAAAATAGCAATACCCTGAATCTGGTGTCCCAGCTGTTGCAGGCCAAGTGTTAATCTGTCCGTAAAAGGGTATATTTTGTTCTGGGGTGAAATTCAATTGCCAAAATAGCAATACCCTGAATCTGGTGTCCCAGCTGTTGCATGGCAAGTGTAAATCTGTCCGTAAAAGGGTATATTTTGTTCTGGGGTGAAATTCAATTGCCAAAATAGCAATACCCTGAATCTGGTGTTCCAGTAGTGGCTTGCAAAGTATAATAGTGTCTGCCAAAACATATATTTTGTTCTGGGGTGAAATTAAATTGCCAAAATAGCAATACCCTGAATATGGTGTCCCAGCTGTTGCAGGCCAAGTATCAAGCTGTCCGTAAAAGGGTATATTTTGTTCTGGGGTGAAATTCAATTGCCAAAATATCAATACCCTGAATCTGGTGTCACAGCTGTTGCAAGCCAAGTGTTACTCTGTCCGTAAAAGGGTATATTTTGTTCTGGGGTGAAATTTACTTGCCAAAATAGCAATACTCTGAATCTGGTGTTCCAGTAGTGGCTTGCAAAGTATAATAGTGTCCGCCAAAACATATATTTTGTTCTGGGGTCGATTTCAATTGGCAAAATAGCAATACCCTGAATCTGGTGTTCCAGTAGTGGCTTGCAAAGTATAATAGTGTCCGCCAAAACATATATTTTGTTCTGGGGTGAAATTCAATTGCCAAAATAGCAATACCCTAAGTCTGGTGTTCCAGCTGTTGAAGGCCAAGTGTTAATCTGTCCGTAAAAGGGTATATTTTGTTCTGGGGTGAAATTCATTTACCAAAAAAGCAATACCCTGAATCTGGTGTCACAGTTATTGCAGGCCAAGTGTTAATCTGTTCGTAAACGGGTATATTTTGTTCTGGGGTGAAATTCAATTACCAAAAAAGCAATACCCTGAATCGGGTGTCACAATTGTTGCAGGCCAAGTGTTAATCTGTTCGTAAACGGGTATATTTTGTTCTGGGGTGAAATTCAATTGCCAAAATTGCAATACTCTGAATCTGGTGTCCCAGCTCTTGCAGGCCAAGTGTTAATCTGTCCCTAAAAGGGTATATTTTGTTCTGGGGTGAAATTCAATTGCGAAAATAGCAATACTCTGAATCTGGTGTTCAAGTAGTGGCTTGCAAAGTATGATAGTGTCCGCCAAAACATATATTTTGTTCTGGGGTGAAATTCAATTACCAAAAAAGCAATACCCTGAATCTGGTGTCACAGTTGTTGCAGGCCAAGTGTTAATCTGTTCGTAAAAGGGTATATTTTGTTCTGGGGTGAAATTCAATTACCAAAAAAGCAATACCCTGAATCTGGTGTCACAGTTGTTGCAGGCCAAGTGTTAATCTGTTCGTAAACGGGTATATTTTGTTCTGGGGTGAAATTAAATTGCCAAAATAGCAATACTCTGAATCTGGTGTCCCAGCTGTTGCAGGCCAAGTGTTAATCTGTCCGTAAAAGGATATATTCTGTTCTGGGGTGAAATTCAATTGCCAAAATAGCAATACCATAAATCTGGTGTCACAGCTGTGGCTGGCAAAGTATATTATTGTCCGCTAAAACATATATTTTGTTCTGGGGTGAAATTCAATTGCTAAAATAGCAATACCCTGAATCTGGTGTCCCAGCTGTAGCAGGCCAAGTGTTAAGCTGTCCATAAATGGGTATATTTTGTTCTGGGGTGAAATTCAATTGCCAAAATATCAATACCCTGAATCTGGTGTCACAGCTGTTGCAGGCCAAGTGTTAATCTGTCCGTAAAAGGGTATATTTTGTTCTGGGGTGAAATTCAATTGCCAAAATAGCAATACTCTGAATCTGGTGTTCCAATAGTGGCTTGCAAAGTATAATAGTGTCCGCCAAAACATATATTTTGTTCTGGGGTGAAATTCAATTGGCAAAATAGCAATACCCTGAATCTGGTGTTCCTGTAGTGGCTTGCAAAGTATAATAGTGTCCGCCAAAACATATATTTTGTTCTATGGTGAAATTCAATTGCCAAAATAGCAATACCCTAAATCTGGTGTTCCAGCTGTTGCAGGCCAAGTGTTACTATGTCCGTAAAAGGGTTTATTTTGTTCTGGGGTGAAATTCATTTACCAAAAAAGCAATATCTTGAATCTGCTGTCACAGTTGCTGCAGGCCAAGTGTTAATCTGTCCGTAAACGGGTATATTTTGTTCTGGGGTGAAATTCAATTGCCAAAATAGCAATACTCCAAATCTGGTGTCCCAGCTGTTGCAGGCCAAGTGTTAATCTGTCCGTAAAAGGGCATATTTTGTTCTGGGGTGAAATTCAATTGCCAATATAGCAATACCCTGAATCTGGTGTTCCAGTAGTGGCTTGCAAAGTATAATAGTGTCCGCCAAAACATATATTTTGTGCTGCGGTGAAATTCAATTGCCAAAATAGCAATACCTTGAATCTGGTGTTCCAGCTGTTGCAGGCCAAGTGTTAATCTGTCCGTAAAAGGGTATATTTTGTTCTGGGGTGAAATTCAATTTCCAAAATAGCAATACCCTGAATCTGGGGTTCCAGTAGTGGCTTGCAAAGTATAATTGTCCGCCAAAACATATATTTTGTTCTGGGTGAAATTCAATTGCCAAAATACCAATACCCTGAATCTGGTGTCACAGCTGTTGCAGGACAAGTGTTAATCTGTCCGTAAAAGGGTATATTTTGTTCTGGGGTGAAATTCAATTGCCAAAATAGCAATACCCTGAATCTGGTGTCCCAGCTGTTGCAGGCCAAGTGTCAAGCTGTCTGTAAAAGGGTATATTTTGTTCTGGGGTGAAATTCAATTGCCAAAATATCAATACCCTGAATCTGATGTCCCAGCTGTTGCAGGCCAAGTGTTAAGCTGTCCGTAAAAGGGTATATTTTGTTCTGGGGTGAAATTCAATTGCCAAAATAGCAATACCCTGAATCTGGTGTCCCAGCTGTTGCAGGCCAAGATTCATAGTGTCCGCCAAAACATATATTTTGTTCTGGGGTCGATTTCAATTGGCAAAATAGCAATACCCTGAATCTGGTGTTCCAGTAGTGGCTTGCAAAGTATAATAGTGTCCGCCAAAACATATATTTTGTTCTGGGGTGAAATTCAATTACCAAAAAAGCAATACCCTGAATCTGGTGTCACAGTTGTTGCAGGCCAAGTGTTAATCTGTTCGTAAACGGGTATATTTTGTTCTGGGGTGAAATTCAATTACCAAAAAAGCAATACCCTGAATCGGGTGTCACAATTGTTGCAGGCCAAGTGTTAATCTGTTCGTAAACGGGTATATTTTGTTCTGGGGTGAAATTCAATTGCCAAAATTGCAATACTCTGAATCTGGTGTCCCAGCTCTTGCAGGCCAAGTGTTAATCTGTCCCTAAAAGGGTATATTTTGTTCTGGGGTGAAATTCAATTGCCAAAATATCAATACTCTGAATCTGGTGTCCCAGCTGTTGCAGGCCAAGTGTTAATCTGTCCTAAAAGGGTATATTTTGTTCTGGGGTGAAATTCAATTGCCAAAATAGCAATACTCTGAATCTGGTGTTCAAGTAGTGGCTTGCAAAGTATGATAGTGTCCGCCAAAACATATATTTTGTTCTGGGGTGAAATTCAATTACCAAAAAAGCAATACCCTGAATCTGGTGTCACGGTTGTTGCAGGCCAAGTGTTAATCTGTCCGTAAAAGGGTATATTTTGTTCTGGGGTGAAATTCAATTACCAAAAAAGCAATACCCTGAATCTGGTGTCACAGTTGTTGCAGGCCAAGTGTTAATCTGTTCGTAAACGGGTATATTTTGTTCTGGGGTGAAATTAAATTGCCAAAATAGCAATACTCTGAATCTGGTGTCCCAGCTGTTGCAGGCCAAGTGTTAATCTGTCCGTAAAGGATATATTCTGTTCTGGGGTGAAATTCAATTGCCAAAATAGCAATACCATAAATCTGGTGTCACAGCTGTGGCTGGCAAAGTATAATATTGTCCGCTAAAACATATATTTTGTTCTGGGGTGAAATTCAATTGCCAAAATAGCAATACCCTGAATCTGGTGTCCCAGCTGTAGCAGGCCAAGTGTTAAGCTGTCCATAAATGGGTATATTTTGTTCTGGGGTGAAATTCAATTGCCAAAATATCAATACCCTGAATCTGGTGTCACAGCTGTTGCAGGCCAAGTGTTAATCTGTCCGTAAAGGGTATATTTTGTTCTGGGGTGAAATTCAATTGCCAAAATAGCAATACTCTGAATCTGGTGTTCCAGTAGTGGCTTGCAAAGTATAATAGTGTCCGCCAAAACATATATTTTGTTCTGGGGTCGAAATTCAATTGCCAAAATAGCAATACCCTGAATCTGGTGTTCCAGTAGTGGCTTGCAAAGTATAATAGTGTCCGCCAAAACATATATTTTGTTCTGGGGTGAAATTCAATTGCCAAAATAGCAATACCCTGAATCTGGTGTCCCAGCTGTTGCAGGCCAAGTGTTAATCTGTCCGTAAAGGGTATATTTTGTTCTGGGGTGAAATTCAATTACCAAAAAGCAATACCCTGAATCTGGTGTCACAGTTGTTGCAGGCCAAGTGTTAATCTGTCCGTAAACGGGTATATTTTGTTCTGGGGTGAAATTCAATTACCAAAATAGCAATACCCTGAATCGGGTGTCACAGTTGTTGCAGGCCAAGTGTTAATCTGTTCGTAAACGGGTATATTTTGTTCTGGGGTGAAATTCAATTGTCAAAATTGCAATACTCTGAATCTGGTGTCCCAGCTGTTGCAGGCCAAGTGTTAATCTGTCCCTAAAAGGGTATATTTTGTTCTGGGGTGAAATTCAATTGCCAAAATAGCAATACTCTGAATCTGGTGTTCAAGTAGTGGCTTGCAAAGTATTAATAGTGTCCGTAAAACATATATTTTGTTCTGGTGTGAAATTCAATTGCCAAAATAGCAATACTCTGAATCTGGTGTCCACAGTTGTTGCAGGCCAAGTGTTAATCTGTCCGTAAAAGGGTATATTTTGTTCTGGTGTGAAATTCAATTACCAAAAAAGCAATACCCTGAATCTGGTGTCACGGTTGTTGCAGGCCAAGTGTTAATCTGTCCGTAAAAGGGTATATTTTGTTCTGGGGTGAAATTCAATTGCCAAAATAGCAATACTCTGAATCTGGTGTTCCAGCTGTTGCAGGCCAAGTGTTAATCTCTCCGTAAAAGGATATATTCTGTTCTGGGGTGAAATTCAATTGCCAAAATAGCAATACCATAAATCTGGTGTCACAGCTGTGGCTGGCAAAGTTAAATATTGTCCGCCAAAACATATATTTTGTTCTGGGGTGAAATTCAATTGGCAAAATAGCAATACCCTGAATCTGGTGTCCCAGCTGTAGCAGGCCAAGTGTTAAGCTGTCCATAAAAGGGTATATTTTGTTTTGGGGTGAAATTCAATTGCCAAAATATCAATACCCTGAATCTGGTGTCACAGCTGTTGCAGGCCAAGTGTTAATCTGTCCGTAAAAGGGTATATTTTGTTCTGGGGTGAAATTCAATTGCCAAAATAGCAATACTCTGAATCTGGTGTTCCAATAGTGGCTTGCAAAGTATAATAGTGTCCGCCAAAACATATATTTTGTTCTGGGGTGAAATTCAATTGGCAAAATAGCAATACCCTGAATCTGGTGTTCCTGTAGTGGCTTGCAAAGTATAATAGTGTCCGCCAAAACATATATTTTGTTCTATGGTGAAATTCAATTGCCAAAATAGCAATACCCTAAATCTGGTGTTCCAGCTGTTGCAGGCCAAGTGTTACTATGTCCGTAAAAGGGTTTATTTTGTTCTGGGGTGAAATTCATTTACCAAATAAGCAATATCTTGAATCTGGTGTCACAGTGACTGCAGGCCAAGTGTTAATCTGTCCGTAAACGGGTATATTTTGTTCTGGGGTGAAATTCAATTGCCAAAATAGCAATACTCCGAATCTGGTGTCCCAGCTGTTGCAGGCCAAGTGTTAATCTGTCCGTAAAAGGGTATATTTTGTTCTGGGGTGAAATTCAATTGCCAATATAGCAATACCCTGAATCTGGTGTTCCAGTAGTGGCTTGCAAAGTATAATAGTGTCCGCCAAAACATATATTTTGTTCTGGGGTGAAATTCAATTGCCAAAATAGCAATACCCTGAATCTGGTGTTCCAGTAGTGGCTTGCAAAGTATAATAGTGTCCGCCAAAACATATATTTTGTGCTGCGGTGAAATTCAATTGCCAAAATAGCAATACCTTGAATCTGGTGTTCCAGCTGTTGCAGGCCAAGTGTTAATCTGTCCGTAAAAGGGTATATTTTGTTCTGGGGTGAAATTCAATTGCCAAAATAGCAATAACCTGAATCTGGTGTCACAGCTGTTGCAGGTCAAGTGTTAATCTGTCCGTATAAGGGTATATTTTGTTCTGGGGTGAAATTCAATTGCCAAAATAGCAATACCCTGAATCTGGTGTCCCAGCTGTTGCAGGCCAAGTGTTAATCTGTCAGTAAAAGGGTATAATTTGTTCTGGGGTGAAATTCAATTTCCAAAATAGCAATACCCTGAATCTGGTGTTCCAGTAGTGGCTTGCAAAGTATAAGTGTCCGCCAAAACATATATTTTGTTCTGGGTGAAATTCAATTGCCAAAATACCAATACCCTGAATCTGGTGTTCCAGCTGTTGCAGGCCAAGTGTTAATCTGTCCGTATAAGGGTATATTTTGTTCTGGGGTGAAATTCAATTGCCAAAATAACAATACCCTGAATCTGGTGTCCCAGCTGTTGCAGGCCAAGTGTTAATCTTTCAGTAAAAGGGTATAATTTGTTCTGGGGTGAAATTCAATTTCCAAAATAGCAATACCCTGAATCTGGTGTTCCAGTAGTGGCTTGCAAAGTATAAGTGTCCGCCAAAACATATATTTTGTTCTGGGTGAAATTCAATTGCCAAAATACCAATTCCCTGAATCTGGTGTTCCAGCTGTTGCAGGACAAGTGTTAATCTGTCCGTAAAAGGGTATATTTTGTTCTGGGGTGAAATTAAATTGCCAAAATAGCATACCCTGAATCTGGTGTCACAGCTGTTGCAGGCCAAGTGTTAATCTGTCCGTAAAAGGGTATATTTTGTTCTGGGGTGAAATTCAATTGCCAAAATAGCAATAACCTGAATCTGGTGTCCCAGCTGTTGCAGGCCAAGTGTTAATCTGTCCATAAAAGGGTATATTTTGTTCTGGGGTTAAATTCAATTGCCAAAATAGCAATACCCTGAATCTGGTGTTCCAGCTGTTGCAGGCCAAGTGTTACCGTATTTTTCGCCCCATAAGACGCACTTTTCCTCCACCAAAAGTGCGGGGGAAATGGCAGTGCGTCTTATGGGGCGAATACTGCCATTTTCCTAACGCTAAAGCTGATACATCGCGCAACCTGCGATGTATCAGCATGGAGGGAGGAGGGGGCAGAGTCGGGCAACACGCGCCGGTGTGTCCCCACGTTTACAGTGACTCTTTGTTCACATTCATATTTATCTTAATAGTGACTCCTTAATCCCTAAAAGCTAACTACAGTGGTGCTCGCCCAACCTGCTATCCAGATCCTCTAGTAGGTAGAGCGGTGCAGCGGCAGCTTGCAGAGTAACGTCCTCACTGACATCATCTGCCTGCTCCTTCCACTTTATGAATGAAGCAGGAGGAGCAGGCAGATGACGTCAGTGAGGACGTTACGCTGCAAGCTGCCGACGCACCGCTCTGCCTACTAGAGGATCTGGATAGCAGGTTGGGCGAGCACTACTGTAGTTAGCTTTTCGGGATTAAGGAATCACTATTAAGATAAATATGAATGTGGGCCAGATGTTTTAGTAATGGGGGCACCTGTGGATGGCAATGTAATGGGGGCACCTGTGGATGGCACTGTAATGGGGGCACCTGTGGATGGCACTGTAATGGGGGCACCTGTGGATGACACTGTAATGGGGGCACCCTTGGATGACACTGTAATGGGGGCACCTGTGGATTACACTGTAATGGGGGCACCTGTGAATGTCAATGTAATGGGGCAGCTGTGGATGACTCATAGATGCCCCCATTACAGTGTCATTCATAGTCATCCACAGCTGCCCCATTACAGTGTCATTCATAGTCATTCATAGATTCCCCCATTACAGTGTCATTCATAGATGCCCCCATTACAGTGCCATCCACAGGTGCCCCCATTACAGTGTCATCCACATGATCCCCTATTACAGTGCCATCCACAGGTGCCCCGATTACAGTGCCATCCACAAGTGCCCCCATTACAGTGCCATCCACAAATGCCCCCATTACAGTGCCATCCACAAGTGCCCCCATTACAGTGCCATCCACAAGTGCCCCCATTACAGTACCATCCACAAGTGCCCCCATTACAGTGCCATCCACAAGTGCCCCCATTACAGTACAGTTCTGTCCGTTAAAAGGTATATTACACCAAGGGTTTAAAATATAATTGTTGAAGGCATAATCCTACATATTTTTTCTCACGCTACTGTGCATCTCCTAGTGTAAATCTATCCTTAAAAGGATACCTTTCATCCAGGGCCTAAATACTAGCCCTAAATGAGATATTCCCCTAAATCAGTGGTTACTGCTGTGCCTGGATTAGTGTAATACACTACATAAATAAATAGGCAGATAGTGTTAGGTGCCTGTAAAAAAAAGGCCTGAATTTGAAATCATTACATTGGGCCAAATATTTTTTTTCTTATTGTGGTGCTTGGTGAATGGTAACAATGAGGAAAACATCTAGTAAGGGACGCAGACGCGGTCGTGGTGGTGTTAGTGTACCCTCTGGTGCTGGGAGAGGACGTGGCCATTCTGCCACAGCCACACGTCCTAGTGAACCAACTACCTCAGGTTCCAGTACCCGCCAGAATTTACAGCGATATTTGTTGGGGCCCAATGCCGTTCTAAGGATGGTAAGGCCTGAGCAGGTACAGGCGCTAGTCAATTGGGTGGCCGACAGTGGATCCAGGATGTTCACAACATTATCTCCCACCCAGTCTTCTGCAGAAAGTGCACAGGTGGTGCCTGAAAACTAAGCCCATCAGTCTGTCACATCACCCCCATGCATATCAGGGAAACAGTCTGAGCCTCAAGTTAGGCAGCAGTCTCTTATGCTGTTTAAATACTCTGCTGGCAGGGTTTCCCAAGGGAATCCACCTAGCCCTTCCCCAGTGGTGGAAGACATAGAATGCACTGATGCACAACCACTGATGTTTCCTGATGATGAGGACATGGGGATACCACCTCATCGCAGTCCGCACGTCTCTGATGATGACGAAACACAGGTGCCAACTGCTGCGTCTTTCTGCAGTGTGCAGACCGAACAGGAGGTCAGAGAGGAAGACTGTGTGGAAGACGATGCAGGGGACGATGAGGTCCTAGACCCCACATGCAATGAAGGTCGTGCCACTGACTTTTATAGTTCAGAGGAAGAGGCAGTGGTGAGACCGAGCCAACAGCGTAGCAAAAGAGGGAGCAGAGGGGAAAAGGAGAACAGCCGCCGCCAAGAGAGTTCGCCTGCTACTGGCCACCGCCACCAGGGACTGAGCACCCCAAAGGCAGCTTCAAGGAGTTCCCTGGCATGGCACTTCTTTAAACAATGTGCTGACAACAAGACCCAAGTGGTTTGCACGCTGTGCCATCAGAGCCTGAAGCGAGGCATTAACGTTCTGAACCTTAGCACAACCTGCATGACCAGGCATCTACATGCAAAGCATGAACTGCAGTGGAGTAAACACCTTAAAAGCAAGGAACTCACTCTGGCTCCCGCTGCTCCCTCTTCTGCTGCTGCCTCGGCCTCTTCCTCCGCCTCAGGAGGAATGTTGGCACCTGCCGCCCACCAAACAGAGGATGTGCCACCGACACCACCACCTGCGTCACCAAGCATCTCCACATTACAAACCTTGGAGAGAAAGCGTAAATTCCCACCTAGCCACCCTCGAGCCCTGGGCCTGAATGCCAGCATTTCTAAACTACTGGCCTTTGAAATGCTGTCATTCAGGCTGGTGAACACAGACATCTTCAAACAGCTGATGTCCATGGCTGTCCCGCAGTATGTGGTTCCCAGCCGCCACTACTTCTCCAAGACAGCCGTGCCTTCCCTGCACAACCAACTATCCGATAAAATCAAGTGTGCACTGCGCAACGCCATCTGTGGCAAGGTCCACCTAACCACAGATACGTGGACCAGTAAGCACGGCCAGGGATGCTATATCTCCCTAACTGCACACTGGGTAAATGTAGTGGCGGCTGGGCCCCAGGCGGAGAGTTCCTTAGCGCACGTCCTTCCGCCGCCAAGGATAGCAGGGCATCATTCTTTGCCTCCTGTAGCCTCCTCCTCTTACTCGGCTTTCTCCTCCTCGGCTTCCACCAGCTCATCCAGTCAGCCACACACCTTCACCACCAACTTCAGCACAGCCCGGGGTAAACGTCAGCAGGCCATTCTGAAACTCATATGTTTGGGGGATAGGCCCCACACCGCGCAGGAGTTGGGGCTTGGTATTGAACAACAGACCGACGAGTGGTTTCTGCCGGTGGGCTTCAAGCCCGGCCTAGTGGTGTGCGATAATGGGCTAAATCACGTCGCAGCTCTGTGACTAGCCGGTTTGACGCACATCCCTTGCCTGGCGCATGTGCTGAATTTGGTGGTGCAGAAGTTCATTCACAACTACCCCGACATGTCAGAGCTGCTGCATAAAGTGAGGGCCGTCTGTGCACGCTTCCGGCGTTTGCATCCTGCCGCTGCTCGCCTGTCTGCGCTACAGCGGAACTTCGGCCTTCCCGCTCACCGCCTCATATGCGACGTGCCCACCAGGTGGAACTCCACCTTGCACATGCTGGAGAGACTGTGCGAGCAGCAGCAGGCCATAGTGGAGTTTCAGCTGCAGCACGCACGTGTCAGTCGCACTGCAGAACAGCACCACTTCACCACAAATGATTGGGCCTCCATGCGAGACCTATGTGCCCTGTTGCGCTGTTTCGAGTACTCCACCAACATGGCCAGTGGCAATGACACTGTTATCAGCGTTACAATACCACTTCTATGTCTCCTTGAGAAAACACTTAGGGCGATGATGGAAGAGGAGGTGGCCCAGGAGGAGGATGAGGGGTCATTTTTAGCACTTTCAGGCCAGTCTGTTAGAAGTGGCTCAGAGGGAGGTTTTTTGCAACAGCAGAAGCCAGGTACAAATGTGGCCAGCCAGAGCCCACTACTGGAGGACGAGGAGGATGAGGAGGCGAGGGAAGGAGGATGAGGATGAAGCAGGTTCACAGCGGGGTGGCACCCGACACAGCTCAGGCCCATCACTGGTGCATGGCTGGGGGGATACGGAGGACGATGACGATACGCCTCCCACAGAGGACAGCCTGTCCTTACCTCTGGGGAGCCTGGCACACATGAGCGACTACATGCTGCATTGCCTGCTCAACGACAGCAGAGTTGCCCACATTTTAACGTGTGCGGACAACTGAGTTGCCACCCTGCTGGATCCCCGGTACAAAGACAATGTGCCCACCTTACTTCCTGCACTGGAGCATGATAGGAAGTTGCGCGAGTACAAGCGCACGCTGGTAGACGCACTCCTGAGAGCATTCCCAAATGTCACAGGGGAACAGGTGGAAGCCCAAGGCGAAGGCAGAGGAAGAGCAAGAGGTCACCAATGCAGCAGTGCAAGTCTCCAGCAGGAAGGAAACTCTGGCATGGAACGTATGTAGCAGAGCTAAGCCTGTTGCAGCCCATGTTTGTCAGCAGGGTGGTCGGAGGAAAAAGAAGAAGCACAGCGCCCCTGCCTGCGGTTAGTGGTAGCGGCGCTGGCACGGACTGCTGGCCTAACAGGGAAGGAGGATATCCTGTGGTGCACGGAGATGGAGAGGGTTTTCGGACTCCCCCGTACAGTGTCCATTTTAGGACATGGTCAGATATCTAAGTCAAGTATCAAAATAATGCCAGTCTGACACCTGACCCTGACACCTGACTCTGACACCTGACTCCGACACCTGACTCCAACACCTGACTCTGACACCTGACTCTGACACCTGACCCTGACACCTGACCCTGACTCGGACACCTGACTCTGACCCCTGACACTAACACCTGGCACTGACACCTGACACTGACACCTGACCCTGACAACTGACACCTTACACTGACACCTGACACTGACAACTGACCCTGACACATGAGTTTGAATTATGCTCTTCATACGTGAGGGTTAAAGTGAGAATAAGTTATAGATATACTATGTATTTGTATGCAAAATCACATAGATGAATAAAATCACAAAATACCCCTAAGTAAGCTTATAGCTCAGTGGTAATGCCCTTTCCTTGTGTCCAGTTAGCCTGGGTTCAAGACCCATTTCAGCCTTTAAAAAATGTAACATTTTATTAAGCCCTAGATATGAGGCAAATTCAAGTCACGTGTGACGCTGATATCTGACTACTGAACTAAGTCAGGCATCAGCCTCACTATTAATTTTAGGTTAATTCTACTTTTTATATACTGACTGGCATAGATTACTAAAATCCCAGGCTAGCATTAAGCAGGGTTATTGCTCAGTGGTAATGCACTTGTCTTGAGTCTAGCGGGCCTGGGTTCAAGACACATTTAAGAAATTTAACATTTTATTAAGCCCTAGATATGAGGCAAATTCAAGTCATGTGTGACGCTGACATCTGACTACTGATCTAAGTCAGGCGTCAGTCTCACTATTAATTTTAGGTTTATTCTACTTTTTATGTACTGATTGGCGTAGATTAATAAAATCCAAGGCTAACAGTAAGCAAGCTTTTAGATTAGTGGTAATGTGTTTACTTTGAGTCTAGAGGTCCTGGGTTCAAAACCCCTTTCAGCCTTTAAAAAATTTAACATTTTAATAAAGGAAATCTGTCACCTGGAAAATCAATATTAAACCAAACATAGGTCCTTGTTCTTCATACCTTCTTTCCATAGGTGTTCTTTTCACTTGGATCTGGCTTTCTATCTTCCTAAAATTCCACTTTTATCTTTATGCTAATGATCCATGAAAGTGCCCAGAGGGGCGTTATTTTCATTCAAAAGGTGCCCAGGAATGCCCTCAATCCAGTGCTCAGGCCGCCTCCCCCCCCCCAACAGAGCCCAGCCCCGCCCCTCTCTACGTTTATACAATATGTCCCCAGCATTGCGATTGCCGTCACACCCCGTCCCCTCTAGCTACATCACTAGTAGCCGATAACCCCGCCCACTCCTTCCCTTCAGCTTCACTAACAGCCACCGAGCCAGCTCCTACGCTCATCCTGTTTAACTGAGCGCATCAGCCTCAAGCGTTTCAGGAAGAGCGCAGGAGCCGGCTCGGTGGCTGTTAGTTAAGCTGAAGAGAAGGAGTGGGTGGGGTTATCGGCTACTAGTGACGTAGCCAGTGAGGGCAGGGCGTGATGGCAATCGCAATGCTGGGGGCCTGTCACTTCTCTGTCTGACATACTGTTAGATCAAATAATCAAATGTTAGATCAAATATTTTTTCTTTCGCCACTAATACACAGCAAACAGGGCTTTATAATATATCACTGCAACGCTGAACAGCAATTAGGCCCTAATTTTTTTCAAGTTTTACACAAAAGGCTTTTCAATAGATAAGTGCAACGCTGAACGGCGTATACCGAATTTTTTGCTCCATAAGACGCACTCCCCCCCCCCAAAAAAAAAAGTATGGGGGAAATGGCAGTGCATCTTATGGGATGAATGCTGCCATTTTTACATCGCAGGCTGGGATGTATTAGCGGGGGGGGGGGGGTTTGTAGGGGTTGGTTGGAGTCCGGCAACTCGCAGCGGGGCCTGGTGCAATCACTTACATCGGCCCCCACCGCTCACAGCAATATTCATAAGTAACAGTAATCTTTAACCTTTTAATAGCTTTAGCTAAAGTTTCTCTCTCCCATGTGTTTTATGAATTAAGTAGGCGGCGTAGCCGTGTGACGTCATGGGAGAGAGAAACTTTAGCTAAAGCTATTAAAAGGTTAAAGATTACTGTTACTTATGAATATACTGATGTAAGCGGCAGGGCATACTAATGTGAGTGCCGGGGCATACTGATGAGAGGGGCATTGTGTATTGGGGGACACTGTTATAAGGGGATCTGTGAATGACACATATATAGTATAAGATGCTACATACAGTTGTGTTCAAAATTATTCAACCCCCAATGCTGTAAAGGGTTTTAGGGAATTTAGTGTACATTTGTAATTGTGTTCAGAATGAAATCTTACAAGGCCTTTTTAAAGAACCAAATGCAACTAAAATGACATCAATTGTTTTTGTAATACAGTATTAAATGTTTTTTTGTGATTTCTTCATTAACACAATTATTCAACCCCTTAAAGACGACCACTCTTAAGAACAGAGGTTCATTCAAGTGTTTTCGATCAGGTATTGAAAACACCTGTGGATGTCAAGGAGCAGCAATCAAGCATAATAAGCACCAATTAGGCAGATTTAAAATGACTGTGATACTCAGCTCCTTCTAGACATTTACTGGTGTGTTTACAAACATGGTGAAGTCAAGAGAATGGTCCAGGAAGACAAGAGAAGAGGTGATTTCTCTTCACAGGATGGGCAATGGCTATAAGAAGATTGCAAAGATGTTAAACATACCAAGAGACACCATAGGCAGCATCATTCGCAAATTCAAGGCAAAGGGCACTGTTGAAACGCTACCTGGTCGTGGCAGAAATAAGATGCTGACTTTGACTGCTGTGCGGTACCTGAAGCGCAAAGTGGAGAAAAGTCCCCGTGTGACTGCTGAGGAACTGAATAAAGATTTGTCAGATGCGGGTACTGAAGTTTCAGCTCAGACAATAAGGCGGACACTGTGTAATGAAGGCCTCCATGCCAGAACTCCCAGGCGCACCCTCTTGCTGTCTCCAAAGAATAAGAAGAGTCGACTGCAGTATGCCAAAAGTCATGTGGACAAACTACAAAAGTTTTGGGATAGTGTTCTGTGGACTGATGGAACAAAATTAGAACTGTTTGGGCAACGCTATGTTTGGAGGAGGAAGAACAAGGCCTATGAAGAAAAGAACACCTTGCCTACTGTGAATCATGGTGGGGCTCAATCATGCTTTGGGGCTGTTTTGCTTCTACAGGTACAGGGAAGCTTCAGCGTGTGCAAGGTACCATGAATTCTCTTCAGTACCAGGAGATATTGGATGAAAATGTGATCCAGTCCGTCACAAACCTAAATCTTGGGAGACGTTGGATCTTTCAACAGGAGAATGATCCCAAGCATACCTCCAAGTCCACTAGAGCATGGTTGCAGATTAAAGGCTGGAACATTTTGAAGTGGCCATCGCAGTCCCCAGACTTAAATCCGATTGAGAACCTCTGGTGGGACTAAAAGAAAGCAGTTGCAGCGCGCAAGCCTAAGAATGTGATTGAACTGGAGGCTTTTGCCCATGAAGAATGGGCGAAGATACCCGTAAATCGCTGCAAGACACTTGTGTCAAGCTATGCTTAACGTTTAAAAGCTGTTATAACTGGAAAAGGATGTTGTACTAAGATTGAATGTCACTTGGGGGTTGAATAAAACTGATAATGATGTGAGCACAGAAAAGACATTTGTGGTTATTTCATTATAAATGTTAAGTTATATTTGTCTGACTTATAAGTGCCTCTTTGATTTAATTGTAAACAAGATGACTGAAATGATCAAAATCAATGTCAAACTGGCCAAAACACTCAATTTTAGTGGGGGTTGAATAATTTTGAACACAACTGTATGTGTCATCCACAGATCCAACTCATAACAGTGTCATCCATAGATGCCCAATAATAATGCCATCCACAGATCCCCCATCCCATAATAGTGCCATCCACAGATCCCCCATCCCAAAGGCTTTTCGACAGATAAGTGCAACGCTGAACGGCGAATATACTTTTGTTTCACCACTAATACACGGCAAACTGGGCTTTAGAATATATCAGTGTACCGCTGAACGGCAATTAGGCCCTAATTTTTATTTTATTTTACACAACACAAGTGGCTTTGCAATAGATAAGTGCAACGCTGAACGGCGAATGCATTTTTAATTCGCCACTAATACATGGCAAACTGCACTGCACAGGGGTACATATAGTTTTCTTTTGCCACTAACACACAGCAAAAAGGTCTTTACAACATAAAACTTCGCCGCACAAGGGCAAATATGACGTACTGTAGAAATATTTCCTTGTAAAAAACCCTGTTAATGGCTGTATCAAACAGCACTTGCACCCCAATAACAAGAACGGTTTGCTGGAATGACAGAGCTTTATAATGGCAATTTGGATCACCAGTCAGTGCACCATGGTGTAATAGAATTGTTCCTATTTCCCAGTCTGTAACCTCCTCTACTGAACCTTGTTCTACATAAATGCTGTGGAACGATTCCTCCCTATCCTTTACCTGCACTAATAAATCGTTTTTTCACCACAATCAAGTCTTTCTTATCACTGTCCCCTGCACCAAGTAGGCTGGTAAATGGCAGAATCTAAAATGGCTGATGCTATTTATAGGACTGTGACATCAAAGGGCTGGCTGGCTGCTAATTGGCTGCATGCATGGCATTATGGGTGATCCCAACATCCCAGAGTTCCTTTCTCCATGTCCTCACAGCAGACATTTTAGGAAAAAATGTGATTCGTTACCAGGAAGTGTGAGGAAATTCGGTGCGAATCGAATAATTCCTGAAATTCGGATCGACTTCCACTTCGTCAACTTCGATTCACTCATCTCTAAACAAGATAAATGCAGCAATATAATAGACTACCTGTTGAGACTGAGTCTAATGCACAGTAAGTCTGTGTATAGCATAACAGATTAAGTATGAATAGCGCAGCAGGTGAACAAGATGCACAGGGTGATTACACTCAGTCTTCACTGTCCCTGCACTCTCCCTCTACAATATTCTTTTTTTAAACTGTTTATAACACTGTCTCTAGCGAATTCGGGCATGTCACATCTCTCCCTAAGTTCATCTCACAGTGAAATGGCAGAGACCACATGCAATGAGGCTTTTGGCATTATAGGGGATTGGGTGGCTGCATGACAGTATGGGTGATCTCGAGATCCAGGGCTTCTTACTTTCACTTTGTAACACTTGTAGCCACAATTTTAGGAAAAAAATGATTTGTTACCAAGAAGTGTGTGGAAATTTGGACAGGAACTTTCAAACATTAGATTGACCCTGATATCTGAGTGACCAGTAAACTTGCACTAGAAGATGCAAAGCCCACCTCCAATCCATCTATGACAGCAGGTCTGTGGATTCTAGACAGCTTGTGTCCCCAGACCGAATTTGGATAAAAGCCCATCAGTTGAGGACCACTGCCCCATCCTGTGGATAGTACATGAAATGTTCAGATTGGAAAATCTCTTTAAGAAGTACCATGCTAGTTCACATAATGTAGAAAATTGCATAAACACCAATAATCTCATATATATCTCTTAATAAATGTTTCCATAAATAGAGCAGAGCAGTAGATTCAATTTTTTGTCAGCAAGCTATAGACTGTTTACAGCATAAACAGTTTTATTATCTGTTGACCCCCTGCTGCCCTGCTTAATTCAAGTAATTTGGATTAAGAACAAAGAACTGGAAAGAGGAGAAGCATATGTTCAGAACATGTAGGAAGTTAATTTGAAAGATCTATACCATTACTATAATGCCAGTACCAGTGCCTAGAGTTCACATTACAATGAAAAAAATGCAATGTTCAGAATTTATACTTTACATAAACAAAACATTTTCCACATTTCGGAAGCCAATTTTTTATTAACGTAGTCCTAGGAGGACTATTTTTGTATTCATCGAACTTAGTAACAAACTTTTATTAAAGCTAATTATATTTTAAATTTGAGTTCCCATATGCCAGTCTTGATCCTAAAGATGAGTGAACCAGTTTGTATCAAATCGGGTTTGAACCATCAAAAAAGGTGGTGATAAGAAAGCAGGATGCGCTCATACCCATATGCAGTTGTGCATTTCTGTAGGGGAGCACATCCTGCACTTGTAGTCCGTTGCTAATGGCAATCACCAGCAAAAAATGCATACAATGGATGATGCCAGCAACGGACTACAAGTACCACAATGGACATCCTACATAAGATGAAATTTATGTGGATGTGGCAAGAATTCAGAACAAACACAGAACCAGAGATAGGTGCACGCTGCCGTCACACTAAACCCTCACACTGATGTTAAAAATTGAGAGTTAGTTCGACATATCCTACTAGGAGGACGTGTCTTAAGCCTCGGGCACCAGCGTCAAGGTCTCTCAAGTAGCCCGTGGGCCCTAACACTCACCTACCTGCGCCATATGGGCGATATCAGGGGCCAGTGGGCAATTACAGGAGCATTAGGACGACTCACAAATATCTCCTCTGTTACCTCCAGCATGTGGCCATGCTTGCAATGGGAGGTGGGAGGTGTCTATGAGCCCTACCCAAGACTGACTGATATAGCCCAAGGCCAGGCAGGTGCACCCAAATGTGACCTGAAGATAAAAAACAGGCACATTTAAAATGGAGTTTATACACCTCCATACATATATATATATAAACCATCAAAAAATGTGGTGATAAGAAAGCAGGATGCGCTCATACCCATATGCAGTTGTGCATTTCTGTAGGGGAGCACATCCTGCACTTGTAGTCCGTTGCTAATGGCAATCACCAGCAAAAATGCATACAATGGATGATGCCAGCAACGGACTACAAGTACTACAATGGACATCCTACATAAGATGAAATTTATGTGGATGTGGCAAGAATTCAGAACAAACACAGAACCAGAGATAGGTGCACGCTGCCGTCACACTAAACCCTCACACTGATGTTAAAAATTGAGAGTTAGTTCGACATATCCTACTAGGAGGACGTGTCTTAAGCCTCGGGCACCAGCGTCAAGGTCTCTCAAGTAGCCCGTGGGCCCTAACACTCACCTACCTGCGCCATATGGGCGATATCAGGGGCCAGTGGGCAATTACAGGAGCATTAGGACGACTCACAAACATCTCCTCTGTTACCTCCAGCATGTGGCCATGCTTGCAATGGGAGGTGGGAGGTGTCTATGAGCCCTACCCAAGACTGATTGATATAGCCCAAGGCCAGGCAGGTGCACCCAAATGTGACCTGAAGATAAAAAACAGGCAAATCGGGTTTGGTCCGAACTTTGCAATTTTTCAGATGGCGAGTCCAATAAAGCAGCGTGTAGCTCCATTTTACTGCACATGATGGTAGGAAAACGCATTAGGGAGAAAGAAGAACAATGCTCACATGACCCTGAGAGAACGTGGGGGACGGTCTTGCCAGATTGGTTCACAGGCCGACAGACAGCCTGTACAGGACAATCAGCTCTGCAGCAGGCAGGGAGGCCCTTGCAGAATGAACAGAACGTTGATCTGTGTTGGGCTGTGAAAGAAGGTGGTTGGGTGTTATAATGTCTGCCAGAAAAACGACCTTATGTAGTCAGGGGCAGTGAAAAATCTATGAAACTTGTATTCTACTGCATAGACAGAATAAAAAAAAAAAAGAAAAAAAAGAATTGTGTGTGTAGAACAGGAAGGTAGAGAGGTCAGCCAGAGAGTGAGAAATGAAGAGCTGAAGCTGGCTTTGCCTCCTAGCACAACTGCAGCTGCTGCAAACTTCAAAAGTAGCTTCCTGCAAGGGCATTGTTTTCATTTTTTCACATTCTAACAGAAATTCCTTTTTTTTGGGGGATAAGCACAAAGCTGTACAACACATTTTCAATCTTGAATATAGCATATTAAAAACTAGTGCGAAATATATGTTAGGGCATCTTACATAATTTACTTTTTTTTTTTTTAGGTTTGATTTTAAGTGATTGATAACGCATTAAATCTGTTTATTTTTCTATCTCCATACAATTCCCACTTTTTTTTTTTTTTTTGAGGGGTGGAGGGTTATTTAATTTAATAAGACTAGCATATACTGTAGGTGATCACTACATCATTTCACATAGTAGTGCACCACATAATCTGTGAGTGATACTGTGATATCAGGCATCAGGCCTCAATCATCCATTTCCATTTACAGTATTTCTTTCTCCACATGATCAAGTTTAATTCCAACCTGGCTCAAAGTTGCTGGTGGTCCAGTTGCTGACATACTATTTAGTCAGGTTTTCTGCCTTTAGGGAGCTAATCCAGAGGTAAAAATAAAACAGCAGTCTGGTTTGAAGTTGTCTGAGAGCAGCATCTATATAATCAGAGAAAAAACGCGGGTCTGTGAACATTATTGTGTGGGACCATTTGGGGGGTATTTATACTATCCTGGCATTCTAGCACCTCAAGAAACATGACAGGTGCTCAGAAAGTCTGAACTGCTTCAAAATGCGTAAATTCACTTTTTTGCACCATAGTTTGTAAATGCTATAACTTTTGCACAAACCAATAAATATACACTTATTGGATTTTTTTTTATCAAAGACATGTAGCACAATAAATTCTGACACCAACTTTTATAGAAAAATTAAATATATTTGAACAATTTTACCAGAAAAGGTTAAAAATACACTTTTTTTGAGAAAATTGCAGTCTTTTTTGATTAATATCAGAAAAACGAAAAATCTCAGCAGCAATCAAATACCACCAAAAAGAAAGCTGTATTTGTGAGAAGAAAAGGAGATAAAATTCATTTGGGTGCCAAGTTGTATGACCGAGCAATAAACCGTTAAAGTTGTGAAGTGCCGATTTGTAAAAAAGAGCCTGGTCACTGGGGGGGGTATTAACCTGTGGTCCTTAAATGGCTAATCCATCTGTTGCTGAGGTGGGGGTGAGTGGCCATTTTAGCCACTGCAGTGTCCTTGGAACTGCATATGACCTGCATGTGTGCCAGCCTACCAGGGACATCAGTCTAATCCTTTTTGGTAGCTCAGTCTATAATTTTGGGGTGACATAGTCCATTTCTGTAGTCTGGGCCAAAAATCTGTATTGTGGTGCTATAGAGCACTTGTGCATACAACGCACCAAAATTTATTTTCAATTTTAGCAGTGAAATAGTGCATCAGTGTATTTTTGGGGAAAGAAGCAGTATTCTTGGGCCACAAAGCAGTTGTGCATACAGCGTACAAATACCTATTTTAAATTTCAGCACTGAAATAGTGCATTTGTGAATTTTGGGAAAAAAATGCATTTTCTTGGTTCACAAAGCAGTTGTGTATACAGCGTACAAATACCTACGTTTAATTTCCAGCCGTTAAATAGTGCAATTGTGAATTTTGGGGAAAAAAGCCGTGTTCTTGGTCCACAAAACAGTTGTGCATAAAGCATACAAATACCTATTTTAAATTTGAGCACTGAAATAGTGCATTAGTGTGTTTTAGGGAAAAAAAACGTTGTTCTTGTTTCACAAATAGTTGTGTATACAGCGTACAAATACCTACGGTTAATTTTCAGCCGTTAAATAGTGCAATTGTGAATTTTGGGGAAAAAAGCTGTGTTCTTGGTCCACAAAGCAGTTGTGCATACAGCGTACAAATACCTATTTTAAATTTCAGCACTGTAATAGTGCATTAGTGTGTTTTAGGGAAAAAAAGCTGTGTTCTTGGTTCATAAAGCAGTTGCGCATACAGCGTACAAATACCTACGTTTAATTTTCAGCCGTTAAATAGTGCATTTGTGAATTTTGGGGAAAAAAAGCTGTGTTCTTGGTTCACAAAGCAGTTGTTCATACAGCGTACAAATACCAATTTTAAATTGCAGCACTGAAATAGTGCATTAAGGGTACGTTCACACGACGACATTTGTCGCGCGACAAATAGGGCACAACTTCACTGCAACATTTGTCGCACAACATTTTGTCACAATCTTTATAATGGGAGTCTATGGTGTCGCATTGCGACATGCGACATGCTGCGACTGCGAAGCGACAGTCGCAGAAAAATCCACGTTGAATGGATTTTTTGCGACTGTCGCAGTCGCAGCATGTTGCATGTCGCAATGCGACACCATAGACTGCCATTATAAAAATTGTCGTGAAACAATAGTGCAACAAATGTCGTCGTGTGAACGTACTCTAATAGTTAAGGCTGATGAGTCAGCCTGCAATTGTGGGAGGGGCAGAGGCACTTCATAAACGAGGCACTGCCTCAACCACGGGCGTGCATTCTCAGGTGCAGGGGGGCGTGTCTTCATCCCTGACCCAAGCAGCTCACAACAGCAGCAGCTTCGCTGAAGGACACTCGACTCGTAAGTATGCATGGGCCGCGGCTGCTCTGGGTTTGTTTCTGGCTGGGCTTGCAGGTCAGGTAGGACTCCCGCTACAGGCACATGGATCATCCTTTGATCACTCCCTGCCTTGAACTTTCCCTTACCTACACTCGTGGCCATGCCGTCAGCTTCCTTGCACGTGCGGCACGCTCAGGGTCTCGCACGGTGTGGCTGTGTCGTCTGTCTCTCTACTGGCTTCGCCACCCTGGTCTCTCGTTCGCCGCTTCTAGTGTCGCTGTAACAGGGTGTCTTCCTCCAGCATTTTCTGCACCCAGCTGCCATATTATACCAGCATTTCCAGGAGGAATAATGGAGGGATAGCAACAATTCTATTAAAGCATAGCTATTTTACTGGAGAGCGGTTCTGTTACAAAAAAAAAATTAAAAAATTTAAGGAGTGGTCTGTGGTCCTCGGGCTTACTTCGTTTCTGGGTTTTGACTGTCATGCGCTTCAGCTTCACGCTTATTCCCTAATGTTAGTTCCCTGTTAAGATGTTGGGCACAGTGCATGCTTACGGTTGTAGTAACATGGCGATGGGCGTGATGACGTCACGTCATGGGGCTGCGGTGAAGCACTTGATTTTTCGCCCCGAGTCAGTCATGTACCGAACACCAATGCGCTGCGGCTTTCCCCAGTCTTACCGGTCTCTCACAGGAGCAGTTCGCACTCCCCGCCCCATACTTTCTCCCGACAGAGACGCGGCCATTGTCCGGGCAGATGCAGCCTCCAAGAGACGTGGACAGTCCCGCTCCAGTACCAGCCGCTCCTGCTCCAGACCCGGCACTCCCGCTCTAGAACCGGCCGTTCCAGATCCCCCGCTCCCTGCTCCCACAATACCGGTACTCAGGCCGGCGCCGCCCCCCTGGGGACCCTTACCAGTGCGAGGGCCGCAGGAGCAACCAGCTCTGTGATCCCCCAGTTACCGCTCCAGTCCAGCTAGTGACCATCATCCTCTGGCCAGCAGAAATGACGGGTATCTTAGTCCGCAGTCTGTCTCAAGTTGGAGCAGGCGGTAGGGCTCAATAACATTGTTTTGCTGCTGCGTCAATGTCTATTACCCAGTAATTTATTCAGGTTTACGCTTATCAGTCATTAATGTCTGTCGCCTGTTTACGTCTTTCAGGCTTATGTTCATTGATCATTGATATCTGTCGCCTGTTTACGTAATTCAGGCCTACGTTTATTATTTAATGTCTGTTGCCTGTTACAGGCCTTTGTTATTAATCATCATGTCTGTCTCCTGTTATGTTTCAGGTTTACGTTTAATAATCATTATTGTCTGTCGCATGTTTACGTTATTCAGGGCACGTTATTAGTTATTAATATCCGTCGCCTGTCCCATCATTCAGGCTTGCATTCATTGATATCTGTCGCCTGTTTACGTCATTCAGGCATACGTTTATTATTTAATATCTGTCGCCTGTTTACATTATTAAGGCCTACATTATTAATCATCATTTCGTTTCAGGCTTGCGTTTATTAATCTTTGCTTTCTGTCGCCTGTTTGTTTTTCGGGCCTACATTATTAATCATTAATGTCCATCACCTGTTACGTTATTCAGGTTCGCGTTCATTGATCATTGATATCTGTCTCCTGTTTACGTAATTCAGGCATATGTTTATTATTTAATGTCTGTTGCCTGTTTCCTTAATCGGGTCTATCTTTAGTATTTAACGTCTGTCGCTTCTTACGTTATTCAGGCCTACGTTTGTCTGTCGCCTGTTTACGTTATTCAGGCCTACGTCATTAATCTTCATGTCTGTCGCCTGTTATGTTTCAGGCTTACGTTTATTAATCATTATTGTCGCCTGTTTATGCTATTCAGGCTTATGTTCATTGTTATCTGTCGCCTGTTTACGTTATTCAGGCATACGTCACTAATTATCATGTCTGTCCCCTTTTACTTTAAGGCTTACGTTTATTATTTAATGTCTGTCACCTGTTTACGTTATTCAGGCCTACATTCATTATTTAATGTCCGTCGCCTGTTTTCGTTATTCAGGCCACGTTATTAATCATTAATGTCCGTCACCTATTTACGTTATTCATGCCTATGTTTATTATTTAATGTCTGTCGCCTGTTACAGGCCTTTGTTATTAATCATCATGTCTGTCTCCTGTTATGTTTCAGGTTTAAATTTATTAATTATTATTGTCTGTCGCTTGTTTATGTTATTCAGGCCACGTTATTACTTATTAATGTCCGTCGCCTGTCCCGTCATTGAGGCTTCCATTCATTGATATCTGTCACCTGTTTACGTCATTCAGGCCTACGTTATTAATCATCATTTCTGTCGCCTGTTACGTTTCAGGCTTGCGTTTATTAATCTTTGCTGTCTATCGCCTGTTTGTTTTTCGGGCCTACATTATTAATCATTAATGTCCATCACCTGTTACGTTAATCAGGCTCACATTCATTGATCATTGATATCTGTCTCCGGTTTACATTATTCAGGCCTACGTTCATTATTTAATGTCTGTCGCCTGTTTTCGTTATTCAGGCCACGTTATTAATCATTAATATCCGTCACCTGTTTACGTTATTCACTCCTTCATGACAAATCAAACAAATCACAGAAAAAACTATATATAAACTATCCTGCACAATATGGTATTAAATGTGTGGATTTGTTTGATTTGTCTTGAAGGAATGGCACCTTCATGTGTGAATACGCTCCTACACTGGGAGTGATATTCAAGTGCACTTTTGCCCCACCTATCTAATAGGTGACCTTGATTAAGGTGGTACATATAGGTGTGTGTGTCTCTCCTCCCACCGGTTGCTGATGCACATGAAGGTTACAAGGGGAAGCACACCATATGTGCGGGGACTGTGCTCCAGAAAAATGCGCCACAGCATGAATAGGTTAGCATAGGAACCTGCCTGAACTGAGACCACCTTGTCGCCAGTAGGTGGGCTTAGATGTATTTTGATCAAAATGTATTGACCAAGTGTCTCAGTTTTTATCAAGAGTGAGGGCCTGGTCCATATGTTATGCTTGCATCTAATTTTATAGTGCATTAATTTCTGTAATTTTGTAAATGCAGCCATATACATCCGCACATTTAATACCATTTCGTGCAGGATGGTTTATATATAGGTTTTTCTGTGATTTCTTTGATTTGTCTTGAAGGAGTGGCACCTTCATGTGTGAATACGCTCCTACACTGGGAGTAATATTCAAGTGCACTTTTGCCCCACCTATCTAATAGGTGACCTTGATTAAGGTGGTACATATAGGTGTGTGTGTGTCTCTCCTCCCACTGGTTGCTGATGCATATGGAGGTTACAAGGGGCAGCACACCATATGTGCAGGGACTGTGCTCCTTATGTGCATTACAAATACTATCTCACTGGGATCACAACTAATGACATAACTGTTCCTGTGGATTACAAAGGACTTTGGGTGCACTTAAAGTTGCCGTTCGGTGCACTTTCACAAAAGAATAGACTCTAAAGTGACTCTATTGCCTTCATACATTATTAAAAGTGTGCCTTCTCTAATTTACACTAACGTTTGTATTTTCAGCAACATTGAAGAAGATTGCCCATTGTGTATTCTCTTGCAGGGACAACAATGTGATTGGATATGCACTATTGTATGGAGTATGTTTGCACTTTTTCAGATCACCAAATAGTACGCACTTTATGTATTGCTTAGTGTTGTGGACTGCCTCTGAGTGGGTCTGGTACGTTCCAAGCATGTCCTATCTTGTATTGCTCATTATCGATTGCCTCTGAGTACAATTTGAACTAATGGTTCTCAACCAAATGGTATTGTGCTAAGAAAGTACATGTAGAACTAATGGTCTTAAGCCAAGTGGTTATGTTCCAAGCAAACTAAACACCATTAAGGGTAACCTTTTCTTGACATATTTATCTGGAGTTGTAGGACAAAATGTTCCTCCTACTAAAAGAAGTCTTTATTGGAGACATTAGAGTGTGTTGGCTCATCCACCTAGTCCTAAGGACTTGTGCACCAGGCTTAGGAAAAATAATATTTGCTACCTGTTTCAATCATCAAGGTGATATAGCGTAAAGAATAATTAGACCTTGTTGCCGGAAGGGAATACAAGATAAAGCCACCCTTCTATCTGCAGGCGTTTTCATTACATAGCGGTGGGTCAATGGAGTAAAGTCACCCCTGCACTTCCTTTGCTGTTCATGGCCAGAACACTCCAAAGTTTAGTCAGTAATGATTGCTTATTGCACATTATTTTGGTTCTCTGGTTAGACCTGAGAGGGAAACTGTTGTAGGACACCCTACTCATTCGGGCAGAGAGACCTTGTGGTAGCTGTTGCTAATTTTATGTCTAGTCAGCACTTTACTTTCTATTTATGTGGTATTCTGAGAGTATATATATATATATATATGTTGGTATTTATTCTGCTAATACCCCGAGCACAAGCCTAGGGCAGCTTGCCTCTTAAGTAAGGGGAAATATAATGTCCTGGAATGCTATTATCTCCTCTTTTTGGCACCTTGCTACCATTTCCAATGTGCTAGTATGTATTATCTAATGTGCTTCTTGTCATCTTATAATAATGTGCATATTCATTTATGTAATTTGTTATGTTCATGCAATTGCCTGGTCCACCAGCAGATGGTGGCAACATCGGCAGAGATAGGATCTCTGGAGAGAAACCTTCTGGTTCCTCCCAGCCCTCTGTAGAGAGGGAGGAGTTTAGTTAGTCAGTGAGTCAGTGTCTAGTCTACCCTCCGTAGGGAGAGGTTGTGTGTTGGCTAGCAAAGCACTGCCTGCTCTGCTAGGCCCCAGAGGCCCTGCCTCTGAAGTCCTTTATGGTTGTTTTTCCCTACCTGGGTTTGCATTGCCTCCCAAGCTAACAGAGCTTGAAGCCAGGACAAGAGTTTCTAGTATTAAGGACTAAAATAAGAGACAGACTACAGACAGTTAAGGTAAATTCCAGCAGAAGAGGAAGAGTTTCCTATTTACCCAGCCAGCCAGCATAGCAGAGCTGAGAGAGCTACAGCATAGCAGAACTGGGATTGTTGCAGAAGTGTTTGCCTGCCAGAGTTAAGCTCTTAAGTGGGGAAATGTCTATTTTCGACTTTATATACTATGTTATCTGCTGATGACCAAGATAAAGTTTGGAAACTGTTTGGATTACCGTTTATGCCAGATAAAGCTGTGTTCAACATTACTGCAAAGTCTGGACTCCATTTATTCTACTTATTCATCACCCAAGTTCAACAATCCCTTTTTGCATTTGCTTCAGTCTACCACGTCTCGAATCCAAGAATATCTAGGTAGGAGCACAGTGACATGGGTCTATAACGTCTACGGAGACACTGTGGGCCAATCTACACCACTCTGGCATTCCTATCCAGGGTACCACCAATGCCATCTACAAAGTCCTTAACTGCAAATGGTGTCACGACTACTTGCTTTAATAGAGGGACATATAACTGTAGAAACCTCTTAAGGGGAAAGGGATACCCCAGGTGTGCATAGTGGGCTAGCTGAAGCAGCAGCATGAGGAGACCACAGAGTGTTGAGGTGGCAGCAGCATGAGGAGACCATAGAGTGGCCCAGTGACATAGTGTTGAGGTGGCAGCAGCATGAGGAGGCCACAGAGTGGTGAGGTGGCAGCAACATGAGGAGACCACAGAGTGGCCCAGTGACAGAGTGGGGATTTGGGTTGCAATACCAACACCAACTGAAGATGGTGGGTGGAAATAGGAGCACCTGGCAGCAGGTGTGTAGCATCAGGCAGGTATCAATGGTCACAGGAAAAAAGAGAAGAAATGTAATAAAAACAGGTATATGTGGTCCTGGCTAAAGTGTCCAGGTGTCCCTGTAAGGATTTATTAACAAGCGCCAACCTCTTTTTGTTAGTAAAATGTAGACTATAGATATTACTTTACCATAGAAACATACGAGTCTATAGACGAATAGATAATAATTGATGTTTAAAAACAGTTGTGACTTAGAGTCTACTCACTTCACTGGGGGGCTGTCTAACAGGTTAAGCTCAAGACGCCTGAGACAGTACCCCCCCGGCCAGGATCGCATAAAGAATCTTAGAAGTTGAAGTCAGCACACAAGCAGGGCTTCTGTTCAAATTCTTTAATAAGGTGATACAAGCTCAACGCGTTTCGGGGTAAAATAGACCCCTTCCTCAGGAGCAGAAGATATTTCTCACATACATCATACATCCTTTTATACATACAGGTTACAATCAAGAATTCCCGCCGAAACGGGAATTCTTGATTGTAACCTGTATGTATAAAATGATGTATGATAGCATGTATCATAGGCTGAACATGAGATAATAGCAAGCAGTGGGACACTAAGTCCCGATATATGCGGAATGCCGGCAGAGTAAAGGAAAACATTTTCTAAGTTGGCGTGCATGCGCAAACCTCAGTGACGAGCGATGCAGCTGGAGAGAAGCCGGCATGATTCAAGCAGATGGGCGGAACATAGGAGAAGGGTGAGCGAATTAGAGTTAACCTCACAATAATTTGGGGAGATACTGTGAGTGAGACAATGCGCCATAGGTTCCATCTACTAAAGTGCAAAAGTGCACTATTAAAAGATGGTCCCTTCCTCCAACAGACATACCTGCCCGATCCCCTGAAAATGCCGGTTAGCCGGCGAAACATGTCGGGTGGCAGTGTATGTGTCTGTGTGTCTGTGTGTTACCTGCAGTCCTATGTAAAACTGTAGCTTTTGGAGCGCTTTTAGTGAGCTTTCCCCCGGCCTTGAAGTTGAAGCACTGTATGTAGTGAGCGCTTACTTCTGGCTGGGGGAAAGCTCACTAAAAGCGCTTCTAAGCAGGTCAGTGATTGTCAAAATCATTATATTTCATTGAAAGGGGGAATATAGATGTCATTTTGTCTCCTAAGACTCCTCTGCCCACCAGAGAAGCAGCACAGGCAGAAGCACAGCTCCCGAACAGCCCGTCTCTCATTTTCTAATAAGAGACGGGTGGCCCTTAGCAACGCTCATTTCAGAGAGAAATTTAAACGGCAGTTACACTTTAAGGTACGTTTTGAATGTACTGTATTTTTTAACTACATTCCGACCGCCCAATGACTATAAACGTCCTGGGCAGTCTGATTTATCTCTGATGGGACGTTTTAGAACGCATTTCAGAAATACGCTAATCACTCAGCTGCTGTGCCAGGGACCCCCTGTCAGTGACAGCCGGGCACCCCAGATAGAAGGCAGGGACCGTTCCTGTGTTTCCTTGCCTTCTAGATCGCTGTATACACAGCACTGAATGAGCGCTGTGTATACAGATCAGGAAGCAATGTGCTGCTTCCTGTCATGTGACCGCCGGGTCGGGGGAGTGCAGGAGCTGTCGGGTGTTCCATAGACCCCGATCAGCCATGCACTGAGGCTGTACAGCACTGTATTATGCTGTACAGCCTCTCTGGGAGGTGTATTTCCCCTTTAACTGAGGCTACTATGTCAGCCCCAATTACAGTAGAAATCAATAGTGAAAAAAAAAAAAAAGAAGAAGATAAATGTCCCCCAGAGGTCTAGTATGACCTTATGAGAAACCGAAAGCGTAAAATAAAAAAATAAAAATAATAGTGTTTAAAAAAAAAAAAGTTTCACATGTAATAAAATAAACTTTTCCCCAATTAACTCTGGACTCGAGCATAACGTAAACCGGACGGATCCGTTATGCATGCCGCAGACTTCTATTATAATGGCAATCCATTAGAAAACGTGGTGTGGTGTTTACCAAGCAGGATATGCTCAACCCATATGCAGTTGTGCATGTATCTAGGGGAGCACATCCTGCACTTGTAGTCCGTTGCTAGGGGCAATCAACAGCAAAAAATGCATACAATAAAAGATGCCAGCAACGGACTACAAGTACCACAACATCCATCCTACATACGATAGCGATAATGTGGATGTGGAGAACAATCAAAAACATAACCATAGCAAAAGCAGGTGCACTCTGCGGCAATACTAAACACTCACACTGATAAAATTTAAGGGGTTAGTTCGACATATCCTACTAGGAGGACATGTCTTAAGCTCGGACACAACGGCAAGGTCCCTCAAGTAGCCCGAGGCCCTACCACTCAACCTACCTGAGCCGTATGGGCGATACCAGAAGCCGTTGGGCATTACGGGAGCGTAAGGCCTGACTCACAGACAGCTCACCAGTGACATCCAGCATGTAACCATGCTTGCAATGGGAGGTGGGAGGTGCCTGTGAGCCCCACCCGAGACCGGCTGATATGGCCCAGAGCCTCCCAGGTGCACCTGAATGTAGCCTGTAGATGAAAAGCAGGCACTTTTAAATTTGAGTTTATACACCTCCAAACATATTATACAAACCATTAGAAAGGGGGGTGTGGTGTTTAACAAGCAGGAAGTTGTGCATGTATATAGGGGAGCACATCCTGCACTTGTAGTTTGTTGCTGGGGGCAATCAACAGCAAAAAATGTATACAATGGAAGATGCCAGCAACGGACTACAAGTACCACAATAACCATCCTACATACGATAGCGATAATGTGGATGTGGAGAACAATCAAAAACATAACCATAGCAAAAGCAGGTGCACTCTGCGGCAATACTCAACCCTCACACTGATAAAATTTAAGGGGTTAGTTCGACATATCCTACTAGGAGGACATGTCTTAAGCTCGAACACCACGGCAAGGTCCCTCAAGTAGCCCGAGGCCCTACCACTCAACCTACCTGAGCCGTATGGGCGATACCAGGAGACGTTGGGCATCACGGGAGCGTAATCTATTCTATATTATAATGGAATGCCTCTAAAGATATTCCGTTATGCATTCCATCATGGAATTGCATTATGGTCCGTGGTAACGGAATCCATAATGCAATTCAGTAAATACCACAACACAAACCCGCACACGAACTTCAAAATATGAAACTCGCTCATCCCTAATTCTAAACCTTCTAAGGGTACTTTCACACTTGTGTTGTTTGATTCCGTTGCCTGAACTGCCTGCCAGTATCATCCAGAAAAACAGATCCGGTATTTATTATTTGCACATTTTTAATGGTCTGCGCATGCGCAGACTGGAAGACCGGATCTGTCAATGCGGTAATTTTAATGGTAATTAATGCCGTGTTCCGTGTTGATGTATGTGTTCCGGAATTTTGGATGGAGAAAATACTGCAGCGTGCTGTAGTATTTTCTCAGTCGAAAAAACGAAAGAGGGACTGAACTGATCCATCCTGAACGGAATGCTCTCTATTCAGGGTTAAACTGATCAGTTTTTTTCCGGTATTGGGCCCCTAGGACGGAACTCAATGCCAGAAAAGTTTAAAAAAAGTGTGAAAGTACCCTAACATCCTAAATGACGCACCCAGGGCTGGGACAAGGTCCACCACCAACAGAGGCTTAGCTGCCCAAGTGCGCCCCCCCCCCCCAACTTGTGGAGTCTTTACTAAATACTGTTGTAATCACACATAAATATGCACAGTTTAATGTATCAATTAATGACGCACTGTTATGGAGGATCTGTGGATGACATTGTTATGGGGGGGATCTATGGATGACATTGTTATGGGGGGGATCTATGGTTGACAGTGTTATGGGGGGATCTATGGATGACACTGTTATGGGGTAATCTGTGGATGACACCGTTATGGGGATCTG
Source organism: Bufotes viridis (assembly GCA_033119425.1). Lineage (NCBI taxonomy): Eukaryota > Metazoa > Chordata > Amphibia > Anura > Bufonidae > Bufotes > Bufotes viridis. Next base: position 404,195,596 of record CM065589.1, read on the forward strand.
TGGATGACACTGTTATGAAGGATCTGTGGATGACAATGCTATGGGGATCTGTGGATGACACACTTATGGGGGATCTGTGGACGACACTGTTATGGGAGATCTATGGATGACAGTGTTATGGGGATCTATGGATGACAGTGTTATGGGGGATCTATGGATGACACTGTTATGGGGATCTATGGATGACGCATTGTTATGGGGGATCTATGGATGACACTGTTATGGAGGATCTGTGGATAGAACAATGTTATGGGGCATCTGTGGATTGCACAATGTTATGGGGGATCTGTGGATTGCACTGTTATGGGGGATCTGTGGATGACACTGTTATGGGAGATCTGTGGATGACACTGTTATGGGGGATCTGTGGATGACACTGTTATGGGGGATCTGTGGATGACATTGTTATGGGGGATCTGTGGAGGACACACTGTTATGGGGATCTGTGGATGACGCATTGTTATGGGGGATCTGTGGATGGCACTGTTATGGATTGTGACTCACAATGGATATTGGGGGCCAGCAAATTACAAGGAAGGCGGGGGTGGGGATGATTGATAACATACATATCTAAATGGCTGGGGGTGAGGGCTTGACTTGAGCATCTACTGATCAGAGCATTAGAATAGCAGGAATAAATAACATCTAAATGTCTGGTGGGGTAGATGGGGGAAGGACAAGGGCTGATGGGGGAAGGGGGACTGGGTTACATAATCTATACTGACATACATATGACACACATACATACTGACATACATATGACACACACATATATACTGACATACATATGACACACACATACATACTGACATACATATGACACACACATACATACTGACATACATATGACACACACATATATACTGACATACATATGACACACACATACATACTGACATACATATGACACACACATATATACTGACATACATATGACACACACATATATACTGACATACATATGACACACACACACATACTGACATACATATGACACACATACATACATATATACAGACATACATATGACACAGACATACATACTGACATACATATGACACACACATACATACTGACATACATATGACACACACATATATACAGACATACATATGACACACACATATATACTGACATACATATGACACACACATATATACAGACATACATATGACACACACATATATACTGACATACATATGACACACACATATATACTGACATACATATGACACACACATATATACTGACATACATATGACACACATACATATATACAGACATACATATGACACACATACATAAACACACACAATATGCACATTACATTACTGCCATTCCATTCCCTTTAACCCCTTACATTTTCTGCACATACAGTCTCTGGTGACTTGGAGGGAGAGGCAGGATGCAGAGTATTCCTCCTCCTCCTCCTCCTTCTCTGTCCCGACGCTGCTCTTCTCTCTGTGCTGGGGAGGGGGTTGTGAATCTCTGGTGCACACACAGGCAGGAAGTCAGGGGCTGGGGAAGGTACGGAGCTGCAGCACACTGCACTAGACTGAGGGAGGGAGGAAGAACACCACTAGGGGGCGCAGGACCGGCTGTTACAGCAGCAGAGCGCAGAAATGGATGCTCTGCTGCTAATACAGCTACACGGCAGCAGCAGGGACTTGGTGAGAGTGGCCTGCGCCCTGAGGCTTGAGCGCCCTGAGGCTGGAGCCTCCTCAGCCTCTGTGTCGGCCCGGCCCTGGACGCACCAGCTCATAAGACGCACCTAGGTTTTTGAGGAGGAATATAAGAAAAAAAATATTTTTAACCAAAAGGTGTGCCTTTTGTTGGGTTTAGAACTAATGGTGGTCTGTGGCTGACACTGTTATGGGGGTCTGTGGCTGACACTGTTATGGGGGTCTGTGGCTGACACTGTTATGGGGGTCTGTGGCTGACACTGTTATGGGGGTCTGTGACTGACACTGTTATGGAGATTCGTATTCGAGAATATTCTTGATTTTACACATGATCCCTCCCCAGGGACATACATATAAATCAATGGGCCCCACAGCAAGAATATGAATTGGGCCCCCCAAACCCCGCCTACTAGCCACCCCTGGCCCATCCCACCTCCTGTCCTGGCTCCTCCTCTGCGACACACTCATTTGTCAATAAAGAAATGTATACATACATTCATTCGTACAGATAACACAGTGATGGCACTCTGATTACGGAAAATGTAGTAGTGTTATCTACAGTCCTATATAAATCCAAAGATAACACTAGTGCTGATAATGTGGTAGTGTAACCTGCAGTCCTATGTAAAACCACAGGTAACACTAGTGCTGATAATGTGGTAGTGTTACCTGCAGTCCTATGTAAAACCACAGATAACACTAGTGCAGATCATGTGGTAACGTTATCTGCAGTTTTATGTAAAACCACAGATAACACTAGTGTAGATCATGTGGTAGTGTTACCTGCAGTCCTATGTAAAACCACAGATAACACTAGTGTTGATAATGCGGTAGTGTTACCTGCAGTCCTATGTAAAACCACAGATAACTAGTGCTGATAATGTGGTAGTGTTACCTGTAGTCCTATGTAAAACCACAGATAACACTAGTGCAGATCATGTGGTAACGTTATCTGCAGTTTTATGTAAAACCACATACACATACATTCATACAGATACATAGACACACAAACACACACGTATATATCCATATACACACACTATATGTATGTATGTATGTATATATATATATATATATATATATATTTACACAACACCCATAGATATATATATAGGCACGTATAGACACTCATGCATAGATAAATATGGACACATATACACACATGCATACCTAGAGATGTATATAGACACATATATACTGTATACACACATGCATTAATAGATATAATATAGATATAGACACACACACACACAATTATAACAAACACAGATTGGTCACTTATCTCTGCAGGAGAGGAGCAGTCAGGAGGCACGAAGGAGGAGGGGGAGCACCGCTGATAGCATGCAGAGAGGTTTTTTCTCCCTGACCTCTGCATGCTTCCTTCTGAGCGCGTATACCTGCCAGCATCAATCAATGTCAGCAGGCACGTGTGTAGAGCCAGCCTCTCATTGGCTCAGCGTGCCTGCTGACATATAATGCTGCTGCCCTGCGGCCCTCCTGAGCCTGCATTCCCGAGTCCTGACACAAGTAAACAAACAGGGGAGGGGAGGGCCCGGTCACCTCAATGCCGGCCCATATTAACTATAGTCTAGTCTATGTAAACTGTCTATGCAGAGTAGGGGTGGGGCCTTCCATGCGCTCCAGGACCCCTGTGCCGCGGGCCCCATAGCAATGGCGTGGTCTGCCTATATTGGTGGTACGCATCTATTGCAGTGAGTGCCAGTCTTCTCTGTATCTATAAGAATGGGACGCCAACCCTGGACATGCGCACCGCACACTGCTTAACGGAGTGCCAGCTGTTTTACCCTTCGAACTCCATTGAAAGTCAATGGAGGACAGATCCGTTTTCTATTGTGTCAGAGAAAACGCATCTGTCCCCATTGACTTGCGTTGTGGGTCATGCCAGGACGGAAAGCAAACTACAACATTCTGCTGTTTGCTCTCTGGTATGGGAACGCAACTAAATGGAACAGAATGCATTTTGGAGCATTCCGTTCTGTTCAGTTCAGTTTTGTCCCCATTGGCAATGAATAGGGACAAAAGTGAAGCGTTTTTTTTTCCCTAGTATTGAGCCACTATGACGGATCTCAATACCGAAAAACTAAAACACTAGTGTGAAAGTAGCCTTATTACCAACATTAAGTGACATATGTCAGATTTGCTAAATTTGGCTTAGTCAGGAAAGGGGCAAATGGCCCGAACTGGAAGTGGTTAAGGAAAACAGCATGAGAAGCTATTTTATTTTGATCTATATTAGCTATCTTTGTAGAACGCTCACCAAGCTATTCAGGTACCCTCTCATTACCTAAACTCAAATGAAGCAAATTACATGCTCATCAGCAATAATGGGCTATTCTGTGAGCTTGCAGACACACAAAATTAATAGATATTGTATTGAGTACAGGACTCCTGTTAAAGACATGTACAGCAGAACAGCTTGAAAACGCAATTCAATTTGTATATAATTTGTGAATTTATTCCAAGTATCCTATATTTAGTTACCCTTGCAATGCTCTTCAGAACAGTGTGCTACTTATCCAGATAGAAAAAAATCTGAACAAATAGCCTGGCAAATAAGGAATTTAGTAAAGAGGAACATTCAGATATCTTCTTGAAATAATTGAGGTACAAGGCCAACACTGGGGCGAAAGCTGGACCACTACTAATGGGTTAATGTTCATGGTTTATGCACTTTTTCAGTGTAATGTATGTAATCCAAGAGCTGAAATAGGAACACAATTTAGTTATTTTGTCCGGCTCAGTGGTAGGAGGCAATCCCTTCTCCTATGGGTCAGGAACTTAGATGTTGAGTTCAGTCATACTGAGAGAGAGGAGTTATTGGCATGTTCCTGTTTACAAGTGAGACCTGCTGCAAGGAACCCTCATCCTTCCATCCAAACAACTACCACCATCCTTTGGGAGAGAAAGAAGTACATAATATACAGACTGTTGAGGGCCAATTTAAAGGACTGGTGCAAAGGACAGACCATAATCTTGTTCATGGTAATAGGCCTTGCTGCTAGTGATAAGGGTATGTTGCCTTAGCGCCCACCACGCTTTTACAATAGATTGGCTACACATTGATGGATCTGCACCCCATTGTGGGTACTGCAGAACATATTCTGAATGATTGTGCACCCCTTTGGCAGCGCAAGAGAGAGGACAGCTACTGTGCACCACTATTTCTCTTATCAGCACCACTACTACCACTCCCTTCCTTCTCTCTTCCTTCCCTGGTGGGCCACAATGACCAGTAACTTCCTAGAAGCCCCCTTTATCTTGACTTGGAACTTACAGACTATGACAGAGTCAGGGCAAATCCTTCATATTGTCATTGAAATATAGGGTCTTGGACACTACTTAACTAAAGGTTAATACAGGAGTTGTGGTGGGGGAAGTGTTTTATTATCAGGATGTGGGTATAGCATAGATGTAACCTCTATCCCAGTTATGGCTAACCTCCAGCACTGCAGCTGTGGTAAAACTACAACGCCCAAGATGCACACTTGCTTGGCTGTTCTCAGAACTCCATAGAAATGAATGGAGCATGCTGGGAGTCATCGTTTCACCACAGTTGGAGTGCCGGATGTTAGCCATCACTGCTCTATCCTGTCCAAGGTTTCTGCGCACCAGTCAGGAAAAAGATCAAAACACTAGGATGACTGTCTACTAGGCCCTATTCACAGTTAAAGAGCCCGGACTAATAGTAGGACAGCAATCATCAAAATGCATGCACTTGGCATTTTGCTAGGGATCAGCATTTGGAAACAACAAAGTAGGCATGTATTCCATATATTGTAGCTGTGGTGTAGCCACATTTATGTACTGTATTGTACAGTATGATTTGCATGTGCACCACATTTAATTTGAGTAAGGCTATTTTCACACTTGCAGTAGCCTTTTCCGGCGGGTGAACAGCCTGCTGGATCCATGCTACCGCAAGTCCACTGTGCCGCCGGAAGTTCACTCCGGCCCCATTGACTATAATGGGGACAGCCAGAGGTCCGGCCGCAGCACAGCAAACATGCCGAGATGCAGCTGGAATAAAACTACAGCGCGCTGCAGCTTTTGTTTGGCCGCCACTCGGCTTGTTTGCCGTGCTGCGGCCAGACCTCCGGCCTGCCCCATTATAGTGAACGGGGCCAGGACTTCCGGCGGCATGGTGGACTTGTGGTAGCACAAATCCATCAGGCTGTTCCCCTGCTGGAAAAGGCTACCGCAAGTGTAAAAGTGGCCTAATATGAGCAGTCACTGGTGTACCTTTACCACCACACAAATTAAGCAAATGCTTGGGGCCACAAAGATCAGGGGGGCACCTGCTGGTGACAAGTAGTTGGCTGAAAAAACTGATTGGCTGAACTATAGCTGATTCAGCTAGACAGTGCTCCAGGGGGAAAGGTGCCCTTCCCAGCTGTAAAGCAGAAGTGCCCAGGCTGCACTGCTAAGCTTAGAGTGGGGCTTAGTGGGGTGGAGTTTAGAGGTGAGACAATGGAAGATCTTAGGAGTGATAGGGGCATCCAGACATAGCTTTGCATGGGGACCCACCCCTGTGTGCAGTGTGATTGATTATTATAATGTGAGAAATGTGTGGATATGAGTGTTATGTGTAGTAGAATTTATAGCTGTATATGCAAAGGTGTACTTCCTTTCATCTTAGCAAAACATATCTAAAAAACTGAGTAGCATAAGATGACCAGCTTTAAAAAGAATGGTTTCACATTCACAATACTCTGTCTGTAGTTGTTTATGCTATATGCATATTTGGCCACAAAGGAGTTCTGATGTGGATCGCAGTCTCTCAAGCTTTTTGCTAGAATGTCAAAAGAAAATACCGAATTTGTTAAAGTTATGGAGTCCATAGAGGGGCAGGTTTTAGCCCTTTTCCTGCCATATCTCATATGTCCTTTTAGGAAAGTACTTCAGTTTTACACTGTCTCTATCCTATACTTTCTTGATATGCATAAAATATGGAGACCACCTCACTAGAGATATCCATTACACTCTCCAGTAAAAGCAATAATGATAATAACTAGAATAGAACACCTAATATATTCCTGACAGATGGAAAAGAATTCCATCTGTCAGAAAATACACTCTTTACTCATTGACTGTCACCATAAATGATCGATTTCAATAATTTTCAATTTGTTTTACAAAAATATGATGCATTAAAGGGGTTATCCAATCCTAAAAAAAGCCCCCCATATTCCGGCCCCCCCACGCTGAATATACTTACCCGGGTCCCCACTCCCTGCGCCGCACCTGGTCCTCGCACCGCCGCTGCTACTTCTCCCCATGAGCTGATGAAAACCTCCAATGGCAGGCGGGACGGGGACAAGCCTCCCTAGCAGCGGTGGTGCGTGGACCAGGAGTGGCGAAGGGAACAGGGACCCGGGTAAGTATATTCAGCGTGGGGTGGCCCTGCATATGGGGGGATTTTTTCAGGATTTGATAACTCCTTCAACTCCACTTCTGATAAACCACATGAGATATTGTGTCCATAATGTGGGTGCAATGAAACATTTGTATTACACCTGTCAAATAGAGAACTAGTTAATAAATTATGTTAGGTTTATATTAGGACTTAGTTATCAATAATAGTTATCGATTAGGGTTACTCTGGACAGTTCATCAATATCTGATCAGTGAGAGTCTCACACTCGGCACTAGAGATGAGCAAAGTTTTAATAAATTCAATTTGGCAGCTTCGTAGAAGAAATTTGATTCATTACTAGTGATGAGCAGACCAGTGGATGTCCGTGTTCGAGGGGTTTGGCCGAACTGTGTTTGAAAGTTCGGTTCGGGTTCCGAACTTGACCCCAAACGACTAACCTCATTGAAGTCAATGGGTAACCGAACTTTGGGGCCTAATAATGGCTGCAAAAAGGTCATAGAAAGGGCTAGAGGGCTGCAAAAGGCTCTAAAATGCGGGTAAGAGCAGGACAATTTCCCTGCAAACAAATGTGGATAGGGAAATTACTTAAAATAAATAAAATACATAAAAATAAAAAATAACAAGCTTGAACCAGGAGGTGGAGGTCCAAGTGGAGTAGAAAGTTGAGGAGGCTGTGGACGTGGTGGTGTATGTGGAAGAGGAGGAGGAGGTGGACGAAGAAGCCAACACTCTTTCTGTTTTGAGCTTCATGAGTGGAGTATAAATTCATCTGCTGTCCTTTTCATCAAACGCGTTTCGGTGCCAAACAAAATGCCCCTTCCTCAGTGGGGAAGGGGCGTTTTGTTTGGCCCCGAAACACGTTTGGTAAAAAGGACAGCAGACACATTTATACTCCACTCATGCGGCTCAAACATAGCAGTGATTAATAATTATTTGAATCTTTGATCATCGATCAAACTATTATATTCCCAATATAGCGGAGCGAAAGAATCTGAAGATCAAAGAATCCTGCTTCCTGCTGCCGTCACGTGGGATGCCACTATAGGACGGCTTGATCATGTTGGACGCCGCATGGGTCCTAGCAAGTCAAAGAAGAGAAGATACTCCGGAGAAGCCGAAAATGGCGTGGAGTGCTAAAGTACTTTTCTACAAATTGTGCAACAATTCCAAATGTTGCTGATTCGTGTTTATTGTGGGATTTGTGTTTATTGTGGGCTCTAATTTTAGTACTTTTATTAGAATTTTATTAAATGGCTCTTTTTACGTGTATATTACATTAAATATATTTTTTTACCAGATCGATGGTTGATGGTCCAGAGTGGCAGACAGTTGATCTCCCTGTTTTGTCAGAGCGACATGCCTCTTGGAATGGGGATGGGGCCTGGAGGCCGTCACCTTAAGAAGTGTTCTGCCTCGGCAGCGAACCCTTTTCAGGTTATCTGTTCTGAGCCTTTATGTTTAGATCACCTGTAGTATATTTTCTTTTCATTTTAATATCTCCTATGTCCCCTATCTGGCAACCATATATCTAATGGATTTTTCAAACAGGGAGAGTGAAAAGGAGCTTGCTCTGTCCACTCCACGTATTGGCCTACTCTACTGCAGATCGTCGCTGTGTGTGACTGTTCGCCGGACTGCAAATGGCTCTAGGGGCAAGGGCATGTCTTGCTTCTTTCTCCTGCCCCTCTGGAGGGGTCTAGGCTGGGACAAGTGGGACAGCTGAAGACAATACAATTGCTAGGATGAACTGCAGTATCTGTTCGCCTCAGTTTAAGATCTCATACATCCCTTATCTGGGGACCATTTATTTAAATAATTTCCTCTAATATTACAGTTAGACGCATGCAAATGGGGTGTTCTCTGCCTTTTCGCTAAGATCAACTGCAGTATCTGTTCATCTCAGTTTAATGTCTCCTATGTCTCCCATCTGAGGACCATATATTAAAAGAATTTCTGCTCCTACAACAGTTAGATGGATGCAAGAGGGGTATTCTTAATTTGAAAAAAAAATTCCTGAGTGTCATAGACACGTTCTACAGAAGAATTTCCTCTACTACAACAGTTTAGACAGATGCAAAAGGGGTGTTCTTCTTAAAATTATTTTTTTTTACTTTTTTTTTTGGGGGGGATGGTAATTTTCGGCCTCAAAACATTGGGAAATAGCAAAGAGAATGCAGAAAGTGTGCTGCAGAAAAACAATGGCTTATTGCGTCCAGTATATATATATTTTTTTTTTTTTTATATTTTTTTCTTTACCTCAGTTTTTTTGGTTACTGTAGGCCCCATAACTTTGGGAATGGAAACGAAAACAATTGGAGTATAACAATGGCCAATTGTGGCCAGTATACTTCTCTACTCTGGCCAAGAGACGGACAAGTCCTGTGGGATCCAGGCCTGGTTCGAAGTTGAATGTGGACAGGCAGATGCGTTTGTCTGTGATACCTCCCCCCCAGCCGTGCTAAACACACATTTGGACAATACACTGGCTGCAGGGCAGGCAAGCACCTCCAAGGCATTAAGGGTAAGCTCAGGCCATGGGGGACCCAGAATTTGAACGGGCAGACCCATCAGTTAGTATATGAACGCATGTTCACACATACTGTTCCATCATGTTGCTGAAACACTGCCTCCTGCTAAGACGGCTGGTGGTGCTGGACAAAGCTTTTCCACATTTCGGCCATGCTAACCCTCCCTTTTGAGGTGCTGGTGTAACGCCCCAGAGTGGCATTACCACTTCTGCACCCTGTTACTGTCTCCTATGGTTAACCTCTTGTCATCTCGTGCAAGGTCCAAACACTGTGCATTTCCTATTTTGTAACTGTTATGTTCACGAGTAATGTGCCTGGTTTACCAGCAGGTGGCAGCGTAAATGGCAGAGCTACAGTTAGACACAATGGAAACTTGCATTCCATTCTAACTCTTCTCTGTGGAGGAGTGGGCGAGTCCCACTTCCTCCAGGAAGGGTGGGTCCCAGATTAGCTTAAACACAGAGCCAGAGATAGGTGCACGCTGCCGTCACACTAAACCCTCACACTGATGTTAAAAATTGAGAGTTAGTTCGACATATCCTACTAAGAGGACGTGTCTTAAGCCTCGGGCACCAGCGTCAAGGTCTCTCAAGTAGCCCGTGGGCCCTAACACTCACCTACCTGCGCCGTATGGGCGATATCAGGGGCCAGTGGGCAATTACAGGAGCATTAGGACGACTCACAAACATCTCCTCTGTTACCTCCAGCATGTGGCCATGCTTGCAATGGGAGGTGGGAGGTGTCTATGAGCCCTACCCAAGACTGACTGATATAGGCCAAGGCCAAGCAGGTGCACCCAAATGTGACCTGAAGATGAAAAACAGGCACATTTAAATGGAGTTTATACACCTCCATACATATATATATAAACCATCAAAAATGTGGTGATAAGAAAGCAGGATGCACTCATACCCATATGCAGTTGTGCATTTCTGTAGGGAGCACATCCTGCACTTGTAGTCCGTTGCTAATGGCAATCACCAGCAAAAATGCATACAATGGATGATGCCAGCAACGGACTACAAGTACCACAATGGACATCCTACATAAGATGAAATTTATGTGGATGTGGCAAGAATTCAGAACAAACACAGAGCCAGAGATAGGTGCACGCTGCCGTCACACTAAACCCTCACACTGATGTTAAAAATTGAGAGTTAGTTCGACATATCCTACTAAGAGGACGTGTCTTAAGCCTCGGGCACCAGCGTCAAGGTCTCTCAAGTAGCCCGTGGGCCCTAACACTCACCTACCTGCGCCGTATGGGCGATATCAGGGGCCAGTGGGCAATTACAGGAGCATTAGGACGACTCACAAACATCTCCTCTGTTACCTCCAGCATGTGGCCATGCTTGCAATGGGAGGTGGGAGGTGTCTATGAGCCCTACCCAAGACTGACTGATATAGGCCAAGGCCAAGCAGGTGCACCCAAATGTGACCTGAAGATGAAAAACAGGCACATTTAAATGGAGTTTATACACCTCCATACATATATATATAAACCATCAAAAATGTGGTGATAAGAAAGCAGGATGCACTCATACCCATATGCAGTTGTGCATTTCTGTAGGGAGCACATCCTGCACTTGTAGTCCGTTGCTAATGGCAATCACCAGCAAAAAATGCATACAATGGATGATGCCAGCAACGGACTACAAGTACCACAATGGACATCCTACATAAGATGAAATTTATGTGGATGTGGCAAGAATTCAGAACAAACACAGAGCCAGAGATAGGTGCACGCTGCCGTCACACTAAACCCTCACACTGATGTTAAAAATTGAGAGTTAGTTCGACATATCCTACTAAGAGGACGTGTCTTAAGCCTCGGGCACCAGCGTCAAGGTCTCTCAAGTAGCCCGTGGGCCCTAACACTCACCTACCTGCGCCGTATGGGCGATATCAGGGGCCAGTGGGCAATTACAGGAGCATTAGGACGACTCACCACATTTTTTGATGGTTTATATATATATGTATGGAGGTGTATAAACTCCATTTAAATGTGCCTGTTTTTCATCTTCAGGTCACATTTGGGTGCACCTGCTTGGCCTTGGCCTATATCAGTCAGTCTTGGGTAGGGCTCATAGACACCTCCCACCTCCCATTGCAAGCATGGCCACATGCTGGAGGTAACAGAGGAGATGTTTGTGAGTCGTCCTAATGCTCCTGTAATTGCCCACTGGCCCCTGATATCGCCCATACGGCGCAGGTAGGTGAGTGTTAGGGCCCACGGGCTACTTGAGAGACCTTGACGCTGGTGCCCGAGGCTTAAGACACGTCCTCTTAGTAGGATATGTCGAACTAACTCTCAATTTTTAACATCAGTGTGAGGGTTTAGTGTGACGGCAGCGTGCACCTATCTCTGGCTCTGTGTTTGTTCTGAATTCTTGCCACATCCACATAAATTTCATCTTATGTAGGATGTCCATTGTGGTACTTGTAGTCCGTTGCTGGCATCATCCATTGTATGCATTTTTTGCTGGTGATTGCCATTAGCAACGGACTACAAGTGCAGGATGTGCTCCCCTACAGAAATGCACAACTGCATATGGGTATGAGTGCATCCTGCTTTCTTATCACCACATTTTTTGATGGTTTCCCAGATTAGCTTACCCTCTGCTAGGGGGAGTCTAGCTTACCCTCTGCTAGGGGAAGGAAGCAAAGGCTGGGCAAGTCGCCGTTTAACGTGTCCTTGCCCAAGCCAAGCCAGCCAGAGCACCTTCAGCTCTGCTGGATATAGAGGCCACAGCTTGAAGCCTCAGAGGCCAGGTAGCATAGTTCCCTGGATTAAGCTAGAGTCAGACTACAAAGTGAAGTACAGCATAAAGAAGAAGCTGAGTTCTATATTCAGCCTGTCAGCACAGCAGAGCCAGAGAGCAACAGATGTAGCAGAGAGGAGATTTCCTGCCACAGTTTTAATGCTACAGCCTGCTGGGACCAAGACAAAGTCTATAGATCATTTGGAGAAACGTTTATTGAAAGTAAAGCTGCTTTTCAACTTCATCACAAGCTCTGGACTCAATTTATTCTTCATCCACAAGTTAAATTATCCCCTTTTTCTGCTGCGGAAGACAACGCCTGGGGTCGAGGTTATCCAGGTAGGAGAACTGTGACATGTGCACAAAACATTATAGGCCACCCTCTGCCACTTAGCCATTCCTACACCTGGGTACCACCACCAACACCATTCCTTAAAGGGACTCCATCCCGTTGTTGCTTCACTGCAATTGGAATCATGAGTATTTCTTATAAAAGGGACCCCTGGTGGCTGTCGGACGCTGCAATGGCAGTGCTCCAGTTGCGTTGATAACTTCTTCCTCCTCTGTCTTCGCCTTGTGCTTCCACTGAGCCCCCGTTGTCAGGAATGCCATCAGTACCCTGTCTAGTGCCAGTGGCGGAATTAAGGACGGCACGTTGTTCATGAAGCGGGGATCCAGCTGGGTAGCCACCCAGTAATCAGCACTGGTTAGAATGTGGGCAACTCAGCGGTCATTGCGCAGGCACTGCAGCATGTAGTCACTCATGTGTGCCAGGGTGCCCAGAATCAACAACAAGCTGTCCTCGGTGGGAGGTGTATCTCGTGTGTCCTCTGTATCTCCCCAGCCACGTTCCAGTGATGCCACAAGTTAATTTGGGTGCCAACATGTTGTGAACGCTGATCCTCCTCCTCATCATCATCCTCCTCCTCCTTCTCATCCTCTGAGGTCCTGCAGACCCATGGCACTCCCTGAATCATCCTTACCACCTTTATCCCCAGCAAGTTCCAAACTCTCCTGTCCACCTCAACGCCTGAGCCCCAGCCCTGTTCACAAGACCCAGAAGTTTAGATGTAAAAAGCCTGCTAGAAGAGATAAATGGCCTCCCAGACAGGCAGGCAGACAATGGAGCACTTCCCCTCCTCCCCTCCACATAAAGTCTAGTATCATCCTCCCCCCCCTCCTCTTGCACCACTCCCCACGGGATGGTGAGATTTCTGGAGTAGTTGCAGACAGTGTCGGACTGGGGTACCCAGGGCCCACCAGTAAAATTTATTTTGGGGCCTACCATATGGATACATTCAAATATAATAAATATTTTAGCAAGTTTTTTATATGAACATAGGCTGTTTGAGGTGCTGTACATTGAATATATGCATGTAGTGCAGTAAGTCTACTGTGTTATGTGCCACTTGTGCAGGGGGTGGGAGACTAGCGGCACAGGAGTACAGGATTCCCCTGTACACCTGTGGGCCAGTCCGAACATGGTTGCAGACAATTCTCACAGTTACAGAGCCCAGCAGACAGAGCCTGCTCCTAACTGCAATCATTCTCTATCACAGCCCCCTCCCTTCTCTCCTTCCTTGCTTTCAGAGCTCTCCTTCACGGCCCGGCATTCAAGATTACAGGGCCATACACCAACCAGCCCACGACTGCATCCAAGTGCTTCCCCCCCATTTACCATGTCCTCTCCTGTCCCCACTAACTATAGGAAGTCCCACCCCCAGGGGCAGAAGTGGGGCTGACAGATGTCACCAGTCCCCTCTATATACTGATCCCCAGGTTAGCCCATCACATGTGCATCTCAGCAATGTTAACAATAGACCCCCTGAGTCTGTGAGGCTTGCGGCTACACCATCAGCTAGAGGATGAACTACATATGGCTACTGCTGTTGCACCCCTACTCCCCACCACTCCAGATCTCCTAGGCGTCGGCCTCAACTTTACTCACCAGTGTCCAGCCTCTGCAGCAAATCTTCACCAGCTCAACATTCAGCTTCCCAGCGGCTATCCATTTATTCGCCAGAACCATCTGCAGAATCTCGCCGACACAGCCAGGGATATCACAGAAGACCTCGTTCATCTGCCTCCTTATCCACAGATGTCCCTCCTCATCGTGATTCTGGTTCAGCTGGTGTTTGCCCTCAAGCAGGTCACATTTCAGAGTGTCACCTAGGTGAATGCAACTGGGAATCAGTGTGGAAGGGGGAGGGGGCGGTTACCGATAGTACTCAAGACATTAGACACGTTCTCACACTTTTTTTTTTAATTCTTAACTTTTTATTTGAAGTAATAATAAGCAATTACATAAATGAACAAAACATACATTATAATTTTCTCCCCAACCCACCCCAATCACCCAAACCCCAACCACCCACCACCAAAATGCGTTTCATTCTCGTTATCAGAAGATAAACTTAATATAAAAAAAAAAAATGGGTGGAGAGCAAGAAGGAAAGAAGCAGGGAAGGTCACGAAACAAAGCCCTACCACTTCCAATCTCCCTATATCTTGAACTATTTATCTTTACAGTTCCTCTTGGTATACAAAATATTCTCATAACTCTTGACCTTGTTAACCAAACATATACAATCATTAAGTTTTGGAATGTTTTGAGAAAACCAAACTCAAGTGATTAATAGTCTGACCAAAGACACGATTTTAGCCAAAAGGGTCTTTCAGTGCTTATGGCAGATTACATTACCAATATCAATCAAAATCTAACACCCGGGACTTGTAGTAAAATTACAAATTGAGTCCCAATATATTTTTAAATCTGGACACAGCCAGAGGAGGTGGAGAAAATCTGCCCCCTGTGACCCGCATCAAGGGCAATTTGAGGATTCTCATAAACCACATTTATTGAGCCAAATCGGTGTAATATATACTCTATGTATTATATTAAATTGGATCATTATATGATTAAGATTGTTAGAAACCAATTTCAAATAAGTGAATATATTTCCCCACCCCTGTCCTACAGTATAACCATCGGGCAGTCATTTTCCCAGGCCTTCTGACCTTATTTATATAGTTGGGACATCTTACCTTATAACCAGAAGGTCCCAAAACAACATTCAAAGGAGGAGGTGTTTATCTCCAAAAGTGTACCATGTTTAACCCTTAACAGGGCTGTACGTAACTGACAATATCGAAGCCAGCTTAAAATACCTAAATTCCCCAATAGTGCTAAGCTCGGGAGGGGCAATACCTCCCCCTGCTTTACCACCTGTGAAAGATATCTAATTCTACTTGTAAACCAAACTCTATCACCAAATAATTTACCAACCTCTTGTAAAAAAAATAGTGCCAAAGGGGAATGCACTGAAGAGAACCCTTTATCCCTATCTATCCTCTGATAGTAGTCCACACTCTAGAGAATAATTTCCCTCTGTATATTATTTTTCAAGATTAATTATTCGCCCCGATTCCAATGAAGTAGACAGATTGTCAAAGGGGCATCGGTTTACTAAGGTCTTACATAAAGCACTTTTCTCCCAATGACAATATAAAAATAACTGCCCAGCAATAAAATAATCCTTGAGATAGGGGAGGTTCAATTTTCCCTGTTCCAACGGTTTATATAAATATTCTAATTTTAGCCTCACTCGCTTTCTTCCCCAAAGTAAGTCATTCATCATAATTTCAAGAAGTGT
This sequence comes from Bufotes viridis, assembly GCA_033119425.1. Classification (NCBI taxonomy): domain Eukaryota; kingdom Metazoa; phylum Chordata; class Amphibia; order Anura; family Bufonidae; genus Bufotes; species Bufotes viridis. The sequence continues at coordinate 404,211,616 of CM065589.1, forward strand.
GAAAAACGTATCCTCGATCCGAACTGGGGAGTTCATGAGAATATAAAGAAGTTGGGGCGAGATCACCATCTTAATTAAAAATAGTCTATTAGTTCTGGTTAAAAATAATTGCAACCATATATCAATTTTAGATCTCAACTTGCTTACCAATGGTATCAGTTTAAGCTGAATATAATCCTCAATCCTGGGTGATATAATCACACCAAGATATTCTATTGTTTCGGTTACTTTTAGCATTGTAATGGGGATGTCACTCAAATACTCAAAATTATCCAATAACATAAGTGTGGTTTTGGACCAGTTAATATCTAATCCAGAAACTTCCCTAAAGATTTAACTAAATGGATAACTAAGGGCTCAATGTAAATATCAAATAATAATGGTGATAGGGGACAGCATTGACGGTTATCTGTACACAATGAAAGACTAGGTGACAAGCTACCTTTAATGTTCAATCTTGCAATAGGAGAATTTTACAAAAGCCATGCTAATAAATCTAGGGCCAAATCCCATCCTTTCTAACACCTTCCAGAGGAAATTCCACTCCACCCTGTCAAACACCTTAGAGGCATCCAATGACAGGATGGAGCGAGAATCCTCCCCAGAAGACAGTATATTTGCAAAAAGAAGATTATGAAGGGTGCCTTTGTTAGGAATAAATCCATTTTGGTCAGGGTGTATAATAGAGGAAATTACTTTGGAGAGCCTAATAGCAAGCATCTTTTCCAGAAGCTTGACATCAGTATTTAGAAGTGATATCGGTCTATAGGACTCCATATCTTAAGGATCCTTTGCCTTTTTTAATATTAATACAATTACCGCCTCATCAATTAACTCTGGTAGAGAACCCAAATCCAGGGAGTTGAGAAATACCCTCAGAAGGTACAGGAGTATGATGTCGCCATATTTACGATAAAACTCGTAAGGGAGGCCATCTGAGCCAGGAGAGGAATTTCCCAAACAAGCCCTTAATGTAGGGAGCTCCCTGTAAGGGAGCTCCTCTGTGCGTCAGTAAGGGCCGGGAACATAATGGAGTTCAAAAAGGCCTCCATCTCCTCTTCGATTGTATTATTACTAGATGGATATATTTCCGCAAAGTGCTTTGTAAAGACTTACTTTATTTTTTCCTGATTTGCAATAATGATACCCTGAGGTAATCAAATCCTACTAGGATTGAGCAAACACCTGTAAGTTCGGGTTCGCCGGGTTCGGCTGAACTTCACCTCAAAGTTTGAATTCAGCACCCGAACTTGACCCCGAACCCTATTGAAGTCAATGGGGACCCGGAATTTGGGGCACTAAAATGGCTCTAAAAAAGTCATAGAAAGGGCTAGAGGGCTGCAAAAGGAAGCAAAATAGGGGTAAATTGCCCTGCAAACAAATGTGGATAGGGCAAGGTCTTAAAATAACATAAAATATAAAAAAAAGTAAAAAAATAATGATCTTGAACTAGGAGGCGGAGGTCAAAGTGGAGTAGAGGGTTGAGGAGGCGGTGGACGTGGCAGTTTAGGTGGAAGCGGTGGTGGAGGAGGTAGCCAGTACTGTTTTTGTAGTTTTTTTTATTTTTTTTCCTTTATTTATTTATTTATTTATTTAATTTTTGCCTGAAAGTGCAAAAAATGACCCCTCATCCTCCTCCTCCTCCTGGGCCACCTCCTCTTCCATCATCGCCCTAAGCGTTTTCTCAAGGAGACATAGAAGTGGTATTGTAACACTGATAACGGTGTCATCGCCACTGGCCATGTTGGTGGAGTACTCGAAACAGCGCAACAGAGCACACAGGTCTCGCATGGAGGCCCAATCATTGGTGGTGAAGTGGTGCTGTTCCGCAGTGCGACTGACGCGTGCGTGCTGCAGCTGGAACTCCACTATGGCCTGCTGCTGCTCGCACAGTCTCTCCAGCATGTGCAAGGTGGAGTTCCACCTGGTGGGCACGTCGCATATGAGGCGGTGAGCGGGAAGGCCGAAGTTCCGCTGTAGCGCAGACAGGCGAGCAGCGGCAGGATGTGAACGCCGGAAGCGCGCACAGACGGCCCTCACTTTATGCAGCAGCTCTGACATGTCGGGGTAGTTGTGAATGAACTTTTGCACCACCAAATTCAGCACATGCGCCAGGCAAGGGATGTGCGTCAAACTGGCTAGTCCCAGAGCTGCGACAAGATTTCGCTCATTATTGCATATCACCAGGCGGGGCTTGAGGCCCACCGGCAGAAACCACTGGTCGGTCTGTTGTTCAATACCCCGCCACAACTCCTGCGCGGTGTGGGGCCTGTCCCCCAAACATATGAGTTTCAGAATGGCCTGCTGACGTTTACCCCGGGCTGTGCTGAAGTTGGTGGTGAAGGTGTGTGGCTGACTGGATGAGCTGGTGGAAGCAGAGGAGGAGGAAGCCGAGTAGGAGGAGGAGGCTACAGGAGACAAAGAATGATTCCCTGCGATCCTTGGCGGCGGTAGGACGTGCGCCAAGGAACTCTCCGCCTGCGGCCCAGCCGCCACTACATTTACCCAGTGTGGAGTTAGGGAGATATAGCGTCCCTGGCCGTGCTTACTGGTCCACGTATCTGTGGTTAAGTGGACCTTGCCACAGATGGCGTTGCGCAGTGCACACTTGATTTTATCGGACACTTGCATGTGCAGGGAAGGCACGGCTGTCTTGGAGAAGTAGTGGCGGCTGGGAACAACATACTGTGGGACAGCCATGGACATCAGCTTTTTGAAGCTGTCTGTGTCCACCAGCCTGAATGACAGCATTTTAAAGGCCAGTAGTTTAGAAATGCTGGCATTCAGGCCCAGGGCTTGAGGGTGTATAGGTGGGAATTTACGCTTTCTCTCCAAGGTTTGTGAGATGGAGAGCTGAACGCTGCCGTGTGACATGGTGGAGATGCTTGGTGACGAAGGTGGTGTTGTCGGTGGCACATCCTCTGTTTGGTGGGCGGCAGGTGCCAACATTCCTCCCGAGGCAGAGGAAGAGGCCAAGGCAGCAGCAGAAGAGGGAGCAGGGGGAGCCAGAGTGAGTTCCTTGCTTTTAAGGTGTTTACTCCACTGCAGTTCATGCTTTGCATGTAGATGCTTAGTCATGCAGGTTGTGCTAAGGTTCAGAACGTTAATGCCTCGCTTCAGGATCTGATGGCACAGCGTGCAAACCACTCGGGTCTTGTCGTCAGCACATTGTTTAAAGAAGTGCCATGCCAGGGAACTCCTTGAAGCTGCCTTTGGGGTGCTCGGTCCCTGATGGCGGTGGCCAGTAGCAGGCGAACTCTCTTGGAGGCGGCTGTTCTGCTTTTGCCCCCTGCAAATAGTATTTAGGCCCTGGATGAAAGGTATCCTTTTATGGATAGATTTACAATTGGCCTGCTCGAACACCAGATTCAGGGTATTGCTGTTTTGGCAATTGAATTTAACCCCAGAACAAAATATATGTTTTTGCGGACACTATGAATCTTGGCCTGCAACAGCTGGGACACCAGATTCAGGGTATTGCTATTTTGGCATTTGGATTTCACCCCAGAACAAAATATATGTTTTGGCGGACACTATTATACTTTGCCAGCCACAGCTGAAACCACTGATATATGGTATTGCTATTTTGGCAATTGAATTTCACCCCACAATAAAATATATAATTTGCAGGGCACTACGAAACTTGGCCAGCCACATCTAAAAACCACTGCTTTATGGTATTGCTATTTTGGCAATTGAATTTAACCCCAGAACAAAATATATGTTTTTGCGGACACTATGAATCTTGGCCTGCAACAGCTGGGACACCAGATTCAGGGTATTGCTATTTTGGCAATTGAATTTCACCCCAGAACAAAATATATGTTTTGGCGGACACTATGAAACTTTGCCAGCCACAGCTGAAACCACTGATTTATGGTATTGCTATTTTGGCAATTGAATTTTTACCACATAAAATAATCTATCCTTTGCCAGACAGCAGACAGTGTTATACTTGGCTAGCCAAAGCTGGAACACCAAATTTAGGGGATTGGTATTTGGGCAATTGTATTTAACCCCTTAATAAAATATAGAAATTGCTATCCTGAGTTTCTAGGGGTGACTATTAGCACAGCCAAGCCCCTGATGTAGGATATAGCAAAAAAAAAACTAGTATTGATGGATTGATGGACTTGGTGGTAGCTTGTTCTGGTGCACCACAAGTCACAAAATGGCCACGATCAACCCAGAAAATAAGTGACAGAAAAACACTCTGTGCAGCCTAAAAACCAGTGAGCAAGTAACTAGCAGAAGTTCAATCATTCACAGCTGTAGATTGATCACTTCATTAAGTGCTGTTGCTGACTTTTCCCTGCCTAATCTCGCCCTCACAGAAGCTGCGTCCTCTCCCTACACTAATCAGAGCAGTGTGACGTGCGGCGCTACGTGACTCCAGCTTAAATAGAGGCTGGGTCACATGCTGCACTTGGCCAATCACAGCCATGCCATTAGTAGGCATGGCTGTGATGGGCTCTTAGCGCAAGAAGTAAAACGCTAGCTGATTGGCTGCTGTGCAGCCCTTCAGAAAGCGGGAAGTAATCGCCGAACAACGAACCCGAACTTTTTTGAAAATGTCCAGGTTCGGGTCCATGTTTCAGACACCCCAAAATTCGGTACGAACCCGAACTATGCTCGAACTGTTCGCTCAACACTACTCCTAACAATTGCCCCCGATTGTATAGCGAATAGCTACTCTTGTTATACTCTCTACTCTCTTGTTGCCGAAAGCTTGATTGGGAAAAAACTATAATTTTTCGTTGTTTGTATTTACTCTCTTTTATCTGTTCTCAGTGTTTTATTTTCTTTATTTATTTATTTTTTTCCTCCGAACTATTGAGCGCTTGACCGACTCCTGTTATATTTAACCTCCTCCCGTCATGCTAGTGCCGAAAGGCATGCGGGAGGTGGTTCTCTCAGGTCTCGATAACGCCTATCGGCGTCATCTCGTGAGACCCGAGATTAGATGTGAACGCACGCGCGGCAGGTTAGAACTTATTCTACAGCCTGCCAGCGCTGATTGTTGGCAGGTTGTAGATGTCAGTAAATCGCATCCAAATCACATATCAGACGCTGTTTTGTAAACAGCGTCTGATATGCCTGCTGCCTGCTCCTCTGGTGGTCCCTTTTGCTTGAGACCACCAGAGTACACAGGCAGCTATGTAAGTGCACCAATCACCACACACCAACCCCCCCTCTTGTCACTTATTAACCCCTTATTAACTCCTGATCACCCCATATTAACTCTCTGATCACCACCTGTCACCCCCACGTCATTGATCACCCCCCTGTAAAGACTCCATTCAGACGTCTGTATGTGTTTTGCGGATTCGCAGATCTGCAAAACACGGACACCGGCAATGTGCTTTCCGCATTTTGCGGATCCACACATTGCTAGAACTATATAGAAAATGCATTTTCTTGTCCGCAATTGCTGACAAGAATAGGACATGTTCTATATTTTTGCGGAACGGAAGTGCAATTCCGGATCGGAGCGGGACAAAGTCTGTCCCCATAGAAATGAATGGGTCCGCAATTCCGTTCCGCAAAATGTGGAACAGAATTGCGGACGTGTGAATGGGGCCTAAGGGTCCCTTATCACCGTCAGTTAGCTACTTGTTAGGTAGTTAGCGCCCACCGCACCGCAGTCACTGATTAGTCACTGATTAGTGTCATCGCTTTCGCTAATCAGCACTAGTACTATATAGTATCTGGAAGTGATCAAGACTGATCGCAATCAGATCTATATCAGTACATTACGGTCACCTTAGGCTCTACAAAAAACGCAGTGTTCGCCCGATCAGGCCTGATCTTGTGCCCGCACTTGCGTTCAGTCCAGCCCACCTCAGTGACCGAATTATTTTTTTTCTGATCACTGCAAAAACACAGTAAAAGCGCTGCGGTGCTATAAAGATCACTTTTGAGCTTTTTGGATCTTTATTAGCGATCGCAGCTTTAGGGTCCATTCACACGTCTGCAGCACACCATGCCGGCACTCTCCATAGAGATTCCTATTCTTGTCCGCAGGCTGCAGACAAGAATAGGAAATGCTCTATCTTTTGCGGAGTTGTGACCGGATGTTTCCGTGCTCTCCGGAGAATGCTCTCCGCATCACCGCCAGCACCATTCACACTGAATGGGTCCGCATCTATTCCGCAGAATTGCGGAATAGATAGGGACATTTTTGCGGACGTGTGAATGGGGCTTTACTTCGCAAGCACTCCTATGTCCTTTCCCCTCTTTTTTTTTGCACATTTTTTGGCAGAGATTTTTTCATCCACATTGATCGATGCGAATGAAGAAATCTGTGCCGTTCATTTTGTTTTTCAGCCCAGATGCTGAACGGAAAAAAAAAATCTCATTACCCTTATGCTCAATATAAGGAGAATAGCAGAAACTCCTAATGCTGGCCATACATGTAATGATTGCGGAGACCCTCAAATGCCAGGGAAGTACAAAGACCCCACAAATGACCACATTTTGGAAAGAAGACACCCCAAGGTATTCAATGAGGGGCATATTGAGTCCATGAAAGATTGAACTTTTTGTCACAAGTTAGCGGAAAGGTAGACTTTGTGAGAAAAAACAGAAAAAATCAATTTCCGCTAACTTGTGCCAAAAAAAAAAAATCTTCTATGAACTTGCCATGCCCCTTACGGAATACCTTTGGGTGTCTTCTTTCCAAAATTGGGTCACAAGTGCCGTATTTATACTGCCCTGGCATTTTAGGGACCCCTAAAGCGTGAAAAGTCGTTTGGAATCCAAATGCGTAAAAATGCCCTGTGAAATCCTAAAGGTACTCAATGGAATTTGGGCCCCTTTGCACATCTTGGCTGCAAAAAAGTGTCACATGTGGTATCGCCGTACTCAGGAGAAGTAGGGCAATGTGTCTTGGGGTGTATTTTTACATATACTCATGCTGGGTGTGAGTAATATCTCTGTAAATGACAAATTTTTAAAAACATTTATACAAAGTTGTCAATTTACAGAGATATTTCTCTCACCCAGCATGGGTATATGTAAAAATACACCCCAAAACACATTGCCCCACTTCTCCTGAGTACGGCGATACCACATGTGTGCCACTTTTTCGCAGCCTAGATTCATAAAGGGGCCGAAAGTCTAACGAGTACCTTTAGGCTTTACAAGGTTGCTCACCCCACAAATGACCCCATTTCGGAAAGTAGACACCCCAAGGTATTCACTGAGGGTCATAGTGAGTCTGTGGGAGATTTTTTATTTTTTTTTGCCAGAAGTTAGGAGAAATGGCAACTTTATTATTATATTTTTTTCCTCAGAAAGTGACATTTTCTGCTAACTTGTGAAAAAAAATGAAATGATACATGAACTCACCATGCCCCTCCGCGAATACTTTGGGGTGTCTTCTTTCTAAAATGGTGTCATTTGGGGGGTATTTATACTATCCTGGCATTCTATCACCTGAATAAACATGACAGGTGCTCAGAAAGTCAGAGCTGCTTCAAAATGCGAAAATTCACTTTTTTGTACCATAGTTTGTAAAAGCTATAACTTTTGCGCAAACCAATAAATATACACTTAATGGATTTTTTTATCAAAGATATGTAGCGCAATATATTCTGACACAAACTTGTATAGAAATGTAATTATGTTTGAACTATTTTACAAGAAAAAAAGTTTAAAATACACATTTTTTGAGAAAATTGATTTTTTTTTTTATTAATATCAGAAAAACGAAAAATCTCAGCAGCAAATCAAATACCACCAAAAGAAAGCTGTATTTGTGAGAAGAAAAGCAGGTAAAATGTATTTGGGTGCCAAGTTGCATGACCAAGCAATAAACCGTTAAAGTTGTGAATAGTGTTGAGCGAACAGTTCGAAAATCGTTCGGGTCCGTACCGAATTTTGGGGTGTCCGTGACACGGACCCGAACCCGGACATTTTCAAAAAAGTTTGGGTTCGGGTCCGGTGTTCGTCGATTACTTCCCGCTTTCTGAAGGGCTGCACAGCAGCCAATCAGCTAGCGTTTTACTTCTTGCGCTAAGAGCCCATCACAGCCATGCCTACTAATGGCATGGCTGTGATTGGCCAAGTGCAGCATGTGACCCAGCCTCTATTTAAGCTGGAGTCACGTAGCGCCGCACGTCACACTGCTCTGACTAGTGTAGGGAGAGGATGCAGCTTCTGTGAGGGCGAGATAGGCAGGGATAAAGAAGTGATTGAATGATCTACCTTTCTACACCTGTGCATCAGAACAACTCAGCTGAGCTGTTCACTGAAAGTCACTATTTTGTTGAGACTGACCAGAGCGATTTTTACTGGCACATGTAACTGGGCTGACCGGCGGTGGCCATTTTGGGACTTATGTTGCGCCAGCGCAAGCTGCCACAGAGTCTAAACCAAAGCTCCAAAGATGTGTAAAATCTATACCTGTGAATCAGAACAACAGCGATTCAGCTGCTCAGTCAAAGTCTATTTTTTTTCTGGATGGGCAGACCGTTTTCTGGCACATGTTACTGGGCTGATAGGCGGCGGCCATTTTGGGACTTGTGGTTCTACAGCAAAAGCTGCCACAACGTCCATTAATCTCATGAAATACTCGATTTTTTCATAGATATACTACATCAGGGGTTTGGCTGTGCTTGTGTCACCCATACTAACTGCAAAGATATTTAATATATCAGTGGTGAAACTGAAAGTAACCCACTTGGATAGCAAATCCCATGAATGTGCTGTTCCAGCTAGGCTAGCCAGTGCCACTACAGCCAGCCAAGTCCAATACTGTCAGCCAGAAAAAAATATTTTTTTTATGTGCCAGAAATATAAATTACAAAAAGCTTTCACCGTAATAATAAAATTATTCTGGTGTTAGACCAGAAGAAGCACTCCAGTCGTAATTAATACTGTAAAAAGGCTTAGGCAATATTTCTCCCAGTGTGGGAAATTTATCTAGCAAAACTAGCATTTTAAAAATTCGGGTGTTCTGAAATACCAGCAGTTTTCTTGTAACCAATACCGCCAAAAGGCATTATTGTCCAGTGTTGTAATTTTGGTGAAAAAAAGGCCAATTTAATCAATCTGGTGTTTGTTAGACCAGAAACAAAGGCCTCATGTTTTTACTCCTGTAAAAAGGAATTATATCTCCCCATGTGGGAATCTATGTACCAAAACTATCATTTTAAAAAATCTGATGTCCACTTTGCAGCAGTTTTCTCGTAAATAATACCGCCAAAAGGCATTATTGTCCAGTGTTGTAATTTTGGTGAAAAAAGGCCAATTTAATCAATCTGGTGTTTGGTAGACCAAAAACACTAGGCCTCACGTTTTTACTCCTGTAAAAAGGAATTATATCTCCCCGTGTGGGAAACTATGTACCCAAACTAGCATTTTAAAACTTCAGATGTCCTATTTGCAGCAGTATTCTTGTAAATAATACCGCCAAAAGGCATTATTGTCCAGTGTTGTAATTTTGCTGAAAAAAAGGCCAATTTAATCAATCTGGTGTTTGTTAGACCAGAAACACTAGGCCTCACGTTTTTACTCCTCTAAAAGGAATTATATCTCCCCGTGTGGGAATCTATGTACCAAAACTAGCATTTTAAAAATTCTGGTGTCCAATTTGCAGCAGTTTTCTTGTAATTAATACCGGAAAAAGGAATTATATCTTCCAGTGTGGGAATTTTGGGGCTAAAAATAATATATTTTATTGTGGTGCGAGTTGAATCGCAACAATGAGGAAACATTCTATTAAGGGACGAGGACGCGGTCGTGGTGGTGTCCGTGGAGCCTCTGTTGCTGGCAGAGGATGTGGCCGTTCGGCCTCAGGCGCACAAAGTAGTGAACCAACTCCCTCATGTAGCCGGCAGAATTTACAGCGATATTTGGTGGGGCCCAATGCCGTTATGAGGATGGTAAGGCCTGAGCAGGTACAGGCATTAGTCGATTGGGTGGCCGACAGTGCTTCCAGCACGTTCACCACATTGTCTTCCGCCCAGTCTTCTGCGGAAGCGCACAGGTGGCACCTGAAAACCAAGCCCATCAGTCTGTCACATCACCCCCATGCATATCAGGGAAACTGGCTGAGCCTCAAGTTATGCAGCAGTCTCTTATTCTGTTTGAAGACTCTGCTCCCACGGTTTTCCAGGAGCGTCCACCTAGCCCTTCCCCAGCGGTGGAAGACATTCCATGCACTGACGCACAACAACTTATGTATCCAGATGATGAGGACATGGGAATACCACCACAGCAGAGTGACCGAGTCTCTGATGATGACGAAACACTGGTGCCCACTGCCGCGTCTTTCTGCAGTGTGCAGACTGAACAGGAGGAGGTCAGGGAGGAAGACTGGGTGGAAGACGATGCAGAGGACGATGAGGTCTTAGACCCCACATGGACTGAAGGTCGTGCCGCTGACTTAAATAGTTCAGAGGAAGAGGCAGTGGTGAGACCGAGACAACAGCGAAGCCAAAAAGGGAGCAGGAGGCAAAAGCAGAACAGCCGCCGTCCAGAGAGTTTGCCTGCTATTGGCCAGCGCCAACAGGGACCCAGCACCCCAAAGGCATCTTCAAGGAGTTCCCTGGCATGGCACTTCTTCAAACAATGTGCTGAGGACAAGACCAGAGTGGTTTGCACGCTGTGCCATCAGACCCTGAGGCGAGGCATTACCGTTCTTAAGCTGAGCACCACCTGCATGATCAGGCATCTACATGCAAAGCATGAACTGCAGTGGAGTACACACCTTAAAAACAAGGAACCCGCTCAGGCTCCCCCTGCTCCCTCTAACGCTGCTGCCTCGGCTTCCGCCTCGAGAGGAATGTTGCCACCTGCCGAGCAGCAAACAGAGGATGTGCCACCGACACCACCACCACCACCGCCACCGTCACCTAGCGTCTCCACTATTTCACACAGCAGCGTTCAGCTCTCCATCTCTCAAACCTTTGAGAAGAAGTGCAAATTCCCACCTAGTCACCCTCGAGCCCTTGGCCTGAATGCCAGCATTTCTAAACTACTGGCCTTTGAAATGCTGTCATTCCGGCTGGTGGACACAGACAGCTTCGAACAGCTGATGGCCATGGCTGTCCCACAGTATGTGGTTCCCAGCCGCCACTACTTCTCCAAGACAGCCGTGCCTTCCCTGCACATGCAAGTGTCCGATAAAATCAATTGTGCACTGCGCAACGCCATTTGTGGCAAGGTCCACCTAACCACAGATACGTGGACCAGTAAGCATGGCCAGGGACGCTATATCTCCCTAACTGCACACTGGGTAAATGTAGTGGCGGCTGGGCCCCAGGCGGAGAGTTCCTTGGCGCACGTCCTTCCGCCGCCAAGGATCACAGGGCATCATTCTTTGCCTCCTGTAGCCTCCTCCTCCTACTCGGCTTCCTCCTCCTCCTCCTCTGCTTCCACCAGCTCATCCAGTCAGCCACACACCTTCACCACCAACTTCAGCACAGCCCGGGGTAAACGTCAGCAGGCCATTCTGAAGCTCATATGTTTGGGGGACAGGCCCCACACCGCGCAGGAGTTGTGGCGGGGTATTGAACAATAGACCGACCAGTGGTTGCTGCCGGTGGGCCTCAAGCCCGGCCTGGTGGTGTGCGATAATGGGCGAAATCTCGTGGCAGCTCTGTGACTAGCCGGTTTGACGCACATCCCTTGCCTGGCGCATGTGCTGAATTTGGTGGTGCAAAAGTTCATTCACAACTACCCCGACATGTCAGAGCTGCTGCATAAAGTGCGGGCTGTCTGTGCGCGCTTCCGGCATTCACATCCTGCCGCTGCTCGCCTGTCAGCGCTACAGCGGAACTTCGGCCTTCCCGCTCACCGCCTAATATGCGACGTGCCCACCCGGTGGAACTCCACCTTGCACATGCTGGAGAGACTGTGCGAGCAGCAGCAGGCCATAGTGGAGTTTCAGCTGCAGCACGCACGGGTCAGTCGCACTGCGGAACAGCACCACTTCACCACCAATGATTGGGCCTCCATGCAAGACCTGTGTGCCCTGTTGCGCTGTTTCGAGTGCGCCACCAACATGGCCAGTGGCGATGCCACTGTTATCAGCGTGACAATACCAATTCTATGTCTCCTAGAGAAAACGCTTAGGGCGATGATGGAAGAGGAGGTGGGCCAGGGCCAGGAGGAGGAGGAGGATGACGGGTCGTTTTAGCACTTTCAGGCCAGTCTGTTAGAAGTGGCTCAGAGGGAGGTTTTTGCAACAGCAGAGGGCAGGTACAAATGTGGCCAGCCAGGGCCCACTACTGGAGGACGAGGAGGATGAGGAGGAGGTGGAGGAGGATGAGGATGAAGCAGGTTCACAGCGGGTGGCACCCAGCACAGCGCAGGCACATCCCTGGTGCGTGGCTGGGGGATACAGAGGATGATGACGATACGCCTCCCACAGAGGACAGCTTGTCCTTACCTCTGGGGAGCCTGGCACACATGAGCGATTACATGCTGCAGTGCCTGCGCAATGACAGCAGAGTTGCCCACATTTTAACGTGTGCTGACTACTGGGTGGCCACCCTGCTGGATCCACGGTACAAAGACAATGTGCCCACTTTACTTCCTGCACTGGAGCGTGATAGGAAGATGCGCGAGTACAAGCGCACACTGGTAGACGCTCTCCTGAGAGCATTCCCAACTGTCACAGGGGAACAGGTGGAAGGCCAAGGCCAAGGCAGAGGAGGAGCTAGAGGTCGCCCACTCAGCAGTGTCACGGCCAGCTCCTCTGAGAGCAGGGTTAGCATGGCAGAAATGTGGAAAAGTTTTGTCTCCACGCCACAGCTAACTGCCCCACCACCTGATACGGAACGTGTTAGCAGGAGGCAACATTTCACTAACATGGTTGAACAGTACGTCTGCACACAACTCCACGTACTGACGGATGGTTCGGCCCCATTCAACTTCTGGGTTTCCAAATTGTCCACGTGGCCAGAATTAGCATGTTATGCCTTGGAGGTGCTGGCCTGCCCAGCGGCCAGCGTTTTATCTGAGCGTGTATTCAGCACGACAGGGGCGTCATTACTGACAAACGCAGCCGCCTGTCCGCAGCCAACGTGGACAAGCTGACGTTTATAAAAATGAACCAGGCATGGATCCCACAAGACCTGACCCTCCCTTGTGCAGAGTAGTCCTTAATAACTGCCTTAAACCATGTTGTCTTGTACTCCTGGCCACGTCTTCATTGAAAAATCAATTTTTGAAATTAAGTAGGATCTTGGGGTGCAACCCAGAGTTGAATGAACCTTCCCTCTGTCTGGGTGCCGGGGCCAAAGTACATGAAAGTGTCCTTCTCCTGTGCTGGGTGATATGAATGTTATACTTGTGCTGTCTGACATGTCTCCCTTTGTGTGGGTGCAGGGGCCAAAGTCACTGAAAGCAGCCTTCTCCTGTGGTGGGTGATCGAAATGCCTGATTCTCTGCTGTGGGACCTCTCTCCTCCGTGTAGCTGCAGGGGTCAAGGTCTCTAAAAGTGTCCTTCTCCTGTGGTGGTTGATGTAAAACTGATGCTTGTGCTATCTGACCTGTCTCCTCTGTGTCAATGCTAAGGCCTAAGTCACTGAAAGCGGCCTTCTCCTGTGCTGTCTGATATAAATGCCTGAATCTCTGCTGTGGGACCTCTCTCCTCCATGTGGCTGCAGGGGTCAAAGTCTCTAAAAGTGGCCTTCTCTTGTGCTGGGTGATGTGAAGCTGATGTTTGTGCCATCTGACATGGTTGCCGGGTCCCATTAAATGGTGGCCTACTCCTGTGGTGGGTGATCTAAATGCATGATTCTCTGCTGTGAAAACCTCTCTCCTCCGTCTGGGTGCAGGGGTCAAAGTCTCTCAAAGTGGCCTTCTCTTGTGCTGGGTGATGTGAAGCTGATGTTTGTGCCATCTGACATGGTTGCCGGGGTCCCATTAAATGGTGGCCTACTCCTGTGGTGGGTGATCTAAATGCATGATTCTCTGCTGTGAAAACCCCTCTCCTCCGCCTGGGTGCAGGGGTCAAAGTCTCTCAAAGTGGCCTTCTCTTGTGCTGGGTGATGTGAAGCTGATGTTTGTGCCATCTGACATGGTTGCCGGGGTCCCATTAAATGGTGGCCTACTCCTGTGGTGGGTGATCTAAATGCATGATTCTCTGCTGTGAAAACCTCTCTCCTCCGTCTGGGTGCAGGGGTCAAAGTCTCTCAAAGTGGCCTTCTCTTGTGCTGGGTGATGTGAAGCTGATGTTTGTGCCATCTGACATGGTTGCCGGGGTCCCATTAAATGGTGGCCTACTCCTGTGGTGGGTGATCTAAATGCATGATTCTCTGCTGTGAAAACCTCTCTCCTCCGTCTGGGTGCAGGGGTCAAAGTCTCTCAAAGTGGCCTTCTGTTAAGCTGGGTGATGTGAAGCTGATGTTTGTGCCATCTGACATGGTTGCCGGGGTCCCATTAAATGGTGGCCTACTCCTGTGGTGGGTGATCTAAATGCATGATTCTCTGCTGTGAAAACCTTTCTCCTCCGTCTGGGTGCAGGGGTCAAAGTCTCTCAAAGTGGCCTTCTGTTGAGCAGGGTGATGTGAAGCTGATGTTTGTGCCATCTGACATGGTTGCCGGGGTCCCATTAAATGGTGGCCTACTCCTGTGGTGGGTGATCTAACTGCATGATTCTCTGCTGTGAAAACCTCTCTCCTCCGTCTGGGTGCAGGGGTCAAAGACTCTCAAAGTGGCCTTCTCTTGTGCTGGGTGATGTGAAGCTGATGTTTGTGCCATCTGACATGGTTGCCGGGGTCCCATTAAATGGTGGCCTACTCCTGTGGTGGGTGATCTAAATGCATGATTCTCTGCTGTGAAAACCCCTCTCCTCCGCCTGGGTGCAGGGGTCAAAGTCTCTCAAAGTGGCCTTCTCTTGTGCTGGGTGATGTGAAGCTGATGTTTGTGCCATCTGACATGGTTGCCGGGGTCCCATTAAATGGTGGCCTACTCCTGTGGTGGGTGATCTAAATGCATGATTCTCTGCTGTGAAAACCTCTCTCCTCCGTCTGGGTGCAGGGTCAAAGTCTCTCAAAGTGGCCTTCTCTTGTGCTGGGTGATGTGAAGCTGATGTTTGTGCCATCTGACATGGTTGCCGGGGTCCCATTAAATGGTGGCCTACTCCTGTGGTGGGTGATCTAAATGCCTGATTCTCTGCTGTGAAAACCCCTCTCCTCCGCCTGGGTGCAGGGGTCAAAGTCTCTTAAAGTGGCCTTCTCTTGTGCTGGGTGATGTGAAGCTGATGTTTGTGCCATCTGACATGGTTGCCGGGGTCCCATTAAATGGTGGCCTACTCCTGTGGTGGGTGATCTAAATGCATGATTCTCTGCTGTGAAAACCTCTCTCCTCCGTCTGGGTGCAGGGGTCAAAGTCTCTCAAAGTGGCCTTCTGTTAAGCTGGGTGATGTGAAGCTGATGTTTGTGCCATCTGACATGGTTGCCGGGGTCCCATTAAATGGTGGCCTACTCCTGTGGTGGGTGATCTAAATGCATGATTCTCTGCTGTGAAAACCTTTCTCCTCCGTCTGGGTGCAGGGGTCAAAGTCTCTCAAAGTGGCCTTCTGTTGAGCAGGGTGATGTGAAGCTGATGTTTGTGCCATCTGACATGGTTGCCGGGGTCCCATTAAATGGTGGCCTACTCCTGTGGTGGGTGATCTAACTGCATGATTCTCTGCTGTGAAAACCTCTCTCCTCCGTCTGGGTGCAGGGGTCAAAGACTCTCAAAGTGGCCTTCTCTTGTGCTGGGTGATGTGAAGCTGATGTTTGTGCCATCTGACATGGTTGCCGGGGTCCCATTAAATGGTGGCCTTCTCCTGTGGTGGGTGATCTAAATGCATGATTCTCTGCTGTGAAAACCTCTCTCCTCCGTCTGGGTGCAGGGGTCAAAGTCTCTCAAAGTGGCCTTCTCTTGTGCTGGGTGATGTGAAGCTGATGTTTGTGCCATCTGACATGGTTGCCGGGGTCCCATTAAATGGTGGCCTACTCCTGTGGTGGGTGATCTAAATGCATGATTCTCTGCTGTGAAAACCTCTCTCCTCCGTCTGGGTGCAGGGGTCAAAGTCTCTCAAAGTGGCCTTCTCTTGTGCTGGGTGATGTGAAGCTGATGTTTGTGCCATCTGACATGGTTGCCGGGGTCCCATTAAATGGTGGCCTTCTCCTGTGGTGGGTGATCTAAATGCATGATTCTCTGCTGTGAAAACCTCTCTCCTCCGTCTGGGTGCAGGGTCAAAGTCTCTCAAAGTGGCCTTCTCTTGTGCTGGGTGATGTGAAGCTGCTGTTTGTGCCATCTGACATGGTTGCCGGGGTCCCATTAAATGGTGGCCTACTCCTGTGGTGGGTGATCTAAATGCATGATTCTCTGCTGTGAAAACCTCTCTCCTCCGTCTGGGTGCAGGGGTCAAAGTCTCTCAAAGTGGCCTTCTCTTGTGCTGGGTGATGTGAAGCTGATGTTTGTGCCATCTGACATGGTTGCCGGGGTCCCATTAAATGGTGGCCTACTCCTGTGGTGGGTGATCTAAATGCATGATTCTCTGCTGTGAAAAACTCTCTCCTCTGTCTGGGTGCTGGTCCAAAATACATGAGAGTGGCCTTCTCCGCTGGTGGTTGATATGACGCATGATTCCTTGCTGTGGGACCTGTATCCTCTGTCTGGGTGCTGGTCCAAAATAAATGAGAGTGGCCTTCTCCGGTGGTGGTTGATATGCGCATGATTCCTTGATGTGGGACCTGTATCCTCTGTCTGGGTGCTGGGCCGAAATAAATGAGAGTGGCCTTCTCCGTTGGTGGTTGATATGACGCATGATTCCTTGATGTGGGACCTCTCTCCTCTGTCTGGGTGCTGGTCCAAAATAAATGAGAGTGGCCTTCTCCGGTGGTGGTTGATATGACACACGATTCCTTGATGTGGGACCTCTCTCCTCTGTCTGGGTGCTGGTCCAAAATACATGAGAGTGGCCTTCTCAGGTGGTGGTTGATATGACGCATGATTCCTTGATGTGGGACCTCTCTCCTCTGTCTGGTTGCTGGTCCAAAATAAATGAGAGTGGCCTTCTTCGGTGGTGGCTGATATGACGCCTTATTCCTTGCTGTGGGACCTGTATCCTCTGTCTGGGTGCTGGTCCAAAATACATGAGAGTGGCCTTCTCCGGTGGTGGTTCATATGAAGCATGATTCCTTGCTGTGGGACCTGTATCCTCTGTCTGGGTGCTGGTCCCAAATAAATGAGAGTGGCCTTCTCCAGTGGTGGATGATATGAGTCCGCATGATTCCTTGCTGTGAGACCTCTCTCCAATTGATATTGGTTAATTTTTATTTATTTTATTTTATTTTAATTCATTTCCCTATCTACATTTGTTTGCAGGGGATTTACCTACATTTTGCTGCCTTTTGCAGCCCTCTAGCCCTTTCCGGGAGTCTTTTACAGGCTTTTTAGTGCCCAAAAGTCCCCATTGACTTCTATGGGGTTCGGTTTCGGGATGAAGTTCGGGTTGAGTTCGGATCACGAACCCGGACATTTTCCGGAAGTTCGGCCGAACCTCTCGAACCCGAACATCCAGGTGTTCGCTCATCTCTAGTTGTGAAGTGCCGATTTGTAAAACAGGGCCTGGTCACTAGGGGGGTATAAACATGTGGTCCTTAAGTGGTTAACTGAACTTTTGTTTCTTACGTGTCTAGAGATAAACTTTTTTACAACATCTACTGACTCCTGGATCAAAACACCTAGAAACATCAGAACACTACAAACTCAGAAATCTTCAGCATTCAGACTACCAGTAAGTGGATAGTTCCATAAACATCTGTACAATATAATACACCGCACATCAGCTGGGCTCCTTCTGCTTCTTTCCCTCTGAATAAGGGGTGGAAGGAACCAGAAATATCTGGTCTTACTTGAAACATACTAATGGTAGACCGGCACTCTAGCTGTGTGTCTTTATACAGATTGTTTATAGATCCATTATTGTTAAAAAATCATTAAAATTTAATAAACAAACCACAGATAAATGCAAGTGAATAATAATTAAAACAAAAACACAATATAATCACAATATCATCACACGTATTTGTCTAATAGCTGAGTATATATAACGCTGAATACATGTAAATCAATGATCTATTGACCCTATAACTGGGTACACATAAAGATGGTCATACCACAATCAAAATGCCATTACACGTGTTCCGTCCTATAGCTGAATACATAAATCACTGAATACATATATATCAATGATCTCTTGATCCTATAACTGAATACACCTATGAGTAGTCGTATCAGTCTCAATCTTTAGATATAGCTGCAAGTGTAATTGGTGACAATGTAGATCAAATGGGTTGTTTGAATCTCATTCCCTATTATTGGGATTGTAAATGATTGTTTAGCAACAATTGCATTCCTTGGTTTATATGCCGTGCCTTACTCTGCTGGTCACCTCCATGTGAGTCCAAACAATATACCCGATATCGATGGCAATGTCCAGGGGCGTAGCTAACGACTCATGAGCCCTGGTGCAAGAGTTCAGCTTAGGCCCCCCTTCCTTCAGTGCTTTGTGTGTCTTCCTATGCGGCACAAGGGTCTTTGGGCCCCCTTAGGCTCCTGGGCCTGGTAGCGACTGCTACCTCAGCACCCCCTATAGCTACACCCATGGCAATGTCTATGTGTACAGGTCTGGGCTAGATTGACCGAGTGTCCACAAATTTTGTATCAGCATAAATAGATAGGTAGATCACTTTTACCTTTGAATGTTTGGGCTGATGTATCAGTACTTACATACCCACAGGATCGGCCAGTGAATCTCTGCTGTGTGATCCCGGCACACTTTGCTGGTTCAGACACTGGCGTTACCTGGCTCGCGATGAGGTCTTGCGGGATTTGCGATCGCTGGATGAACCACAGGTCGAGCAGTGGATCTCTACTGTGTGATTCCGGCACACTCCGCTAATTCGGATGCGGGCGTCACCTGGCTCGTGATAAGGTCTCGCAGGATTCGCAGGACTTGCGATAATTGGAGCGCACCAATTTTGATAATACTTTCTCCTCAGAGGCCTCTTCTTGAATATTATAAATCACATGGAGGGTATCGCTGAGATGCCAGACGCGTTTCGTGGACCTCTTTCCCCTTCCTCAGTGGCAGCTTACCTCCCCTTCTCTTGGATTCCTATTTATGGGCCTCCTCAGTTCTCCCAAAAATCTGGTTTGGAGTACTTTCTATGGGAGCCGGCTTCTTAATTCTCATATGTGTTTTGTATGCATTTTTGTTGCGATTTTCTAAACATTCATGCATTTTTTGTGTATGGTGTATATCCCAATTCATATTATTCATCCAATAAAGGAAAATGGTATATTTGATTGCCATGTCTAAAAAATCATAATAAATTCTATCTGCAATTTTAAAAACGAGATTTAATATATATAAGAGCTTTTACATATATAAAAAAAATAAAAAATAATAATAATGGATCTCAAAGTGGACGTATTCCCTCATACTCATATATCTCCAATAAGGAAGTCTACATATGTCATAGTGGACACCATATACTGTAGGTAACTAATCTGATAGGGGTTCATGTCTAAAAATCTCCATTAACTTTTATTTTATTGTTCATTAACTTTGTTTCCATTTTTTAAATCTTGAAAATAGAAGATATTAAAGGGCTGCAGGCCAACCAATGAGGGAGAGTCATAGTGCTGATACACAGCCGGACATATGACTCGCCATAGTATGGCCGGCAGACAGCCCAGAGAACTTCACAGGAAGCCGAAGATTTCTAGTTCGGCATTCAGGCCCATGGGGATAAGACTTCCAAAGTCAAAAATATATCTTGACTCGGCTTTAGAAATCCTCTCTATGTGCCCCCCCCCCCTGCCAATGTCTATCCTATCTTTTGTATTGCAGTAAAGGTCAAGCCCTTTGGGTCTTGGTTATGAATTTCTTTAAAGTGCTTTGATAGCCAATGCTTCATATAACCATTTCTTATATTAGTAAGGTGTTCTGCAATCCTTGTTTTTAATGGCCTTTTGGTTCTACCAATGTACTGCTTTTGGCAGGGGCATTAAATTAAATATATTACACTGGAAGTGTCACAATTGAGAACGTTTTTTTATAGTCACCGAGAAGGAATTTTGAGTAGACACTACTTCAGTAGTCTTCCTGGGAAATTTTGTTGTCTTGCACCCCTGGCATTTCCCACATCTGAAAAACGCTTTTAGGCCCATCCAGTTATGTATTGAGGGAGAGTCTCCAAGGCATTGCTCCCGATTAGTCAGAATCCTACTCCACACTGATGAGGGGCAACACCCCGAAACAGCTGTCTGTGGATGGATAACTGGCTTAGGTTTTCACCGTCACATCCTTAACCACTTCCCGCACAACTGCGTTCTTGCGGCGGTCGGGCTGTTCTGGGGCACCGCAGAAGTGCGTCATCTCACGAGACGCGAGATTTCCTGTGAACGCGCGTGCACGCGCGCGCGCGTTCACAGTAGCGCGCGTCTCAGGAGTTTAACTACAGCCTGCCAGCGATGATCCATCGCTGGCAGGCTGTAGATGCGATATAAATCGCATCAAACAAGTATATCAGACGCTGTTTTGTGAACAGCGTCTGATATACCTGCTACCTGGTCCTCTGGTGGTCCCATTTGCTGGGATCGACCACCAGAGGACCAGGTAACTATGTAAAGTTGCACCAAACACTACACTAACCCCCCACCCCCCACCTATTAAACCCTTGTTAACCCCTTGATCACCCCATCTAGACCCCTGATCACCCCCCTGTCATTGATCACACCCCTTGTAAGGCTCCATTCAGATGTCCATATGTGTTTTGCGGATCCGTGGATTCACGGATCCGTGGATCGGATCTGCGGATCTGCGGATCCACAGATCCTCAAAACACGGACACCGGCAATGTGCTTTCCGCATTTTGCAGATCCGCACATTGCCAGAACTATATAGAAAATGCTTTTTCTTGTCTGCAATTGCGGACAAGAATAGGACATGTTCTATATTTTTGCGGAACGGAAGTGCAGACCCGGAAGCGCGGATCTGTAATTCCGGATCCGAGCGGGACAAAGTCTGTCCCCATAGAAATGAATGGGTCCGCAATTCCATTGCGCAAACAGAATTGCGGACGTGTGAATGGGGCATAAGGGTCCCTTATCACCGCCAGTTATTTAGCTACTTGTTAGGTAGCTAGCGCCCAGCCCACCGCACCGCAGTCACTGATTTTGGCAGAGATTTTTTCATGCACATTGATTGATGCGAATGAATAAATCTGTGCCGTTCATTTTTTTTTTTTTTCAGCCCAGCGGCTGAACGTAAAAAAAAAATCTCATTACCCGTATGCTCAATATAAGGAGAATCGCAGAAACTCCTCATGCTGGCCATACGTGTAATGATTGCGGAGACCCCTAAAATGCCAGGGAAGTACAAACACCTCACATGTGACCCCATTTTAGAAAGAAGACACCCCAAGGTATTCCGTGAGGAGTATGGCGAGTTCATGTAAAATTTTATTTTTTGTCACAAGTTAGTGGAATATGAGACTTTGTAAAAATAAAAA
Organism: Bufotes viridis; assembly: GCA_033119425.1. Lineage (NCBI taxonomy): Eukaryota > Metazoa > Chordata > Amphibia > Anura > Bufonidae > Bufotes > Bufotes viridis. Next base: position 404,233,146 of record CM065589.1, read on the forward strand.
TAAAAATCAATTTCCGCTAACTTGTGCCAAATTTTATTTTTTTCTGTGAACTCGCCATGCCTCTCACGGAATACCTTGGGGTGTCTTCTTTTCACAATGGGGTCACTTGTGGGGTATTTATACTGCCCTGGCATTTTAGAGGCCCTAAAGCGTGAGAATCCAAATGCGTAAAAATGCCCTGTGAAATCCTAAAGGTACTCATTGGAATTAGGGCCCCTTTGCGCATCTTGGCTGCAAAAAAGTGGCACACATGTGGTATCGCCGTACTCAGGAGAAGTAGGGCAATGTGATTTGGGGTGCATTTTTACATATACCCATGCTGGGTGAGAGAAATATCTCTGTAAATGACAACTTTTTACATTTTTTTATTCAAAGTTGTCAATTTACAGAGATATTTCTCACCCAGCATGGTATATGTAAAATACACCCCAAAACACATTGCCCTACTCTCCTGGTAAGCGATACCACATAAGTGACACTCTTTGCAGCCAAGATGCAAAGGCCAAATTCCAATGAGTAACTTTAGGAGGGCATTTTACGCATTTTTCTTCTCGCGCTTTAGGGCCCCTAAAATGCCAGGGCAGTATAAATACCCCACATGTGACCCCATTTTGGAAAGAAGACACCCCAAGGTATTCGCTGAGGGGCATAGTGAGTCCATTAAAAATTAAACTTTTTGTCAAAAGTTAGCGGAAAGGGAGACTTTGTGAGAAAAAAATATAAAAAAATCAATTTCCACTAACTTGTGCCAAAAAAAAAAAATTCTATCAACTCGCCATGCCCCTCATGGAATACCTTCTCACGCTTTAGGTTCCCCTAAATGCCAGGGCAGTATAAATACCCCACAAGTGACCCCATTGTGGAAAGTAGACACCCCAAGGTACTCTGTGAGGGGCATGGCGAGTTCACAGAAATTTTTTTAAGTTAGCGGAAATTGATATATATTTTTTTTTTATTTTGTTTTTTACAAAGTCTCATATTCCACTAACTTGTGACAAAAAATAAAATTTTACATGAACTCACCATACCCCTCACGGAATACCTTGGGGTGTCTTCTTTCTAAAATGGGGTCATATGTGGGGTATTTATACTGCCCTGGCATTTAGGGGCCCCTAAAGCGTGAGAAGAAGTCTGGAATCCAAATGCGTAAAAATGCCCTGTGAAATCCTAAAGGTAATCATTGGAATTAGGGCCCCTTTGCGCACCCAGGCTGCAAAAAAGTGTCACTCATGTGATATTGCCGTACTCAGGAGAAGTAGCGCAATGTGTTTTGGGGTGTATTTTTATATATACCCATACTTTGTGTGAGAAATATCTCTGTAAATGACAACTTTTTAATTTTTTTTATACAAAGTTGTCAGTTTACAGAGATATTTCTCTCACCCAACATGGGTATATGTAAAAATACACCCCAAAACACATTGCCCTACTTCTCCTGAGTAAGGCGATACCACATGAGTGACACTTTTTGCAGCCTGGGTGCACAAAGGGGCCCAAATTCCAACGAGTACCTTTAGCTTTTACATGGCTGCTCACAATTAGCCCCGCCCAAAATGCCAGAACAGTAAACACACCCTACAAATGACCCCATTTCGGAAAGTAGACACCCCAAGGTATTCACAGAGGGGCATAGTGAGCCCGTCTGAGATTTTTTTTTTTTGCCAGAAGTTAGCAGAAATGGAAACTTTATTATATATTTTTTTTTCCTCAGAAAGTGTCATTTTCCGCTAACTTGTGAAAAAAATGAAATGATACATGAACTCACCATGCCCCTCCGTGAATACTTTGGGGTGTCTTCTATCTAAAATGGTGTGATTTGGGGGTATTTATGCTTTCCTGGCATTCTAGCACCTGAAGAAACATGACAGGCGCTCAGAAAGTCAGAGCTGCTTCAAAATGCCGAAATTCACTTTTTTGCACCATAGTTTGTAAACGCTATAACTTTTACCCAAACCAATAAATATACACTTATTGGATTTTTTTTATCAAAGACATGTAGAACAATAAATTTAGAGAAAAATTTATATACAAATGTAGTTTTTTTTAAAAAAAATTACAACAGAAAGTGAAAAATGTCATTTTTTTGCAAAAATGTCGTTAAATTTTTATTAATAGCAAAAAAAGTAAAAATGTCAGCAACAATGAAATACCACCAAATGAAAGCTCTATTAGTGAGAAGAAAAGGAGGTAAAATTCATTTGGGTGGTAAGTTGCATGACGGAGCAATAAAAGGTGAAAGTAGTGTAGTGCAGAATTGTAAAAAGTGGCCTGGTCATTAAGGGTGTTTAAGCTAGGGGGGCTGAAGTGGTTAAAGCTTGTAAAAAAGCGGGATTGTGACATAGGGGCCACTTGGTGGATTTGGTGATCTCTGTAATGGAGACACCCCTTTGCATCGGTTTTCCTTCCTTTGAGGAATATCTGGCTTTCATTGTGTTGTAGACCCAATACTGGGCTCAACATTTATTTTGCATATTACTGTTTCCCAGGGAGCTTTGCACTTTGGATTGCTGTGTTGAGACTCTTAACTGAGGCTCCGCTGTGTTTTTGTGGATGGTCTCCCTGAGATCAGCTATTGTTTTGTTTGAATAATAGGGAATGAGATTAAAACAACCCATTTGATCTACATTGTTACCAATTACACTTGCAGCTATATCTAAAGATTGAGACTGATACGACTACTCCTAGGTGTATTCAGTTATAGGATCAAAAGATCATTGATATATATGTATTCAGCGATTTATGTATTCAGCTATAGTGTAACGGCATTTTGATTGTGGTATGACCATCTTTGTGTGTACCCAGTTATAGGGTCAATAGATCATTGATTTAGATGTATTCAACGTTATATATACTCAGCTATTAGACGAATACGTGTGATGATATTGTGATTATTTTGTGTTTTTGTTTTAATTATTATTCACTTGCATTTATCTGTGGTTTGTTTATTAAATTTTTTTTATTTTATAACAATAATGGATCTATAAACAATCTGTATAAAGACACACAGCTAGAGTGCCGGTCTACCATTGGTGTATTTCAAGCAATCATTTCTGTAAGTGTGAAACAGCTTTTAGTCCTGAGCACCTGTTCCATAGACACACAAGAGTGAGCTATTCCTATTATCTAAAAATACAATTCTTACTTGAAACATGACATACAAAAGCACACACCGGATATAGATTTTTTTTTTTCAAGTAACACATTTCAAAGAAAATTGCAACCCACAAATTAAATTTAAGGGCTATTCAAAAGTCAGCTATGCAAATGCCACAGCAAAGAAAGCAGGGGTGGCCATTATGGTTAAAGATACATTAACCTTTCAAATTATTGATTTAATCCAAAGTCCCATAGGTAGATATATTATCCTATCGTGTACAATTAACAACGTTTTGTATACATTAGTCAATATATATGCCCCGAATACCAGCCAAATCAAATTTCTTAACCAACTATACAAGAAAATAATTCCAATACAGAAAGCTACTCTCCTGATTGGAGGAGAGTTTAATTCAATGCATGACCCACAGATGGATACAAGTGGAGGGAGAAACAAAAACAGAACAATCATTACTAATTGGCTAAAGGATCACGGTTTGTTTGATGTCTGGCGATGTCTGAACGCTTCTGAAAGAGATTTTACATACTTCTCTCAAAGCCACAAATCATATTCCAGAATAGATATGTTCTTAGCAGACACTATAGGACAGATTATTTCATGTCAAATTGAAAACATCACTTGGTCGGACCACTCTACTATAGTGATGAGAGTAAAGTCTTCAGCAAATTTTAGCAAAGCTTCATCCTGGAGAAATAACACCTTTATTCTGTCCAACATAGCCACACAACAAAATATCAGGAAAAATCTAGAGGAATTTTTTGTATTCAATTCAAACCCATCTATTGACCCAATTCTTCTATGGAGAACTCACAAAGCTTTTATAAGAGGGATCATCATTCAACAAACCTCTAGATTTAACAAAATGCATCAAAAGAATATAACTAATACATTGCATAACTTAGAGACGTTAGAAAAACAACACAAACAAGACAACTCATACAGTTGTTAGAGGCCCTCTCAAAAGTCAGACTGAAACTACATGAGCTCATCTTAAAAAAGTATTTAAAATCCAAAGAAAAAATAGAGGCAGGTTACTATAGAGATTTTAACAAACCATCCAAACTCATGGCCAAACACACAAAGAACATTAGAACCCAACATAGGATTCACCATTTAGTGGATGAGATAACTAAAGAAAAAATAAGCAATCCGGTAGATATAGCTAATTACATTGCAAAATATTACGAGAAACTATATAAACTAAAAAGCAACTCCAATATTCCTCAACCAACCAAAAAAGAAATTACCCAATATGTTGGGGAAAGTCAGCTACCCATGATATCACCTGAACTTAAAAAAACTTGAGACACCTATCTCAGAAAAAGAAATAGAACGAGCTGTTAAAACCTCAAAATCAGGAAAATCCTCGGGACCGGATGGGCTATCTATAGAATATTATAAGTCATTTATTGATATTCTTATTCCCCATCTGACCAAATCTTTTAACAAAGCCATGAAGGATGGTGAGTTCCCCCAAGAAATGTTAACAGCAAACATAATATAACAATTCCCAAGCCAGGCAAGGAACCAACAACCCCTAATTATTTTTGCCCAATATCACTACTAAATTCTGATATTAAATAATATGCGAAAGTCGTAGGATTTAGATTACAAGACATAGTCCCAACACTAGTTAACATGGATCAAGTAGGCTTTACCAAGCACAGACAACAGTACGATGGAAACAGCAAAATCATGGACTTATCGTATTGGGCAAAGTCAAAAAGAACGCCTTCTCTGCTCCTCTCTTTGGACGCAGAGAAGGCGTTCGACAGGATCCACTGGAATTTTGTTAAGATAGCTCTAAAACAATACAACTTTCCAGAGTCAATGATTGAAGCTATTTTTGCATTATATACTGAACCCACAGCCAAAGTACAATGCAATTACATTTTCTCAGAAAAATTCCATATCACCAATGGAACGTGACAAGGCTGCCCATTTTCGCCGTTGCTTTTTATTCTAGCTGTTGAACCCCCGGCAGCCCACATTAGAAATAACAACAACATTAAGGGTATAAAAATAGCAGACAAAATTCATAATAGTCCAATAAAAATTTAGAAAACTTTGGCAATATGTCCTACCACAAAGTGAACCAAAATAAATCTCATGTCTTGGGAATACATATAAACAAAAGTACTGAAGCAGCAATACAAGACATATCAAACTTTGTTTGGAACCCTAAGGCCTCTTGCACACGGGCGTCATGTTTGACGCCCGGATAAGATGCGGGTGCGTTGCGGGAATCGCCGCGATTTTTCCGCGCGTGTGCTAACGTTTGTAGTGCGTTAAGCACGCGCGTGAAAAAATCCGCATGCTTGGTACCCAGACCCGAAGTCAGACTTCATCACTGAAGTCTGGTTTCGGGATGAGTATTCTGTATGTGTAATTATTTTCCTTTATAACATAGTTATAAGGGAAAATAATCGCATTCTAATCGCATTCTAATTACAGAATGCAATGTTCCCGGGCTTTAAAGGGTTAAAATAATAAAGAGTTAACTTACCTTCTCCATTGTACGCGCAGAGCTCCAGAACGTCTTCTCTCTTGATAGTTTGGATGCATGAGGACCTGTGGTGACGTCACAGGGTCACATGGTCCAATCATAGAAGCATTTGAGTGGCCCATGTGACCCATGTGATCCTGTGACATCACGGCAGGTCCTTCATCCAACAGATCCTTGGATGAAGGACCTGCCGTGATGTCACAGGATCACATGGGTCACATGGTCCACTCAAATTCTTCTATGATTGGACCATGTGACCCTGTGACGTCACCACAGGTCCTCAAGCATCCAAACTATCAAGAGAGAAGACGTTCTGGGGCTCTGCGACAATGGGAGAAGGTAGTTAACTCTTTATTATTTTTAACCCTTTAAAGCCCGGGAACATTGCATTCTGTAATTAGAATGCGATTATTTTCCCTTATAACTATGTTATAAAGGAAAATAATTACGATCGGGTCCCCATCCCGATCGTATCCTAGCAACCATGCGGAAAATCGCAACGCATCCGCACATGATTGCGGATGCTTGCGATTTTCCCGCATCCCCATTCACTTCTATGGGGCCTGCGTTGCGTGAAAATCGCAGAATATAGAACATGCTGCGATTTTCACGCAACGCAAAAGTGATGCGTGAAAATCACCGCTCATGTGCACAGCCCCATAGAACTGAATGGGTCAGGATTCAGTGCGGGTGCAATGCGTCCTCCTCACGCATTGCACCCGCGCGGAAAACTCGCCCGTGTGAAAGGGGCCTAAGACAATTACCTTTTTAGTGTCGAATTAGCACCAACCAGGAATGTAATTATAAAAGAAAATTTCCCCAAGCTACTTAAGGACCTACAAAAAGAAATAGATAGTCTGTTGTCTAAAGAATGGAGTTGGTTCGGAAGACCCACGCTATATTTAATGCTTAGACTTCCTAAATTGTTATATAAATTCAGGACGTTACCCTTATCCATCCCAAAAAACCTTTTGAGGAAGTTCCAGATACAGGCTTCTAACTTCATCTGGAAAATGAAGTCCCTAAAATATTTTACCTCAATAAAAAATATTGAAAGTTGGACCTCCAAGGGAATTACCACATTTAATAGCATAGTTGAAGGGAATATTATTAAGCCCTTCAATATAATACAGGAAAATTCAATCTTTCAGAAGAAGACAAGCCAGTATATAACGCCTTGAAAAAGATGTGGGAAAGATGTCCCAAAACAGATACATATATTCCTCAGCAGTTGTCAGACCTATTAAACCAAACACACACTAATCTTACAAAAAGCAACTTCAAACCAATACAAACAAATATACGATATACTAAACAGTGACTCAACTCAAGAACTTATGCCCTACCATAAAAAATGGGAATTAGACCTTAATAAAAATATACCCTTAAATAAATGGAACACAGCATTGAAACAGTTTAAAAAAGCAACAATTTGCACTAACCACAGGGAACAATTATTTAAAACGCTAAGTAGATGGTATCACACCCCTGCAAGATTACATTTCTTTTACGACACATGCTCAGACACATGTTGGAGAAACTGCAATCAAAGGGGAACTTTGTTCCATGTCTTTTGGTCTTGCCCGAAACGTAAGAAATTGAAGGGTAATATAGGTATACTAGTTAATATAATCACAGGTAAAACCCTTACTATCACCCCAGAACTGGTATTGCAGAATCTGGGAATAGACTCTATAGATTCATCGGTGCAGTTCCCTTTGATACACATCTTTATTGCATACAGAATGTTGATAGCAAAAAACTGGAAAACAGAAACAATACCAATTATTAAAAATATTATAGAGATGATCAAGAAGCTGTGTCAATGATAAATTGTATGCAATATGTATGGACAGGAATACCATTATGCAACGAAAATGGGAAGCATGGCTAAAGTACTTCCCTAAGTAAGGGGGGTGTCAGATGTGTGAAAGGAGCCGGTCAACCGAAAAGTTAGACAACATAAGAGAAAACATAAATATAATAAAGATTGTAATGCATAAAATCAACTTAGTATTGCCAGAAAAGATTAGTGATACATGTAAGTAAATATATGTTCTCAATGTAATAAAGTATATGTTCTATATGTAATAAATATTTACTTTTCATTATTCATTTAATGTTAAAGTTAACAAAGATTTAAGAAGACACGTTTGTGTACATGTTTATTTTATTTTACTGTAATTTATTTTGATACATGCATCATCAATTATGTTTAAAATGTAGATTATGTGTTCTCACCTCATGTGATATGAAGCAATATTACGTGTGAAACATTCAATTTTCTGTATGTTATATTGAAATTTCTTTGAAAATTCTAATAAAAATTATTTTGTTGGAAATGAATGGGTCCGGATTCACCTCACGCATTGCACCCTAACGGAAAACTCGCCCGTGTGAAAGGGGCCTAAGAATAATACACGTACAAATCCAGGTAACGGAGATGAATCACCTATACCATAGATTCCTACCTGATGATTCATTAGTAGTAGAATCCAGGTGCCTGGGTCGCCCTACTAGGCTTCACCCACCACCTATTAAAAATATAGTGACATATTCAAAACATTTTAAAATTACAATGCTAAATGCTCAATACTGAATAGGACTGAAAGGGATCGTCTCTTCACTTCACTTCTGTTCTGGTGTAACCGTAGTTGTAGGAGTACCGCCATTCTTCCTTAGACACTCTGTGGGATTTCCACCTAGGGACTCTTCAAGCCCATTGTTGATGTCTATTATAGACTTTAGTGTCTTTCTGGAGTCTTTTCCCGTCCCTGGGACACCAGGCAGTAGACGCTTCAGTTCACTTATCTTTTCTGGGGTCTCCTCTTTTGACCCTTCTGCAGCCTTCTTTGGTGACTCTGTGACGACAGCTAGTCCCTTCTCTATCGTATCTAGGGACCAAGTGGAGAGATCAGCCACCTGTTTGCAGCTGTACTGTCCTGTCAGGTCATCTACGACTGTCTGGATATGAGCTTCAGACACTATGTTGACGTCACCCGACTGCACTCTCGTCTCATCAGAACGAAAATCCCAGCAACATTCAGTTTCTCCAATGCTTCTTTATTTGGAAACAAAAATAGGTATACAATAAGCCCCTCATGGGACGCATTTCGGCTGACTTTAGCCTTCCTCAACCATATCACCCAAAATTTGCACCTATGCAATTTATACATGTTAGCCTATCAAATTCTAGTGACATCACAGATGAATTAACCAATCCTGGACATTCAGTCTAATCAAGGTGTGTTCATTGTTTTCCATGTATCTTTTCTCTCTTGTTTCAGTGTTTTTCAATTTTCTTTTTTTCTTTTTTTCTTCATCACTAACGTGTGATTGATGTCTATAAGAGAAAATGTACATAGAATTATGAACACATAAAATATAAAATCATTATCTGAAAGGTACATCAAAACGCCCTCAATTCATATTCTCTATTCAAGCCTTTTGGATGTAATGTATCCAGTGTATGGATCCAATACGCCTCTTTTTTTGTTAACAGAGTTTTAATGTCACCCCCTCTTCTTGGGGGATATATCCGTTCAATCACCTGGTATTTTAACTGTGAAATGGAGTGTTTATGTTGTTTAAAATGTGCTGGGACAGGTAACAATAGGTTTTCTTTCCGTATAGTCGATTTATGGTTACATATTCGATCTTTTACCGTCTGCATGGTTTCTCCCACGTAAAGCAGACCACAAGGGCATTTGATCAGATAAATGACATTACAACTGTTGCAAGTATGATAACCCTTAATCTGAAACTGTTTGCCTGTGTGGGGATGGTGAAAGACGGATCCCTTAAGGACAGTTGTGCATTGTGCACAATGAAGGCAAGGAAAGGTGCCTGATCTCTGGGGTTTAAATAAACTCTGTATAGATGTTTTTCTCAGGCTTCCAATATCCGCATGAACTAGTTGGTCTCGAAAATTCGTATAGCGTTTATTACACACTAAAGGTGGATTTTGAAATTCCTTTACCAGGGGATATGAGCGAGCCAAATAATGCCAGTGCTTGCGGATGATGGAATCAAAACACTGATTAAAAGGGTGATATTTATGCACGAATGCTATATGCTCCTGATTAGATTCCTTTTTCATATTAGTCTGAGTATATGTAATAGTCCTGGCCTCCTCTAATAACTTTTTAGGATATCCTCTCATTTCATCCAGTCTTTTCTGCTGGATCTCCCAGAGATCAGGCACCTTTCCTTGTTCTTGATCCGGCGTTAAATCAAAAGCGAACAAAGTGTGACCGTTCAAAAACTCGTGACGATCCACGGATAAAGCGTTGTCGGCCTTGTGTTTCCCCAAAATATGTACTAGGGACATATATTCACGAACAGCTGATTCATATTGGAAGTTAGGTTGAAAAGGTTTCGCCGGTATCTGTTGACCGTCCAAATATAAGGCATAATTCACATTATAGTGGTTGAAGCACCTAGGATTTCTTTGGTAACTCCCGGAAAATGATTTGTTATCCACAAATGCAAGTATTACTGTTTTTGGTAGGTTTCTGAGAAAAAGATTCTTGTGGTTAGATATGCAAGTACCGGCGGGTACGCTATACACTTTAAAGTATAACTGTCAATTTTTTTTTTTTTTTTACTATTGGATTCTGGTGATTAATATTACCTTGTTGGCCCTGTTTTAATTTCTGATTCTTAAATAAATAACCCCTAAAAGCCACCTATTGGCTATTGTTACCTGAGATGAAATCAGGTTGCTATGCTCCTTCCGTCTACCAGATAGAGGACGGAGCAGGAGCACGCTGCGTGCACTGGAAACTGATAGTGAGTCAACATTGTAAGGGAATGTATAAAAAGCCAGGTTCTTCCTGACAGGAGATAACAGTGCTGGGCTGTGTGTGTGAACTTCTCCACATGCCTGTGCTTGGCAGACACTCCCTTAGCAGTGAAGGACAATGTAGAGCCCAGTGTATAAATGACAGCCTTATCTGATAAGAGGAGAGCTTGTAGAAGGACTACAGGCTTCAGCCAGACCTGGGAACTTCACTGCAAGACCCCCCTATACAGAGCTGGTCTTCACTAACTTCACTGCAGGTGTCCTATGGATTAGCCTCAGGGCTGAGGGCGGCCATCTTAACAGAATAGTGAAATTGCAGTTTTATGCAGACTGGTTGCTAAGGGCTGAATCTTATTAAATAAGGGGTCAGTAAGTCTAATAGTTATTGATTCAGGAATATTATCATATTAGTAACTACATATATGAAAACTGAAATTAGGGTCTAAATGTGACAGTTATCCTTTAAGCGACGCTTGATCGACCGAGTACTTTGCGTTAGCTATTAACTGTGACCGATTCTTACAGCGGGCGATACTTGTACTCTTTTGACAAACAGGGAAGCGTGCTGTATTTGGACTTTAAAATGGGGCGCCTCGGCTGACATAAGGCAGAAAGTGTCTTTGTTTCTGGTCAATTTTATCTTTAGATCTAAACCGTTCAGTATTAACTTCGGTTGATTAAATATATCTGCGTAAACGGGCCCCATTAATTCCACACTTCTAGAGCGTGCTAAATATTGTGCTCTCTTGCTGAAACCGACATTACGTCCGTCGAGAGTCCTGTCATCATGATGTCCCGCTGTGTCTTTATAGAATAAACCGGCGGTAAATTGTGATGGTAAAGTTTGTGAATTATAATTTATTAGGGCCTCTATATACGCTCTATACGTATAAAGGTTGTCGCTTCTTGAAATCAACGTGTCACCGAGTGTTATATCCAGTTGATTAAAAAGACTCGCTATAGGATAGTTAATAAGGGCCACACGGGATCTTTCTGGTATGGTTGTGTTATCCGGACTAACGATTTTGCAAACGACGTGTAACAATGTGTTATTAAGGTCATAATAATATTCACCACTGCCCGAGATGTAGAATTCCAAAGGTGCATTGTCAGTGATTGCGGCGATTGGTTGCACCTCTACATAAAGCGATTTTTCAATGCTTGTCTGTGTAGGCGGTATTTGAAAGATGTCTAACTCTGATTTGGCGTACTCGGCGGATGCGTCATGCACGAAAGCCATAGTGTCTGACTAGAAGATGTCGCTCGGTGAACGACTTCTTGTTTTCTGGCGGCGACGTCTCTTAGGTTAAGATATTTTATTCATAAAACTTGGTAAGACAATGGCAGCGCGTTCACGTTTTCTTTTACGCGTTTTCTTAAGTATTTGTATGACACCAGAGCCCTCCTGGCCTTGCGTTGCCCTATTTATACGATCCATAACGGCTGTCGACGCCATCGTGACAACGTCTTTAGCGATGTTACGGGCTGGTGTTTTCACGTGCGGTTTTACAAGCATCACACCTTTCTTAAATAAGGGGACGACACGCCGGAACAGACCCCGAAATAACCCGGCGAAGCCAGAACCATGCATAAATTCTGTACCGTGAAATCCATCCAAACCATGACCGGCTTGCGTTATGTAATAATGCGTATACGCGTCCGGGTCACTGTACACTCTGTGGGACAACATTTTAGTGCGTCGTAACAGCGCGCGGTCTAAAGTGTAATCGCACAATAGTCTTGCCGTATTTGAATTTAACAGGTTTAGCCTGATCAGTGAGTATCGATATTGTAACAGTGTCAAAATGATGTTTACAAACAGGTATATAGTCCGGCCGGTGATACTTTTGCGTTACTATATCCCCATTTTTACCGCTTAACTCAACAGTTCTTAAAAGTTGTACGTAACTATCGCCAACAAGTTGATCTTGGACGATATCTGTGCAAACAAACATTGTATAAAAACCGGCTTTAATATCGGGATTAATTTTTTGCTCTTTTAATGAAACTAGAGCAATCCCTTTTACACCACCAGCATGATGTTCTAAAACAGGTAAGCCAGGTCCTTTGTAGCGGAGAACGATGTGCTCGACGTCTACACTCTTGAGCGACGGAGCTTGCGAATAACCCGATAGCCCCAAAATATTCCCCAATTTCACACAAGGCATGAACTTGTATATTGGTGAATTCATTACATAAACGGTTCTGTCAATATCGTCGTATCTTAGGCGCAGTTGATCAGGAGGTATTTTTATAGATTCAAGTTTGCTATTAATGGCTTTGATGAGCTCATGCATATTGGAGTAATAACCCGATTTAAGAAAAAGCTCACGGATCGGCTCGTCGCGGTGAGCTATGTAGAATACGCCATCTCCAGGGCCAAAGGTTTCCCACGTATGTGAATACTGAATCTCCACTAAAGCCACTTCGTAAGGACCGCGAAGATGGACCGCTTTTGCTAACTTAGTGTAATCGGCGATGCTGTTTTCGGGGTAAAGTTTGGCGGATGCGTTGCAGGGTAGCGTGATAAAAAATGATCCGTCCTACATAGTTTACAGACTCAACAACTGTGTTTCAGGCAACTAAGAGTTAAACTTGTCGGGGTATCCTGTCCACTTTACAAAACACAAAGTTTTTCCCCGTACTTTTTGGACTTCCTCCGGGTAGAACGAGCCTTCAATGAACTCGTCGGTCAGGTCTTTCAACTTATAAAGGGGTCTGAGGCCCCTAGTGTTTACAGCGTAAATTTTAAATATCTCGTCCGTATAGGTTTGTTCATATCTCTTTGTGAAAGTCCCCTTATAGCGCACAATTCTGACGTGATCACCTATATTTAAGATCGGTTTAACTTTTTTAATAGTAACGTAATAACCGTAGATATTTTTCCAAACGGCTAAAGAGTTCTCTTTTGTCACATCGACGGGGCGACGCCTTATAGTTCTGTGGTATGTGTGGTTATAACTATACGCCAGGTCTTGTAACTTATCGATGTACCTGTACGTGTTTTGTTCTCTAAGATAACGCCACATTTTAGTTTTCAGCGTTCTATTAAAACGTTCGACCAACGATGCCTTAACAGCATTTGTAGTTAAAAAATGATGTATTTTATAGGTTTCACAAAGACGTCTCATAGGTTTGTTTATAAACTCACGGCCCCGATCAGTCTGGAGCTTTCTGGGGGTTCGCCCACTTAACTTAAATATCTGGTCAAAAGCGGAAGCCACTGTAGTGCCGGACTTATTTGAAAGGCCCAACACCCAAGCATATTTAGATAGAATATCAACGACCGTCAGAAAGTATTTTACACCATTATTTTCTTTAGAAAAATCTATCATCGACACAAGATCTGCCTGCCATTGATCATCTATATCAGACACCACAACCTTGTTTCTTGTAAATGACTTTTTAACAGGTTTGTACAATGTGCAAGTATCCTCGTTGCTCAACCAATTTTTTACAGAGTCTTTTCTTATGCCAAATTTCCGAACTTCTCTGAATAAGGATTCTACACCCCCATAAGAGCCGACGGCTTTTGGCGTGTAGTACTGTTTACTCAATATTTCAGCAGTTGCCGACATTATGGCAGCGTTTTAAGCCGCGTCTACTCAACAACGCGACCTAACTGTTTATACAATTTTAGATAATCAGGCTATTATATTTATTGTAAAAAGAAAAAACGGACTACACTTTATTTAAAACTGTTTATGTATGGTAAATAAAACATTATAAGACATTACACACAAAGAAATTTTATATACATGCATAGTAAAAATGTACGTAAAGCAAATAAAAAACATTATAAGATGTTTAATACAAAGAAAATGTATATACAATCGCTAAAGTAAGAAAATTTACAATGTTAACCAAGCTGCTTGCAACAAAGGCGGTAGCCTCTTTTTAGGTAGTAATGACCCCCGCGTCGATACCGTCGGTGATGTTAATAACACCGGTGGTGTAAAAGGTCTTCGAGCCACGTCAAAGGGGTCACTCAGCTCCCGTTTTTTCAAATCATCGAAAAGTTCTCTTGTTCTTGTATTACCGATAACAGTTGACGGAACGTTCAACTGTGCGATAGTCTCCATAAAATAGTCCCAACCGTGAGGTTTAATCTTAGGCAATCCGTGACTCTGGGTAGCTGTTCGAAGCAGGTCAATAATGTTGGAGCCGGGTACAGTTTGCTCTTTGTAAATGAATTCGCCCATAGCGTTCCAGTACGGGTTAGTACCTGAGCGGTATAGTTTACTTAACAATAGTTCTGCATTTTTTCTATAACGTGTATTAATATTGTCAAGTATCTCTTTAGTATCTGTGCTGATTGAGGCAGTATTTGACAATTGTTGTTGATCGGTTTGCGGCTGTGTAATCAGGGTTAAAGTCGACATTTCTTTACCTGACTGTTTGTTGAGCATTAAGTACCTCTGTAACACGGTTGTGTATCTTTTAATTTTTTCATCATCTGAAAGGTCATTTCTGTGTAGTATTTCGCTAATCTCGTCATCTAATCGTCGTATGGCTGTTTGGCGTATATCTGTTGCATCTACGGATGTTTTTTTAAGCCTGTCCAATTCATTTTTGGAAACCAGGAACATTTTCTCGGCATACTGCATTAGGAACCACCGGCTGCATTAGCTATCAGACTAGTGATTAAAGGTATTGCAAAGCCGAGCAAAGCTCCTATAAAACCACCGCTCTGGCTCACAATGAGCTTCTTTCCGTTAATGGAGTACTTTTTATCGCTTAATTTCTTTATAGCCCTACGCCATTTTTTCAATATATTTTTTTGGCGCTCTTTAAGAGGGATCTTTCCTTTAAGGATGTTGAGAGCGATCTCGCCAATGGCCGATATCAAATCATTACTGGCGTTACGTAATATTGATTTTTGGGCCTTTAGATTTGTTTTGACTAATGCTTTTAAAAAATCCCAATTACACCGGATCCTGCTCGACATCTTTACAGCACCAGCGACACTAACAAAAATAACCGTAAAGATATGAAATGCCTCATTTTAGAGCTTCTTTTTGCACACATAAGCCACCGGCAGATCTGGTGGGAACAGACCGGTTCTGAGTCGTAGGTCCTCAGGCGTGTCAGATCTTAAATCTACAAGTAAATAGCCGTAAGGCTTGTGTGTAGCATCTTCAAAAGCTTCTAAAAAGAAACGTGTTTTACCAGGGTACATCTGACGAGCCAATGTAATAACCTGTAACTAATCACGCGGGTTCTTAAAAAGGACCATGTATTTAGTGCTTAAATTTATGGTTCTGCCTTTCTTACCCTGACAAAAAACGTTTTGAACGAGATACATAATGCTCAAATTTCGGTGGTGCACGTATTTGGTGAATGCGTTTTGTATTTCAAGATTTTCACAAGCCGCCTCCATAAGATCATCAACAACCGCCAAATTGACCTTGTCCGTTGGAAATAGATCAGCGTCTGTAAAATTTTGCGGGACCCCCTCGATAAACCTGATATTTGTAAACAAACGGGTTAGTTCATCATACAATTTCTGCCAACAAGCGTAAAACCAAATGACATTGTCAGGTCTGTGCGACATTAACGTGTCCACGTGTATTAATAATTTTTTAACAAAAAAACTCTTTCCGGAATTTGAAGGACCTGCTAGAATACACGAAAAAGGGTGTTGAAAGTCATGTTTAACAGCCGAAAGGCAGCGTTGTCAGCCGTCAGCTGTCTCTTTGTGTAGACGCACTTTTGCGTTTTACGTAACGGTCTTGTCTCTACGGTCAAGCGCTTTCTATTTCTGAAAATGCCGTCTTGTTCGATACCTATTGTTTTCTGCGTCTTGGGGTCGTTGTGCGAGTAATCCAACACAAGGTCTTTTAAACTGTCAAAATTAACAAGCCTTGTGTTAGCGACATTGAGTGTTATACCCTTAACCTTCAATACGGTTTTCCCGTTGTTGAGTTTGTATCCGTAAGTCTTTGGGCCTGCGGATACAAACTTGGTAATGTGTGCGTCGTCGGGTATTTCACTAGTTAGTTCGCCGAGAAAATCACCCAAGGGTGGGGTCCATTCAGACCCCTTACTCACAAATATGAAGGAGTCTGTGTCGTGATAAAGACAACGTTCCTGCAGTCTGTCAAGGAGTTTGTATAATTCGAGTCTGGCATAGGCGGTTGTAAAACAGGCTTTAAAAATGTTTGTGTTTTTGTTGTGTGTGTAGCACTCTTTTACATAGCGCCAATTGACTATGGCCGTATCGTCATCGATGAAATTAACCTCGGAGAGGTCGTAGTACGGCACAAAAGCTAATTTGAAAAGTCCGTCAGGGTCCGTGACTATGCTGGTACGTGACAAGTTAGAACGCTGTCCAAACTTACCCCATAAAGAGTTTAGGAACAGTTTTGAAATTTGTCTTTTTGCGGGGTTTACAGCTATCTTATCAGAGCGCAAGCAGACATCTTCTTTTTCAAAAAATGACTCTATGTAAGACGTTTTTTCTGAATCCGTTTTACACCAACTGGGATAACCGGAAGCCTCCTGTTTATCTCTGAGGTGTAATTTGATGTACGGGGCGAACAGATCGTCTGTTGTGTTCAGAAAATGCCAGCTCTCGTAGATATCGGCGATTCTGTAACCTTTTTCAACAGCTAAAACTAGTTCTATGGTGCACCATGTACTGGTCAGCGAACGCTCTTCGTCAGTGTGACTGCAAATGTCTTTCTGACAGTTCGCGGCGCATGTGTAGCATAGCGGAAACACTAGTTTTTTATTTAGCTTTACAGGCAGGACCGGGAAAAATAAATCTCTGGGTGGGTACACTTTAACTTTGGCAATGCCAAAGTATTTTTTGATGTAACCAAAATGATCATAAATGATTTTTGGGTGTCCTACAGGGTAAGTCTTAGTTTTATCAACAAAAGGGTACAGACTGGTGAAATCGTAATAATGCACTGTTTCATCAGGCTGCACCTTGTGATAAAGTTTAATGGCGTTAGTGCGACCGCCATAAAGCGTATCACGTGGGACCAAAGGCATCGGGAATTTCATTTTAAGCAGAAAGTCTTTGACCCCCGGGTCGTTTGCAATCATTTCCCGCCACTCGTGTTCCCACAGGACGCGGACTGTAAATACTTGTCCCTGTAGTCGGCTTTTCCTGACTAGGAAAGATTGGTACAGCTGCCCGTAGAACGATTTATAAAAATATTTACCAACCTTTTTTTCACCGCCCTTTAACGCGTGTTGTATAGAAATGCCTTCAGCATGTTCAATGTACATGAGCCACTGTATAGCTGGTGTTGAAAATCGTTTCTGGGTCTTGTGGTAATTATCTGCAGGGACAATCGCTATGGTATTTTTGGGTAGAAATTTAAACCGGTACATAGCCATGCACACTGATGCCAATGTGATAAGTTGGAACGGATCAATACATTTAGTGACCGTTCTGTATTTCTTTTCACGTTTAATGTATTGCAGAAATTTTTTTTCCGTCATGGCCATAATCGTGTCCCTGTAACACTCACAAGCCCTTCTCAAAACCTCAACATCCTGCTTACAGTAGGCTTTTAACTCTTCCTGAAAATTAAAGGTGTCATTTTTATGTTTCACCTACAGACGCCTTAATCCAACAGTTGCTACCGGAAAAAATTTGGCCTGTAGTTAAGACTTTTCCTGAATGGACATTCCAGCCGCACCGTTTAGAATCTTGCGCACAGTCTCGGGGAATATAGGAACTCCTGAAAATCGCACTGCCCGCCATCTCTTTATTTTCCCGACTGTTGCCCTTGGCAACAGCATTTCTTGGCTTGTCTTCTGACACTCCTGGCACACCACCAACTGGTACTTTTGCACAATGACCATACAGCATCGAAGACTGTCTCTTCAGGGCCAGCTGCAGCTGTGCCTCCAGAGACTCTCACTCTGCATAAAATTTTGCCATTTCACTTGGACCTTGGCCAGGTTTTCCCGACGTTTTATATCCCACGTCTGTCGGACGTATTCTGTCATGAGACCCATGGTAACCGGAAAAATTTACAGCCACAAGTCGCTTTTTGCTGGGCTACTGGCCCTTTAATTCACTGCAGTTTTACTCGCACCACAGCAAAATAGTCCATGCTCTTATGAGCAGCACCTGCTCCACTGGACAAAAAAAAGGCTTCCGGCCCTTTAACTCCACACACGGCAAAAAAACTGCTGTCTTGTCATTGCCCCTAGCAACCGACTGTTGCCCTTCTCTTGTAAGCGATCGTCTCTTATTTGGGGGTCATTGTCACACACGTCTTCATGGACACCAGGATTTAGGGGCTAAACTGTGCTTTATTGTGGCACACAGCATAAAAACAAAACATGCAAGGACCAAAATAAACACCTTGCCCGGCTGGGCCCTTGCTACACATTACGTGGCCCTGACTCAACTACAAAACCCTGTTCACATACGTGCTCACATGCGGCTTTCTTCGCCCAGTCCATTAGCCTTGAATCTGTGACACAATAATACGTTTTGGGGGGATGTGACCCAGAAGACCTCCAGATTCAGGCTGTGCAAGCCTTGTGGACCCTCAGCCCTCCTTGACTGGGACCACATGGAGCCTCTCAGACTTAAGGTCTCTGCATCCCAGAGAATCTCTTCCCCCAGACTGACATACTGGGCGGTGCTTTATGCCGGCCTGATTACAGCAGGCTTCACCTGCGATCACCTTAGGTGAAAGTAAAAACCCATACTGGAAGGGTATGGATTGGCAATTCCCTTTACCAAGCCTAGCTACCAGTCCCGGTAAAATCCAGCCCAGAACTAATAACCAAAACTGTCTTGCAAACTATGCTTTGATGAGACAACTACTGCGCTCTGGATTTTAGTTGTCTCATCCAGCTGAGGTACCTGAATGGGACAAACACATCTTCCAGCACTGTTCACATTATCACAGGACATAAAAACATAATCTAATCACCTCCTACATCGAATAATATATACCGCTCTCATTGAACTCAATATTGAGTCTATGGGGTTGTAACAATTTCAAAGTAAAGATCCATTTCAATTTTTTTTTCTTAAGAAACTTTTCTTTATCACCACCTCTTCTCAACGTGCCCACTAAATCTATCACACAGATTCTCAATTGGTTGATAGAATGACCACACTGCACAAAATGTTTCGCAACCGGTTTTTTCCAACATCATCTTTCTAATTGTACTCTTGTGTTTGTTTATCCTCTCCCTTATTTCCATAGTAGTCTCACCAACATAGATTAAACTGCAAGGGCATTGTATCATATATATGACATCCCTAGAGCTACATGTGTAGAACCCTCTGATGTTATATATTTTTCCACTATAAGGGTAAACAAAGGTATCTCCCTTTATCATGTTACCACAATTACAGCATCCCAAACAGGGAAAATTACCCATTTTTCTAGGTGCCAGATATGTCTGTCTATCACCTTGTGTGCCACCTATGTCGGTTTTGACTAATCTATCATGTAGATTGGCATTTTTCTTATATGCCATCAGTGGTGGATTATTGAATTCACGTACTGTTGGTAAACCCTTATGTAAAATGTGCGTCTCCTTATCTACCGGAGAATTGTGCAGTGTAGTCTTCCTATCAACCGAAAAAACCCTTTCACTGGTCCTCTGTAGAAGTTTACTAGGATATCCTCTTGTAGAGAATTTATCACACATTTTCTCCATCCACCCTATCATGAAAGTTTGCATCATCCGATACTACTCTCCTAACCAGTAATAATTGGCTCCAAGGGATCAAATCCAACATCCACCGAGGGTGATTGCTGTCGTACCTGAATAGTTTGCTACTGTCTGTGGGCTTTTGATACAAATCTGTCTTAATGGTCCCATCCTCTACATATACCCCCACATCGAGGAACTGTAATTCATATTGGGAAGTAGTTACAGTAAATTGTAAACCTGGAATCCTCATGTTCAAATGGTGATGGAAACTATCCAGTTCTTCCATAGATCCACTTAATATCATAAAAATGTAATCGGTGTAGAGCCACCAGCACAGGACTCTCTACATAAATGCAGATCGATATACCTTGCATGTCCTCGACATCAGCAATATAGATGTTGGCATAAGTCGGGGCCACATTCGACCCCATCACTCCTGTTCTCTTAACCCCTTAAGGACGGGGGGTTTTGGGATTTTTGCATTTTTGTTTTGCGCTCCCTGCCTTCCAAAAGCCATAACATTTTTATATTTCCGCTCACATAGCCATATGACGGCTTATTTTTTGCGGGACAAGTTGTACTTTTTAACGCTACCATTTATTTTTGCATGTGATGTAGTGGGAAACGGGAAAAAAATTCCAAATGAGGTGAAATTGCAAAAAAAAAGCAATTTCACCACAGTTTTACGGGTTTTTAAATTACAACGTTCGATTTGTGATAAAACTGACTGGTTAATTTTATTCTTCAGGTCAGTACGAATCCGGCAATACCTAATATGTATAGTTTTTCTATGCGTTTTGATAGTGAAAAAAATTAAAAGTGGGAATTTTTTTATTTTATTTTTTTGTCGCCATGTTTTGACCCCTATAACTTTTTTGTAATTATGCGTACGGAGCAGTGTAGGGGCTCATTTTTTGCGGGGCAATCTGAACTTTTAATTGATACCATTATGGGGTGCGTATGATGTTTTGATCACTTTTTATTCATTTTTTTAGGAAATGAAGCGTCCAAAATGGCGAATTAGCCATTTGGACGCTTTCTTTCCGTTTTTATGTTTACCGTATGGTGAATATTTTTTAATATTATTATAGTATGGGCGTTTTCGCACATTGCGACACCCATTATGTGTAATTTTTTATTTTTTATTTATTTTATTTTCATTTTGGGGAAAGGGGGTGATTTGAATTTTTATATTTTTTTATTTAATTTTTATTTTTTAAACTTTTTTTTTTTTTTTTACCACTTTCTTATAGTTCCCATAGGGAACTATAAGATGCAATCATCAGATTGCTATTCTCATATATTCCAATGCAATAGCATTGGAATATATGAGAAAATCGTATATTTCCTATGGAGCCTATTACAGTCATAGGCTCCATAGGGATACTGTGTAGTAACCTAGGTTTCATTCACAGAAACCTAGGGTACTACATGCATGCTCCGGCTCCCCTTGTGGCCATCAGGGAGCCGGAGCAAAACCGAAAGTGAAACTTTCGGTTTTGCGCGATCAGATGCCGTGGTCAGGATTGACCATGGCATCTGAGGGTTAAATGTCCGCGATCGGCATCGCTGCCGGTCGCGGACATGAGCTGCGGGTGTCAGCTTGATGAATCAAGCGTTTACCCGCAGCTCATGCGCCCGCTCCGTGCGGGAGCGGGCGCCATCTTTAAAGTGCGGACGAAGGGCGTACATGTACGCCCTTCATCCTTAAGGGGTTAAATTCCTAATCTGTTTCATCACTATCTCAATGTACGACTCTATGACATGGTTATTTTGAGGGAGTGAAAATTTGCTCTTTCTCTTTAAATCTAACTCCTTCAACAACCATTTAACTGTATTTTTATTAGATATAACGTTTGTGCCCACATCCATGGAAAAAAACTTTCAATCTTAACCTCCTAAAAAACTTTCAAGATCTAATTGTATATCAAACCAATCACTATCAGCTGAAGGACAAAAGGTCAGTCCACGACCCAATACTCTAATCTGGTCAGTGTTCAATTCAATGGAGGAGATGTTCACGACTAGTTGATTTATTTCTTCTGATTGCGTCTTGTCAATCTACCTTGGGTTTCTTTGCAGCGACCTTGATATAAAGGTGGAGGTGGATTCCTTCTGGGACCTGTGGTGCTTTCTTCTGTCCCGTCGACATTTCCTTCTTTTGTGTGTTTTGACTTCACTAAAAAAACAGACTTTCCTGATTCATCAGTAGATTCTGAGTAACAGGTGGTAAATCAAAAATGTCCTTGTTCGCATTTTCTCCCTTTTCTTCTCCTGGGTCTGTTCTGGGTCTGTTGATTCTGCCAATTATATACCTATCCAGACTGATAATCTTCTAAATCCCTATGCCATTTCTCACGTTTTGTTCCTCAACCTCAACTCTATGGCGTTGTACATGTTGTGCCGTTTTTTCTTTATGTAAGGCAAAATCGTCCGCACCCAGATGACCTTTTTCTGTGTTTTTCTGTATTTCTGTGTCTTAATAATTTCTGTTTCTTTATGTAGATATTCAATGTTTAATATCATCAACTCAAATGAGTACTTATTATTAACCAACTCCAATTTTTTGCAAAACTCTTCATTATTAGGGAAGAGATTGGGATATAAATGAGATCTCAACCCCCTTGGAATTCTTTGCATTTTGTAATATTCCCTCAATGTGTTGAGGTGTAATTCAATCGTAGTGAGTCTTTTAGACTCCTGTTCATGTTTCCTTTTTAACAGGTCAATTGATGGTATACTGAGGAATGAGAAATTGCTCCTATCATCATTAATCAATCTGTGAATGTCCTCTTCAGTATACAGGTACACATTCATATTGACAGTCTCTTTGGTCTAACCCGCTCCTAGGGATTCATCCATCTTAGGTTTTTATATAATCCCCGATGCACACTCCTTGGATCCAAGTAATGAAAAAATGTTGTAGAGCAGCACCCACGGGCCTTATCGACCTTACTGGAATGTAACAGCCAAACCACAAACAGATATCCTCGGAAACTTCTACAGAGGACCAGTGAAAGGGTTTTTGCGGTTAATAGGGAGACCGCACTGCACAATTCTCCAGCAGATAAAGAGACGCACAGAATTCATTTTGCGATATCGCAGACATTCTGAGGAAGGAATGGCATATTTTACATAAGGGTTTACCAACAGTACGTGAATTCAATAAACCGCCACTGATAGCATATAAGAAAATTGCCAATCTACGTGATCGATTAGTCAAAACCGACATAGGTGGCACACAAGGTGATAGACATACATATCTGGCACCTAGAAAAATAGGTAATTTTCCCTGTTTAGGATGCTGTAATTGTGGTAACATGATAAAGGGAGATACCTTTGTTTACCCTTATAGTGGAAAAATATATAACATCAGAGGTTTCTACACATGTAGATCCAAGGATGTTATATATATATATATATATATATATATATATATATATATTACAATGCCCTTGCAGTTTAATCTATGTTGGTGAGACTACTATGGAAATCAGGGAGAGGATAAACAGAGTACGATTAGAAAGTTGGAGAAACTGGTTGCGAAACATTTTGTGCAGTGTAGTCATTCTATCAACCAATTGAGATTCTGTGTGATAGATTCAGTGGGCACGTTAAGAAAAGGTGGTGATAAAGAAAGGATTCTTAGGAAAAAATAATTGAAATGGATCCTTACGTTTAAATTGTTACAACCCCATAGACTCAATATTGAGTTCAATGTGAACAGTATAGATTAATCGATGAAGGAGGTGATTAGATTATGTTTTTATGTACGATTCAGTATTGAGCATTTACCATTCTAATTTTTAAATGTTTTGAATATGTCACTATATTTTTCACAGGTGGTGGGCGGAGCCTAGTGGGGCGACCCAGGCACCTAGATTCTACTACCAATGAATCATCAGGTAGGAATCTATGGTATAGGTGATTCATCTATGTTACCTGTATTTGTATGTGTATTATTGTTAGACTCTGTAACTTGTTAATAAATTATATATTTTGGGCACATTTTGATTGTAGGGCTGTATAGTGCGGGATACCTCTTTGTTTTAGAGATGTTCGCCGCACACAGCGTGCAACGTTGGTGGGACTCCACATACAAATTCAGAGGATTATTGTATCCTAGATGAAGGGCAGAGCTGGTCTTCATGGCAATGGAGATGCTCCTATGTGGGATATTCTCTATCTGTTTGGGCGGAGATTGAATAGCCGTCATGTGGTTATCATGTGACAGTCATGTGATCTAGCTTGAGGACTCGTCGATTCGCGCTGCTCTGGCTTTGGGCAGCGTTTGATGACATCGCGGACATGCATAGTGAAGTTTTAAAGACGCGAATATGGATCTCAGGTGCTCAGTATACATGCTTCTCTGGCTGCTGCCCACCACAAGGTAACACAGAGTTTTTAATAAAACACAACTGCGATTAATATGACACATTATTTAGACTCATTGTGTATTGGTTGTTTTTTATTAGTGGGTGTTGTGACACCTGATTGGCTCCTTAGAGGTAAAGGAGGAGTTATGTACACTATATTAGATATGGGAGTTTCAATGGTTATCATGCTTGACAAAGGCTACCATGTAGCCGAAACGTTGCACTTTGGCTTTCTGTGTACACATTCGTTGAAGTATGTCTAATAAAGGAATACCTGGAGATGCCTGCGTTACCGCTTAATTGATTGCTGATCTGTGGACTGCTGAGGATCTGTGTTCGTGGTTTGACTGGTGAATTCCGGTAAGGTCGATAAGGCCCGTCGGTGCTGCTCTACACTATTTTTTGGGCACTAATAGGCAGGCATTAGTGCTGTCCTAGCCTATAATATGGCTGGGGCAGCGCTAAAACCCGCTCATCAGTGCTGGTGACATCACAGCAAACACTGCTAGGCAGAAGTCTCTGTCTAGCAGTGAAAAATGTCAACAAAAAAAGCACTTTGTCTGCATGAAATGCTGCGATGCTCATTTCAGAACGCCTGCTCGAGTGAAAACGGGTATATGCCTGGGTACAGCTCTGAACCTGGACAACCTCTTTAAAGTAGAACTCCAACAAAGACTTTTATTCTCTGACCTGTTAGAAAGGTGCCTGATGTAGTGAATGTAATCTTCTCATCAGTGACTGTATCTGTGAGTTATCCCCTCCCTTCTAATTGTAGCCTTGTCATGTGACCAACTCTCTGATCTCCAACTGACACAGGACAGGAAGTCAGTTATGTCTCTATTCATTTCTAAGAGACTGAGGCTCCCATAGGAATACATAGAGAAACTAAATTCCTGTCCACACATAACATGCTGTGTCAGTTGGAGAGTCTGATTCCTGGTCACATGACACAGCTGAGAAGCAGAAGGGAGGGTATAACTCACAAATACAGCCACTGGTAAGAAGATTACATTAACTACAGATCACATCATGTAACTTTCTAACAGGTCAGAGAATAACATTTTTTGCAGGGGTTCTTCTTTAAATGTTTGTTCTATTATAACTTCTGGCTGTTGTCATTCAGATGGTTAAGGATTGTAGTAATATAGGATATACCTAGTTATAATAGATAACATAATACATATTAGGCTAGTTTTAGGCTAACGTTCTTAGTTCCGGGAGGCTGCTATGTAGAGAACAACCTGCCTGAGCTCTTTGGATCCGGCATTGCTGGATGTTACCGCAATCCTGCCAGCCCCATTGACACATTGCATGTAGCAGTTTTTTGTCAGGCCTAATCCCAGCATATTTACTCAGTAATGGCCGGATCATTGTCGGACCCATTATAGTCAGTAGGTCGGCGGGTATTACGGTGACACACCGCAATGATACATAGATCCAGACAGCTTCGGGAGGCTATTCTTTTTAGAACAGCCTGCCAGAACTAATTACAATAATGTGAAAGAAGCCGACATCTAATGGCAATATCTAAAGAATCCACGTTTTGACATTAAGAGAGACCTAATGATAGATTGCCAGTTGAAAACTCATAGTCATCCCTCCCCCAGTCTTAAAGTACTTATTAACTACCACTTGTTCTATTTTTCAACATAATTTACTCACTAGCCTTTTTTTATTCCAGAACTATGTGCACTTAAGTACTTAATTGTGTAACACAATGTTCATGAGTAATACTTTTTTTTTTTCCAGATTCATTATAAATAATTGAGATATTACTTTTAATGGACCTCAAATATAGCCCTGTTCAATGTCATTATACAAGTCATAAACCATTTTCATATCATGTAGCTCATCTCTTAATTTGTGATTTTGTTGTAAAGATTGTATTTTATTGACCAATGTTAGAAATAGTGACTAGAGAGGAGTGAAGTTCTCAAAACTTCTATTCAGCTGCTTCACTGAATTTTACAAAGAAATTTGCTTCGTGATGAAGCGAATTTCATTGTGAGTAGTAGGCACAATGACGGGGAATGGCGATTGTACCACCCAAAGTCATTGAACCCCTCAGATGTTCATCACTGATCGCAGCATGACAATCTGATCTGAGATGACCATTGACAGCTGTCAGGGGTTAATATGTAAAAAAAATATATATATAAAATCAAAAATGCTAACCTTATCCATTTGCTTACGAAGAGTCCCCCGGGTCATCTTGATTCAAGATCCAGTGTCAGACGTCATCCGGAAACACTAGTGTGAAATTTGTGTCAGGGTATCTCCAGACAATTCAAGTTATATGGCAAAACTGAATATGAGTGTGCACCATGTGTCTAACAATACAGAGGGTAGCGTTTTAAATCTCTCAGTGATGAGACGGCAAATCATAAAGAAGTCGTTATTATGGGGAACTTCAACTATCCAGACTGGGAAACTGAAATCTGTAGCTCTCATAAGAAACAGGTTCTTGGCAATAACCAAGGTTCAGAACAATTACCTTTCTTAACTGGTTCAGGACCCGACTTGAGGTATGGACTTACTGGACTTAGTATTAACCAATAGACCTGACAGAACAACAGATGTGAAGGTTGGGGGACACCTGGGAAATAGTGACCATAAAATTGTCTTTTAAAAGAGTATTTTATCAGTGAGATATAAAAAAAAGGACCTCCCAAAAAGAAAAATTTGACCATCTAAAATCGGCCTTTGCCTCACTAACTGGGACAATGTCCTCAAAAATTAAAATGCAGTCACAAAATGGGATATTTTTAAAAGCATCCTAAACTCTAATTGGGAGAGGTATATACCTTATGGGAATAAAAGGTTAACCCCTTAGTGACCACAAGTACATTGATGAAAAAAACAAAAAAGTTATAGCTCTTGGAATGCAATTTTTTAAAAACGCACGTCTTCACGAAGGGGTTAAGGAACAAGAAAAAAACTATGTGGATGAATAGAAATGTCACGAGAGCAATAACTGGCAAAAAAAAAGCATTTTAATCACTAAAACAGGAGGGTAGCAAGGAAGTAATGGAAAACTATGAGTAAAAAAAATTTAATGTAAAAAAAACTAATAAAAGCAATCAAGCTAAAGAGATTCATTGCCAAAGAGGGTGAAACTAACCCCAAAATGTTCTTCAATTATATAAAGGGTAAAACGTTTAAGACTAAGTGTTGGTTCTTCAGAGAGTGATAAGGGCCAACACTTTTAGTCTTAAATAGATTAGTGTTGGGCGCGAATATTCAAATCGCGAATATCGCAACTTTGAGAATTTGCAAATATTTTGAATATAGTGATATATATTCGTATTTTAGAATATTCTACATTTCTTTTTCATCAGTAACCTCCCTTTTTGCTTGTGGGTCAATGAGAAGGCTGCAATGTCTTTGTCTGAGCTTAGCAACATCCCTAGCAACCAATAGGAAAGTTGCCTACTCCTTTAGTATATAAGAACCTCCCCACGGCAATTTTCTACAGTTCTGAAACAGACACCAGTGTCATTGCTGTGCTCTCTGCTTTCCTGTGTCACATTACATTAGATAGTATATATATATATATATATATATATATTACTGATAGTTAGTGGGAGATAGTCAGTGTAGGTTAGATCATGATATAACGTAGCTGTGCAGAGTGTTAGGTAGTGTGATAAGTTCTGCTGTCCACACATACATGCTACATACCGTATATAGTGCTGTATGTATGTATGTATGTATGGATGCTATGACGTCACAAGTTCACAACAATACTTAGTGCACCAATCAGTAATATGTAGTCAGACCTGCTAAAATGTGAAGTTGCACGTATTGCGCAAAAATATGCACATCATTAATTGCCGATATTCTCAATTGCGAATATATCGGAGCACTCTATCTGCATATAAAGCTATTGTAATGTTCTGCTGTGCCAACCATTTTTATCAGTCTCAGGAAACTTCTAGCAGCTTGAAAAATGTAGCTATAGTGACCCCCGCCTGAATTGCGCATGCATTACGTGCATATTAAATTGCCGATTTTTGCAATCAATAAAATAACTGCGAATATGCAAATATATGATGAATAGTCTACCAAATATTTGCGAAATATCACAAAGTCGAATATTGCCCCTGCCGCTCATCACTAAAAAAGATATTGAATAGCACTCCATACAGTATTAGAATGTATTGGTTCCTATGAGCCGAAGTTATTACTTTGCGAAGTCTCGCGAGACTTTGGGTGATAACTTCAGAAATTAATTTCTACTATAAAAAAAACTTTTGCCGAACTCGGGTTCGGTTCACACATCTATATATAGCATACAGGGGTGGGGGTCTCACATCACTATATATAGTATGCATGCCTCCCATGTGTCCCTCTTTTGGAGGGACAGTCCATCTTCTTGATCCAAGTCCCTCTTTGATGCTTAAACGTCCCCCATTTTGACTGGGTGAATTAATGCATAAATGTGCATTAATAAATTTACTAAATTGTACCTTACTAAAGTGTCTGTATGGTTTCTACCTGTATATTAGACCATAACTTTATTATTTGGTGCAATTTGGACCTTAAAATATCTATAATCCAATGATTTATGAGCTATTTTTTTTTTCTATATCAGATAATTTTTTATTAACAGTTTTTCAATTTACAAACATGAAAAAGAAAATAGAAATCCTTCATGAGATATATGATTGGGCATACATAGTCTGGTTGCTCATTCAGACAGATATTAAGATAATTTTCATAAACGGCAACCAGCTTTCAATAATAAAGGCATGTTATACAGAAATATAGTCATTCAAGTGTAGTACAAAATAATATTAAATAAACCACCCCTCAACCGCCCACCCACCCCTCTTCCAGCGACAGGATGGACACACTACCACCAACACAGGTATAATGTATCATGGCATCGGAGAAGACGCAGCCAACACTCCAAGTATAAACCACTCCCTTACTCATACCATGAAAAGCTATTCTCAGGCAGGGGCATTGCTAGGGTCTGAAAACATCCGGTGCACAAGCCCACTGTGTTGAAATTTGCATAATAAGAATTAACATCAGCCCCCAGTGCCTCCATCAGTCCCCATATGCCTTTCATCAGCACCCAGTGCCTCCATCAGCCCCCATATGCCTCCATCAGCCCCCATATGCCTCTCTTCAGCCCCCATATGCCTCTATTCAGCCCCCAGTGCCTCTCTTCAGCCTCCATATGCCTCTCTTCAGCCCCCAGAGCCTCCATCAGCCGCCATATGCCTCTCTTCAGCCCCCAGTGCCTCACTTTAGCCCCCAGTGCCTCCATCATCCCCCAGTGCCTCCATCAGCCTCATAACTAAAATAAACAAAAAAACGCTTACCCTTCCTGCTCTGGACACCGCCACTCCTCACTGCCCACGCTCGGTCTTCCTCCTCTTCAGTCTGTGCTGTGAACTGGCGCGCACAGCTTGAGGTCACAGCACGACCTCACATGTGTGCAGCCATCACAGCGGAGAGACGAGGACCAGGAAGCAGTGAGTATATTTCTCTCACCGCTTCCTGGTCCTCATTGCATTTGTGGGCAGTGGCCAGCGGGGCTCAAGAGGCAGCTGCCTTGAGCTCCCCAAGAGTAACTGGGCCCAGGGCAGCTGCCCCTTTTGCCCTGTGTTAAAGATGGCCCTGGCGAGGTACAGGGCAGTGGCAGCTTGATTCCTGGCCCTGGCCTGGATAAAAAGCCCTAGCGACGCCCCTGTTCTCAAGGCTTCTCCACCTCAGGTCCTTCACCATAATTTCTCTTTCCAGTCTCGGTCTTGTACATGCATGATCCAATGCCCAATGTACCACTGAAACCACTCCTCCCAACATAACCCAGATACTCATATGCCAGATCACATTTCAGTAGTCCTATAAGATACCCACTTGTCCCAGATTTTGGAGAACTTGGCTAAGCACTGCCTTTTAGTATAAACTCCCTTCTCCAGGTGGATAATCTCGTCCATTCTGTTCAAGAATTCAGCCCTAGATGGGGGCTGAGGTCTAAGCCAGTATTTAGTAATTCAGTTCCTGGCCTGGAAGAGCAGATGCTGCACCCCCAGATGTGAATTATGGTTTTTAATGTTCAATATTCCCAACACACATGACCTCAGGCAAGGCAGAACCACAGCAAGTGCTGCTTTCCATTGATCCTCTGAAATAGAACCAACCTCCCCCTCCCATTTTTGTTTGAGCCCCAGAGAATCTTGCTTCACAGATTTCACAGGTTCCTATATATATAGATTATATTAGTCCGCTTGAGGAGCCACATGTGTGAATCTGTAGCAACAGTGGGACTACTGTACATGTAAGTCTACTTTCACACTCGCGTTTTGGCTTTCCGTTTGTAAGATCCATTCTGGGCTCTTTTATGAGCAACCGAGCTGAGTGGACAGGAGGGAGAGGCCGGCAGGGACCGGGTCTAGCGGGAACAGAATGGACTTATCCCAAAATTATACAAAGACCAGACCTGTCACCAAAGTCCTGTATAAGAGACATTATGGGACCCAACGACCCTTCCACATCCCCCACGTATATATGAGCATGTCTTCTGCTTATAGGGACATGCGTTCCTCTCTGGCTCCCATGTGGAACCCCATAATTCTATCTGAAGATTGAAGCAGGCACGCAAGTGGCTTAATGGCTATGGCAAAAAGAAGGGGGGACAATGGACATCTCTGACACGTACCCCTTCCCAACTCAAAGACCTCCGATGTACCGCCATTTGCTCTAATCCTAGCTTTGGGGTCGCAATACAATAATTGAACCCAGGAAATAAATGTATTCCCAAATCCCATGACTCTTAGCACCTCCCATAGATATTGCCATTCAACACTATTGAAGGCTTTGGCAGCATCGAGGGATAGTATAGCCCGCTGTCCTTCTGCCTCTGACCATCTCTGAATGTTAATAAACAACCGTCAAAGGTTAATAGAGGTAGATTTATCAGGCATAAAACCAGCTTGATCGCTATGTATGATGGTTGAAATGACTGTTTGTAGCCTGTTCACCAGTGCCTTCGCCAGTATCTTAACATCAGATGTTAGTAAGGAGATCGGTCTATACGAATCAGGGACAGACGGGTCCTTCCCGGGCTTTGGCAATACAACTATTATTGCTTCTTTCATAGAGGTGGGAAATCTCCTCTCTGAAGGGAATCATTAAACACAGATAGCAATTGCGGTAGCAGTAGAGTGCTATAATTTTTAAAGAACTCTGCCAGTAGACCGCGTTTAAGTGAAGAACCGCACTGCTTAGTCAAGGAGTATTTCCAACTGTGCTGCAGACCCACCAGACTGGTACAGGATAACAGTGCTTCTCAGCTCTGAGTTCCAAATTGCGTCCCCTGGGTTCCTCTGCAGAGCACCAAAAATCACACCATAGTGAAGTACTAAAAATACATTTAATCAACTTGTGGTTTATTACACTCACAAACAAGCTTAAAATGTTCGCATGTATAAAATCATACTCCGCTGCCCGACCCGGGTTTCACACTTAGGCTTCGTCAGGGGCGAAATCTATGGACATCCGGAGGCATGTCCTTTTTTTAAAAAAAACACCCCCCTCCCTCCTTCTCATTATAATCTGATA
Organism: Bufotes viridis; assembly: GCA_033119425.1. Taxonomy (NCBI): domain Eukaryota; kingdom Metazoa; phylum Chordata; class Amphibia; order Anura; family Bufonidae; genus Bufotes; species Bufotes viridis. The sequence goes on from CM065589.1 coordinate 404,265,170, forward strand.
CAGCGTGATAAGAGACAATGTATTAAAAATAAAAACAACATAATAAGAGTCACTTGAAATACCAATTTGTCTACTCCCTATTATCTCTACATATACAATCCACAATAAATAGATATAGCCTTACTGCTTCTTTATAATCGCATTTCTCATTCATAAAATAGTCACATGTTGCAGCCAGCCAATCCAGGTCTTACAACTCCATTCATTCATCTGGTATGTTCCTCCCATAGTCACGTTGCAATGAACCAATCCTGATCTTACTACTCCATTCATTCGTCCAGTCTGTTCCTCCACCAGGTGAGAGGATTATCCTCATCTTCTGTTAGTATTCACCTTTTAATGGCCCAAGTATGTCCCCTCTTCTTTATTTAGTTTTTTGTATTCTTTCATATCCTATTACGCCCCTCTCGTGGAGTGGATAACATCATTACACCAAACATGATTTTATATCAAACTCAACATTTAATCCTTCCGGTTGTAGTGTGTTGAGTCGGTATATCCACTCCACTTCCCTGCGGTTAATCTGCGCTACCGCATCACCCCCCCCTGCCAGTGCGGTTTAACTAATTCAATCCCTGTGAATGTCAAACCTTCGGGGTTTTTGCCATGATGTAGTTTAAAGTGTAGTGACAAAAAAAAAAAAAGGTCTAACCACAGTAGTGGCGGGGGCGAATGTGATGCAGTAGCGCAGATTTGCCGCAGGGAATTGAAGTGGATATACCGACTCAACACACTACAACCAGAAGGATTAAATGTTGAGTTTTATATAAAATCAAGTTTGGTGTAACGATGTTATCCATTCCATGAGAGGGGCGCAATAGGACATGAAGGAACACAAAAAAATTAAATAAAGAAAAGGGGACATACTTGGGCCATTAAAAGGTGAATACTAACAGAAGATGAGGATAATCCTCTCACCTGGTGGAGGAATAGACTGGACGAATGAATGGAGTAGTAAGATCAGGATTGGTTCATTGCAACATGTGACTATGGGAGGAACATACCAGAAGAATGAATGGAGTTGTAAGACCTGGATTGGCTGGCTACAACATGTGACTATTTTATGAATGAGAAATGCGATTATAAAGAAGTAGTGAGGTTATATCTATTTATTGTGGATTGTATATGTAGAGATAATAGGGAGTAGACAAATTGGTATTTCAAGTGACTCTTATTATGTTGTTTTTATATTTAATACATTGTCTCTTATCACGCTGTATCAGATTATAATGAGAAGGAGGGAGGGGGGTGTTTTTTTTTTTTTTAAAGGACATGCCTCCGGATGTCCATAGATTTCGCCCCTGAAGAAGCTTAAGTGCGAAACCCGGGTCGGGCAGCGGAGTATGATTTTATACATGCGAACAGTTTAAGCTCGTTTGTGAGTATAATAAACCACAAGTTGTTTAAATGTATTTTTAGTACTTCACTATGGTGTGATTTTTGGTGCTCTGCAGAGGAACGCAGGGGACGCAATTTGGAACACAGAGCTGAGAAGCACTGTTATCCTGTACCAGTCTGGTGGGCCTGCAGCACGGTTGGAAATAACCACTACAAGGACCTGCAGCGCAAGTATCTGATAATATCCAAGAGAACTACGTGACTGATTTACTTTTACTAGACATTCTGCTAGTAGACCATCTATCCCGGGAGCTTTTTCATTCGGGAATGAGCTAAGCGCCACGTCTAGTTCCATCAATGACAGCGGCTGATCTAAGTAGACTGCATGCTCCACCGAGAGCCGTGGGGTAGTGATACCAGCAATAGTTTACAATACCCTGAGGGTCCGTTGCTTACTTAGATTGATATAAAGTTTTATAGTACGCGTTGGAATACCGCCAGAATATCCAAATCTGTTTTACCAAGGATCCATCAGGGCCATAGATGGACATAATTTTCGATGGGCCATCCTGTGCCGGAACAATCCTAGCCAACAGCCTGCCAGAGCTCTCACCAGCCTCAAAGTATTTTTGCTTAAGAAAGAAGCGTCTATTGTCAGTAGTATGAAGTAAATGTTCCTTTAGGTCTGCCTGTGCTGTCACCAGTGACTTCTCATGCTCACGTGAGAGGTGGTTGACAAATCTCTTTTCCATTTCCGTGACTAGGTCTTGGAGCTGTTTTAATGTGTCTCTGGTCTTTGTTTTATGGCTACTAATCCGCTGTATGTAGAGTCACGGATAAATGCCTTACAGGTATCCCACACCACTACCACCGGTGCCGACCCAACATTATTTGGAGTTCCTCCAAGATACCTCCCACATCGTCCACCAGCTGCAGCCAAAAAGGGTTGAGTCTCCATGTACCAACACCGAAAGGTCTCTTTACACCCAACTGGAGCACTACAAGCATAGGGGAATGATCAGATAGACTTCTCGGCAGATAGTCAGCATCCACCAACAAAGATAGCATATCCGTGGATCCAATAGCCAGGTCTATCCTAGAAAGAGAATAGTGTGAGCTGGAAAAACATGAGAATCGGCGTATATCCGGATTCCTCACTTGCCAAATATTGTGTAAATCTAGCTCTCGTAATACTGTGGCAAAATTTGTATCTCTGCCCCCGACACTCCCAATCTGTCCAGCCTTGCGGATGGACAATTATTAAAATCCCCTATAATTAAAAAGGGACATTGAGGGAGTTTCTCAACAAAGGCCATTATCTCTTTCAATACTTCACCATTATAGCGGGGCGGGATATATACTGCCGCTAAGACAAATTAGGAGTGGTAAGTATCAGGTGCAATACAGGCACACGTATCTTTCCCTCGGATCTATACGAGATGAGTGGAATACAAGAACACTCACCCCTCTGGAATGTGTGGAGAATGTTGAATAATAGGAATGACCCACCCACGGTTTGCGCAGCAAGTGGGTAGAGATGGGAATCAAATGTGTCTTTGACAGGCGGTGGCGGAGAATGGAATGGCACTCTATGTACTCTTTCAATGGCAAATACACGATAGTCATTGCCAAATTTAAGACTCAGCCAATCTTCAAAAAACACCACTGGGTCTGACCTCTCAGCCGTTTCTGGGACCCCGATCACCCTGAGATTATTTCTGCGCAGCCTGTTTTCTAGGTTGTCGGTCTTGGACATCAATAAAGACACATTATATATAATTCTGCTGAGACCCCTCTTTACTGGGGGTAGATGATCCTCAATAGTGCTCACTCTATCTTCCATCGCCTTAATCCTTTCATTCACCTGCCTGAGGTCTTGTCTGATAAGGGAGACATTTTCCTGTAAGCTGGCCATATTTGTATTAAGAATGTGTAGAGAACTGCTGCAATGCTTCACCGCATTAAAAATATATTTGATAGTTTCACTTATTTCCAGGAGCAGCAGGGTTCTCCAGCTCCATGTGTGTAGCTGGTGTCTCAACTAAGGGGGCACTTTCCTGCTTATCTTGCCCCCCTGTTGATGATGTGGCCACCATCTTGGGGACCATAAATGACCTTTCAGGGCCTGCAGAATAGTCTGATATGGACTCATCCCCTATGGGTTTTGCTAGGGAACTGATCGTTGGTGTCGGAGGGGGGCACAGGGGAGGAACGCATGTATCTACCTAAGCGGGCCGCAAGCTCCGCAGCCCGCACCTCCGCCGTGTCGCCATCTTGTTGAACAGCACTACAGACCAAGGATGGTGCAGGATACTAGAGAAGCAGGACTGGAGCTTCTCAGAGCTGTGTCCTCTCACATGCCTGACCAGGCCACACCCCATAAGCTAATATTTAAATGGTTATTGAAGCGTGGAGTTAGAGGCGTGGCTCAGTTTGAAAAAAAATTGAAGAAATGCACGCCGCACATATTGACCCTCTTTGTGAATTTTTAAAAGTTGGGAGGTATGAGTATACAGGGGGTCACACATCTCTGTATACAGGTGCCACACATTACTATATACTGTACAATGTACAGTAGGTCACATATCTCTGTATACAGCATAAACGGGGGTCAGACAACTCTGAATACAGGGGGCCACACATCACTATATACAATGTACAGGGGGTCACACATCACTGTATACACTGTACAGGGGGTCACATATCTCTATATGCAGTGGTGGAGGTCACACATTACTGTGATCAAGGGTACCTTATAAACAGTATATAGTTATGTGTCCTAATTGTACACTGTATAAAGAGATGTGCAAACCACCCTCCCCCTTTCTTTCCCTGTACACTATATATAATGACAATGTGATCCTCCAGTGCAGCGGGTCACACATTACTATATACAATGTACAGGGGGGTCACACATCTCTAAATACAGTGTGCAGTGTAGCCACATACTGCAGCGGGGCATGGGAGCAAATAGTTTCCTGCCCCGCCGCTGATCACCGCCATAGGCTTTAGGCCTAGTAGGCCTGAGGCCTATGCGGAAGTGATGCGGCGTGATGATGTCATTGCGCGCCTATGCCGGGATGCAGCACAGTGACGTGTAGTATTTAGTTTTTTTGTTTTTGTTTTGTGGGCATGTCCTATTCTTGTCTGTTTTGTGGACAAGAATAGGCATTTCTACAATGGGCCGCATTCCGTTCCGCAATTTGCGAAACAGAACGAGGAGCAGCTTCCGTGTTTTACGGATCCGCTGTTTACAGACCGCAAAACATATACGGTCGTGTGCATGAGGCCTAATGCTGTAGCCATGTTGGTTACGGGCATTACAGTGATTGGCTGGCTGGAACTCATCATTGGGTCAGTCTTAGTCAGGGAGAGCTGTGCTGTAGAAGGGAAAAATAGTGTAGGGAATTCAATTTTATATTTTTGTTAGGCAGGGTTGGTGTTAGAGACCCAAAAGCCTTTTTTTTAAGGACTATTTTTGTGTCTGGCAGCAATATATATTTTTAGCGCAACCTGCGCTAAATTGCGTGCGATTGTTAGAGACCCAAAAGTCTATTTAAGGACTATTGTTGTATCTGGCAGCAATATATATTTTTAGCGCAATCTGCGCTAAATAGCGTGCAATTGTTTGGCCGCTGCAGACAGCGACATTATCTGCACTACATCTTCTGCGTAGCATGTGCGCATCCTAAAAATATCTGTGACATCCACTGTACTTTTTCCGAAGACGGAACAGCGACAGCGACATTATCTGCGAAACATCTCCAGTTTAACGGGTGCGCATACTAAAAATATCTGTGAAATCCTGTGTATTTTTTCCAAAGACGCTGCTGACAGCGATATTATCTGCGCTACATCTCCTGTTTAACTTGTGCGCATACTAACAATATTTGTGACATCTAGTGTACTTTTTTTGTTGACGGTGTCCGCTGCAGACAGTTACATTACCTTCGCTACATCTCCTGTTTAATGTGTGCGCATACTAAAAATATCTGTGAAATCCAGTGTACTATTTCCTTAGACGCTGCGGACACTGACATTGCCTGGGCTACAGCTCCTATATAACGTTTCCGCATCCCAAATATCTGTGACATTGACTGTAATTTTTTCTTAGCCCCTGTTGACAGCAGCGCCATTACCTGTGGTACCTCTCCGGTATAACGTTTCTGCATCCCAAATATCAGTGACATTGGCTGTAATTTTTTCTTAGCCACTGGTGACAGCAGCACCATTACCTGTGGTACCTCTCCAGTATAACTTTTCCGCATCCCAAATATCTGTGACATTGACCGTAATTTATTTACTCATACACTTAAAAAAACTGCGCTACTGTACATGTGACATACTTGCAAGCATATATACCATTTGATATGATGAAGGCGAGCAGTAAGGGACAGGGAAGTGGCCGTGCTGCTGATGGAGCACGCAGTGGCTGTGGCCCTGGTCGCGGTGAAAGTGTGCCTGCTGGCAGAGCACAAGAAAAACACTCATCCACAATACTAAGCTTCATGTCCCAGTTTGCAAAGCAGCACAGGACACCACTCTCTAAGTCAGACCAGTGAGAGCAGGTGGTCGGTTGGATTGCAGCAGATAATGCTTCCAGTCGGTTAAGCACCACCCTGTCTTCCACAAAGTCCAGTCTCAGTCGACAAGAGTCTGGTCAACAGAATCCTCACCCTGATCCTCCTTCCTCCTATCATGGAGAGTATTTGCAAACAAGTGATCCCACACTCGGATATTCCGAGGGGCTGTTTTCATCGCCATTCCATAATTTGGGCCTCTCGCCAAACCCGCTTGAAGAGGGACATGAGGATGATTCCCAAACTCTTAAGCATCCACCATCAGAAAAAGATGACGGTGGGCAACGGCAAGGTGGATGATGATGATGATGAGACAGGTGTCAATAAGTGAGGTTGTTGTTAGGTCAACAAGTCAGGAGGATGACGAGAGTGAGGAAGTGGAAGAGGAGGTGGTGGACGATGAGGTCACTGACCCAACCTTGGAAGGTGGCAAGCCGAGCAAGGACAGCAGTACAGAAGGGAAGGGATCCGCAGCACCGCAACAGGCTGGAAGAGGCAGTGGGGTGGCAAAAGGGAGAAGGCAGGCCACACCAAACAGGCCCGTAACTGTTCCCCGGAGCACCCCCTTGCGGAAATATCCCTTGCCAAGGGGTAGGTGTTCTGCAGTCTGGCGCTTTTTTGATGAAAGTGCGGACGAGAAAAGAATTGTTATTTGCAACCTGTGCCGTACCAAAATGAGCAGGGGTGTGAACACTAGCAACCTCACCACCACCAGCATGATCCGCCGAGTGGCATCAAAGCACCCTAATTGGTGGGCCGAACACCTGGGTCTACAATTGGTGGCTGCGGGTAACACCACTGCCTCCTCTTCCCCTGTGTTACGTGATGGCCAATCCCCTGTCCAAGACGCAGGCCCAGATGCCTCCCACCCTGCACCTGGAGCTTCGCAAGCACCATCAGCTAGTACATACACTTCTGTGTCCCAGAGCAGGGGACAGATGTCCATACCCCAGGCCTTTGAACGAAAGCGGAATACCCAGCCACCCACCCACTGGCCATAGCACTAAATTGCACAACTTTTCAAATTACTGGCCCTGAAAATGTTGCCATTTAGGCTTGTGGACACTGAGGCTGTCTACAGCCTAATGGCAGCCGTCCCTCGTTACTCAGTCCATAGCTGCCACTATTTTGCCCGGTGTGCCATCCCCGCCTTACACCAGCATGTGTCCCGTAACATCACCCGTGCCCTGACAAATGCAGTTATTGGGAAGGTCCACTTAACGACTGACAGAAGGACAAGTGCTTGTGGCCAGGGACACTACATTTCCCCGACGGCACACTGGTTGAAGGTTGTGGAGGCCGGGAGCGAGTCGTACCCTGGGATAGCACAGGTGCTTCCCGAAGAACAGGAAGTGAGAGGAGAGTGAGTCAAGAGGGAGGTCGGGTGTGAGAGACTTGCCCCTGCCGGGTGAGCTTTCACAAAAGAGAGATAAGAGACCTGACAAAGATAAGTTGCAGCACAAGGAAAGCTGAGGAGAGAGAGAGAGAGAGAAGCTCACACACATACCATGCCTAGCCCACGTGTTCAACTTAGTGGTTCAGAAGTCTCTCAAAACCTACCCCAATTTACCTGAGCTACTGGTAAAGGTGCGCCCCGTGTGTGCCCATTTCCGAAAGTCATCTACAGCTGCCACCAGTCTGGCAACGCTGCAGCAGTGCTTGCAATTGCCAGCTCACCAACTGTTGTGCGATGTGAGCACGCGCTGGAACTCCATGTTCCACATGTTGGCCTGGCTATGTGAGCAACAGAGGACAGTAGTGGAATACCAGCAGCAACATGGTCGCCTTTCCAATCAGCTTCCACTCTTCACAAGCGACGAGTGGGCACGGATGTCTGATCTCTGTGAGGTTTTTTATGCAACTTTGAGGAATCAACACAGATGGTGAGCGGCGATGCCGCTATTATCAGCTTAACCATCCCACTTCTGTGTCTATTGAAATGTTCACTCCTGGAAAAGGTGGAAATTTGGGAAGACAGTATGCAGGGTGATAGCCTGACCACCCTCATTTCTTATTCTCAGTGCGAATTGGATGATGAGGAGGAGGAGGAGCAGGAGACGGTTGTCTCCACTACAGAGGGTAGTACTCATAGCATGTTTATTCCATCTGCTGGTTTTTAATCAGAGTGAGTATAAAGCTGAATGTGTACTCACATTGCCTGCTAGTAGCCATCTGGCTCCAGGAGGAGTGCACAGTTGGCTCGGCATGCATGTTGGTACCTGCATCCCTGGATCTAATGGAGGCTGTTACAGCACCAGAAGGGGTTAATGAGTGCGGTTTATACCAGCATGCATGCTGGGCCCACACTCCCTGCATTTTGTGTGGCTGTCGTGGCCCATAACAGGTAGGACTTAGCGTTAGGAGGATTTTATGTGGCTGTCATGGCCCATAGCAGGTCAGATTTATTGTTAGTACCCACTCTAGGAGACAACCGTGTCGGGGTGAGTGGGCTTACTACCTTTTGATCAAAATGTAAACCAATGTCTCCACTGTTTGCATACGATATCACTAATGTCCTCTTATTGCTCCCATCTTGGGCAGAGCTCTTGTTGCAGAGTGCTGTGCATTTCTGTGTTTGTATGTATAGTTGCCATAGCTACGTGCACCTGCATACAGGGAGTGCTGACTGAACACCCTCCCTTCTGTTTGTTTATGTTTATTCCATCTGTTCAGCATTGATGGGCAGAAGAGGTAGAAGAGGATGAGTAGATTGACTCATTCTCCTTATGAGGACTGCGAAGTCTTGTCTGTTGGGACTCTGGCACACATGGCTGATGTTATGTTATGTTGCCTTTCCCGTGACCCACGCGTTATACGCTTTTTTGCAGACACCGATTACTGGTTGTTCACCCTTCTCGACCTCCTCTACAAAGAGAACTTCTCATCTCTCATTCCTGTGGTGTAGAGGACCAGCAAGATTGTGCAATACCAGAAGGTCCTTGTGGTAAAATTGCTCCAAAAATCTCCAGCTGACAAAGCTGGCGGCAGAGTACGTAGTTCCTTGGACAACTGAGGAGGGGAGGGGAGGTGAACACACAGCAGCTCCAACAGAGGCAGGGCAACACTCTCCAAGGCCTGGGACAGTTTCATGACACCTCACCAGCACCCTTACCCTGATGCGCAGCCTACTGTCACAAGGAGAGAAAACTTTTGGAAGATGGTGAAGGAGTGCTTCGTCCTTAATGATCCCTCTGTGCCTTACAACTATTAGGTGTCCAAGCTGGACACATGGCACAAACTGGCGCTCTACGCTAGAGATGTCCCGGACTATTCGCCCGCGAACAGTTCCCGACGAACATCGCATGTTCGCGTTTACCACGGCGGGTGAACATATGCGATGTTCGGTCTGCCCCCTATACGTCATCATTGAGCAAACTTTGACCCTGTACCTCACAGTCAGCAGAAACATTCCAGCCAATCAGCATACCCTCCCTCCCAGACCCTCCCACCTACTATCAAAAAGCAAGGAAAGCATCCATCTTAGATCCATTCTGAAGCTGCAGTGTAAGGCCCTATTCACACGTCCGCAATTTTGTCTGCATCCATTGTGAATGGGGCCGGACGTAATGCGGAGAGCACACTATGTGCTCTCCGCTTCTGCATTTGCGGAATGTTCCACAGGATTGGCGTATAGCAAATGTGGTGCCAATATTCAAAAAGGGTCCAAAAACAGAGCCTGGAAATTATAGGCCGGTAAGTTTAACATCTGTTGTTGGTAAACTGTTTGAAGGGTTTCTAAGAGATGCTATTTTGGAGTATCTCAATGAAAATAAGCAAATAACACCATATGAGCATGGCTTCATGACGGATCAGTCATGCCAAACTAATTTAATCAGCTTCTATGAGGAGGTAAGTTCTAGACTTGACAGCGGCGAATCAATGGATGTCGTATATCTGGACTTCTCCAAAGCATTTGACACTGTACCTCATAAAAGGTTAGTATATAAAATGAGGATGCTCGGACTGGGAGAAAATGTCTGTATGTGGGTAAGTAACTGGCTGAGTGACAGAAAACAGAGGGTGGTTATTAACGGTAGATACTCAGATTGGGTCACGGTCACTAGTGGGGTACCTCAGGGGTCAGTATTGGGCCCTATTCTCTTCAATATATTTATTAATGATCTTGTAGAAGGCTTGCACAGTAAAATATCTATTTTTGCAGATGACACTAAACTGTGTAAAGTAATTAACACTGAAGAGGACAGTTTTCTGCTACAGAGGGATCTGCATAGATTGGAGGCTTGGGCAGAGAAATGGCAGATGAGGTTTAACACTGACAAATGTAAAGTTATGCACATGGGAAAGAATAATGCAAGTCACCCGTACATATTAAATGGTAAAACACTCGGTAACACTGACATGGAAAAGGATCTAGGAATTTTAATAAACAGCAAATTAAGCTGCAAAAACCAGTGTCAGGCAGCTACTGCCAAGGCCAATAAATAATGGGTTGCATCAAACGGGGCATAGATGCCCGTGATGAGAACATAGTCCTACCACTTTACAAATCTCTAGTCAGAACACATATGGAGTACTGTGTACAGTTCTGGGCTCCTGTGAACAGGGCAGGCATAGCAGAGCTGGAGAGGGTTCAGAGGAGGGCAACCAAAGTAATAACTGGAATGGGGCAACTACAGTACCCTGAATGGTTATCAAAATTAGGGTTATTCACTTTAGAAAAAAGACGACTGAGGGGAGATTTAATAACTATGTATAAATATATCAGGGGTCAGTACAGAGATCTCTCCAATCATCTATTTATCCCCAGGACTGTGACTGTGACAAGGGGACATCCTCTGCGTCTGGAGAAAAGAAGTTTTGTACACAAGAATAGAAAAGGATTCTTCACGGTAAGAGCAGTGAGACTATGGAACTCTCTGCCTGAGGAGGTGGTGATGGTGAGTACAATAAAGGAATTCAAGAGGGGACTAGATGTATTTCTGGAGTGTAATAACATTACAGGCTATAGCTACTAGAGAGGGGTCGTTGATCCAGGGAGTTATTCTGATTGCCTGACTGGGGTCGGGAAGGAATTTTTTTCCCCTTAAGTGGGGAAAATTGGCTTCTGCCGCACATTTTTTTTTTTTGCCTTCCTCTGGATCAACTTGTAGAAAACAGGCCGAACTGGATGGACAAATGTCTTTTTTCAGTCTTATATACTATGTTACTATGTTAAGTGCCCAAAATTAGAAGGAACCGGACAGAGCAAGCTTTTTTATCTATCTCCCCATGCAAGGATTCAATTCAATACACGTCCCCTGATAGGGGACTTAACAAAGATTAAATGGTAAGAATAGTAGTTCACACTATTTGTATTTGTGCACAGTACATTGCGCGGCGCACGCGCAGTGCCCCAAATTGGAAGTAAGAGGACCGACCAATCATCTTTCTCCATCTCCCGATTCCTAAAATCTATTCAATACACGTCCTCTGATAGGGGACGTAACAGGGATTAAACTGATCGGAATACTACTACTTAACACACCACTCATATAAGGTGGCACAGTATATTGCATGGCGCAAGCGCAGTGCCCCAAATTGGAAGGAAGAGGACCGACTAACCATCTTTTTCCATCTCCCGGTTGCTAAAATCTATTCCATACATCGGCCCTGATAGTGGACAAAACAGAGATTAAACTGGTAAGAACAGATTTTTTTTTATTTAAAAAAAAGAGGACAGCCTCTGTGGAGCTGGGTATTTTTTGGCCGCGATACTGAACGCTCATGCGTCCTTTTGCGGAGGTGACAAACCTGGTCAGTCAAACCCAAGGCAACATCATTGACCTCATCCCATATGCATTTTTTCTGGAGCGTGCCCTGCGAAGAGTGCTGGATCAGGCCGTAGATGAGCATGAAGAGGAAGAGTTGTGGTCACGATCACCACCAGAAGCAGCCTTGTCGTCGATTGCTGGACCTGCGGCAACGCAGAGAGAGGAGTCTGAAGAAGAGGAGTCAGAGGAGGAAGATTGCTTTGAGGAGGTGGAAGACAAACCACAGCAGGTGTCCCAGGGGGCTTGTTGTCACCTTTCAGGGACCCTTGGTGTTGTACGTGGCTGGGTGGAGGAAGAGACCTTCAATGACGTCAGTGAGGACAAGGAACAGGACATGGCTAACTTGGTATCCAACCTTGTGCAAATGGGGAGTTTGCGGTTGTGCAAATGGACTGTTTGCGGTTGTTTGCGGTGCACTAAACGGGGAGTTTGGTCTGTCAGAGTTTGGTCTGTCACTGTGAAGCGGGTGTAACCCTTACACTACCTGATCAATACAACATCATATCTGATCGTATACACACTGGATGTTTTAAAGCATGTTATTCCAAACAACTACGTCAACTACGTAATTTTACATGGGAGTTTTGCCATGGACCCCCCTCCGGCATGCCACAGTCCAGTTGTTAGTCCCCTTGAAACAACTTTTCCATCACTATTGTGGCCAGAAAGAGTACCTTTGGGTTTCTAAAATTTGTGGAAGATTGCATTCGCTGTTCGCGAACTGAAAATTTTATGTTCGCAACATCTCTACACTACACCTTGGAGGTGCTGACCTGCCCTGCCGCCAGAGTTTTGTCATAGTGGTTATTCAGTGCTGCTAGGGGCATAATAACTGATAAGCGCATCCACCTGTCAACTGAAAATGCTGACCAGTTGACTATTATCAAAATTAACAAGGCCTGGATTGCCCCTGACTTCTCTACTCCACCAGAGGAAAGCGGCTGAACATAAAGGCACTTTAAATGTATTCCCATGCACCCGTTCCACCACAAAAAAGGTTATATGGTTAAATCTTCCTTTTCTCTTCCTCCTCTTCCTCCTACATCATATTAACATGCTTATTAGGCTGCCCTCGCTCCTAATGTTTTAGAGAGTCAGCTCAGCAGCAGACCCTCAACCATAATATTTTAGATGGTCATCTCAGCAGCAGGCCCTTGCCCCTAATGTTTTAGATAGTCATCTCAGCAGCAGGCCCTCACCCCTAATGTTTTAGATGGTCAGCTCAGCAGCAGGCCCTCACCCATAATTTTTTCCATGGTCAGATCAGCAGCAGGCACTCACGCCTAATGCTTTAGATGGTCAGATCAGCAGCAGGCCCTAGCCTCTAATGTTTTAGATGGTCAACTCAGCAGCAGGAGCTCGCCCCTAATGTTTTAGAAGGTCAGCTCAGCAGCAGGCCCTAGCCCCTAATGTTTTTGAGGGTCACCAGCAGGCCATCAATCATAATTGTTCAAGGGTGTGTATGATGCCCTAATTTATGTGTAATAAAGGGTGTATTGGAGTGCCGGGTTCTTGTAGTTTTTTTGCAGCCCTTTCACTTGATGCATAGGCTTTATGAGTGTAGGAGTCCCACTACCTGAAGAATGGTACCACAATGTGAATGAGTCCCTCCTTTTTATGATATACAGGTTGTATCAGAGTGCCTCTTCTTTGTAATTTTTGGCAGCACTTGCACTTTATATACAAGTAAATATACAGAAAAGAATGTTTCCTAACAATTTTTCTTCTAAAATTTTATTTTATTTTTGTTTTTTTGCGTATTATTGTCAGTCTGTAAAATTTGCGTACTACTCGGACAACACCGTTCCCAGCAGCAACCTGCTAGTCCAAGATGCATCCATGCTGTTCCCAAATAATTTCAGTAGTGTTTCCATCAATTTCTGACCTATTCCTGTGAACCAGACACCCTTCCCTCTTCAGAGCAGTGGGTGCCTGGTTTAATGCTCGGGTTTTCCCTTTGACTTTCATTGTGCTCGGGGGCAGTGTGGGGATAATTACTGTGTGGGGGCAGTGTGGGGGAAATAACTGTGTGGGTAGCAGATTACTATTGGGGGGGGGGTTTACTATATGGAGGCAGTGTGGGGGCAAATTACTATATGGGGGCAGTGTGGGGGGCGTTGCTATTGGGGAGGCCCTGTAGGGGCAATTCTATTACAGGGACAAATTAGGGGACTATTTTTGGGGACACTATGCAGAGATCATTACTTGGAGAACAATATAAGGTGTTATTATTACTGGGGGCACTCTAGGGGGCATTATAACTGCTGTGGACACTATAGGGACATTTGGGGTCATTCCTCAAACTGGTGTAAAGTAGAACTGGCTTAGTTGCCCATAGCAACTAATCAGATTCCACCTTTCATTTTTGACAGCTACTTTGGAAATCCAGTTCTACTTTACAGCAGTTTGATAAATGACCACAATTATGTCAACTGGGTAACTATTTTCTCTGCAGTTTAGTACCTGGGGCATTGGGGAGCACAACAGGCTCAGTATTAGGAGTGGCAGCAGGATGACATTGTTGGGACACCAGGATGGGGAGCTTGATGGAAAAATTGAGAAATCTAACATGTCTGTGTAACAAACTCTGTAAATGCGTTATGCAGCTGAAAGAATTTGTCATGGCGATCTGGGTCAAATGGAGGAGAAGAGGAAAGAGAAGGTCTACATGACAGGAAATGTCACTGGATGTATGCGGTATGTGGTGCTGTATTCTCCTCCAAGTCTTTTTTTTATTATAATTATATGTATTTTAAATTTAGTTACCAAAAATCTTTCAGTTTAGGAACCAATTTGGGGTATTTTTTTTAGTTTGGAGATGTCATATGGCATAGGAAGAGACTGTGGTGCTCAAGAAACACCACAGCCTCTTTATACAAAAAAAAATAAAAAATGGAAGGAAGGGGCCCAAGTTGGGTAGACAGCCCCGGGCCTATCATACACTTAATCCGCCCCTGCACATATCACTATAGTGGAGGAAGGAGAGGGCACATATTTACAGATGGTGAGACAAGTGACTGCTGCTTACCCCAGCCATACCGACAACTCAGAAGGGGTTAAAGCTCCTGCCCATTTGGTATGTCTGAAATAAACATGACTGTGATAGGATCACACTATAAGAGACCATAAACAGGACATACACTTAGATTCCTTATAGTTTGTGGTCCTCAGTACTTCCCTGGCTCTACTATGTCCTCACATACAGCAGGATCATCTCCGTAAAAGAGAGACAGAGGGGGCGGAGTCTGCAGACAGCATCAGCCATGGGCGTAGCTATAGGGGCTGCAGAGGTAGCAGTCGCTACCGGGCCCAGGAGCCTGAGGGGGCCCAAAGACCCTTGTGCCGCATAAGAAGATACACAAAGCACTGAGGGAAGGGGGGCCCAAGCTGAACTCTTGCACCAGGGCCTATTAGCCGTTAGCTACGCTCCTGGCATCAGCCATTGCCGCTTCTCCTCAGTCTCCCTTCATCCTGTAAAGTTCATTTATTGCTGCTTTTAACAAGTTTTCCTGCTAAGCCCCTGCCAGCCTTGCACAGCCAGGAGTACCATTCACAGCAGAAGGCGCCTCTGACACCAGCACAGGGTGCTTCTAGGACCCAGACAGCAGCACAGGCTTCGGGCATGGACGAGGTAGCTTCTCCATGGCACGTGCAGTGATGGATGAGAGAGGTTGCTGTGAGAGCAGGACAGGAGGGGGCAAGGTTTACAATAACAAGAAAACCAAATTTTCTTAAGAAGATACATTAGTAAGTGTAATATATCCCACATTTCTTTACAGTTTTAATACGTGCTAACAGAGTGGCCAACCCCTTTAATTTAGATCATAGACAGACACTTATTTCAGTGGTTGCCGTGCTTGCAAACTAAACAAAAAGTACTGGACTATATGCACTCCAATGGTGCCAGCCACCAGAGAGGCCAGGACTGCAGGGTGGTCATAACCATGGAAATGAGCAGAGTATAATGTGATGGAAAAATGAAGACAGCCAGCAAAGGAGGCAATATGGATAATCACAATACATTAGTAAGTGCCTTGTATTAACTTTCTCTACATGATAAATGTCACTTGCTGAAGCGACACAACCCCTTTAATGACTTATATTGACAGGGAGCGTTCTACAGGATTGGCACTTAGCAAATGTGGTGCAAAAAGGGGGTCAAAAACAGAGCCCGCACTATAGGCTGGTAAGTTAAACGTTTGTCATAGGTAAACTGTTTGAAGGTTTTCTGACACATGCTACCTTTGAGAACCTCAATGAAAATGCAGCATGGATTCATGAAGTATCGGTCATGTCAAACTAATTTTATCAGTTTCTATTTGGAGGTAACTTCTAGACCAGTGATGGCAAACCTATGGCACGGGTGCCAGAGGCGGCACTCAGATTGGGTCACTGTCACTAGTGGGGTACCACAGGTGTCCGTATTGGGCCCTATTCTCTTCAGTATATTTATTAATGATCTTGTAGAAGGCTTACACAGTAAAATATAAAATTTTGCAGATGACAATGTAATTAACACAGAAGAGGACAATCTACTGCTACAGATGGATCTGGATAGATTGGAGCCTTGGGCAGATAAGTGGCAGATGAGGTTTAACATTGACAAATGTAAGGTTATGCACATGGTAAGAAATCATGAAAGTCACCAGTACATACTAAATGGCAAAACACTGGGTAACACTGACATGGAAAAGGACCTAGGACAGCAAACTAAGCTGCAGAAACCAGCGACAGGCAGCTGCTGCCAAGGCAAATATTATTATAGGGTGCATCAAAAGAAGTATAGATGCCAGTCATGAAAGCATAGTCCAGCCACTTTACAAATCACTAGTCGGACCACACATAGAGTATTGTCAGTGGTGTGCCTAGGGCGTTTGGCACCTGGGGCGGGTCCTTTCTCTGGCACCCCCCCCCCCCCCCCAATACTTGACCATATACCTCTTACATCCAGGGACATCTCCTGTCATGTAGACCTTCTCTTTCCTCTTCTCCTCTGTTAGACGGCCATGACAAATTCTTTCAGCTACATCTCGTCTCCACAGAGTTTGTAATACAGACACGTTAGATTTCTACATTTTTCCATCAACCTCCCCATCCTAGTGTCCCGACAATGTCATCTTGCTGCCGCTCCCAATACTCTGCCCGTTGTGCTCCCCAATGTCCCAGGTACTGTACTGTTGAAAAAATAGTGACCCCAGTAGACATAATTGGGGTAATTTATCAAACTGGTGTAAAGTAGAACTGGATTTCCAAATGAGTTGTCAAAAATGAAAGGTGGAATCTAACTGGTTGCTATGGAGAACTAAGCCAGTTCTACTTTACACCAGTTTGATAAATTACCCCAAATGTCCCTATTTTGTACACAGCAGTTATAATGCCCCCTAGAGTGCCCCCAGTAATAATATCACCCTATATTGTGCTCCAGGCAATAATCTCAGTATAGTGTCCCCAGAAATAATAGAATTGCCCCTACAGAGCCTCCCCAATAGCAATGCCCCCCACGCTGCCCCCATATAGTAATTTCTCCCACACTGCCACACCATAGTAATTTGTCCCCCCCCCACGGTAATTTCCCCCACACTGCCGCCATATAGTAAATTGCCCCACACAGTAATTTCCACCACACTGCCCCCATACAGTAATTTCCCCCACACTGCCCCTATACAGTAGTTTCCCACACACTGCCCCTATAGAGTAGTTTCCCCCACACTGCCCCCATACAGTAGTTTCTCCCACACTGCCCCTATCCAGTAGTTTCCCCCACACTGACCCCATACAGTAGTTTTCCCCACAATGCCTTCATACAGTAGTTTCCCCCACACTGCCTCTCTACAGTATTTTCCCCCACACGGCCTCCATACAGTAGTTTTCCCCATACTGCCCCCATACAGTAGTTTTCCCCACAGGCAGTGTATAGGGGCCAGCCCCATACAGTTGTTTCCCCCACACTGCCCCCACACAGTAATTTCCCCCACACAGTAATTTCCCCCAAATAGTAATTTCCCCCACATAGTAGTTTCCCCCACACAGTAGTTTCCCCCACAATGCCCCCATACAGCATTTTTCCCCACACTGCCCCATACAGTAGTTTTCCCCACACTGCCCCCATACAGTAATTTCCCCCACACAGTAATTTCCCGCACACAGTAATTTCCCCCACATAGTAATTTCCGCCTATGGCAGTGATCGGCGGCGGGGCAGGGAACTATGCGCTCCCGTGCCCGCCGCAGCATGTGAGCCGCGTCGGCACTCCAGCAATGAGCGCTTCCATTTGTATTTATGGAAGCGCTCGTTTCTGGCACCCCCCTGATTGCCGGCACCCGGGCACTCCACTGAGTATTGTGTACAGTTCTGGGCTCCTGTGAACAAGACAGACATAGCAGAGCTTGAGAGAATTCAGAGGAGGGCAACTAAAGTAATATCTGTAATGGGTGGACTATAGTACCCAGAAAGATTATCAAAATTAGGGTTATTCAGTTTGGAAAAAAGGAGAATTTGGGGAAATCTAATAACAATGTATAAATTCATCAAGGGTCTGTACAGAGATCTTGCCCATGATCTATTTATACCCAGGACTGTGACGAGGGGACATGCAGCGTCCCACTTGATGCGTGTACGTGGGTAGAGCAAAGTTGTCATATAATATTTTATGCCATGCTGTATTGCACCTTTATGTAAAATCCCTGTTAACAGGCTGTTAGGTGCACTGCACATATTCCACCACTAGATGGGGAGAGCATGACTATATATGTCAGGCCTAGTCAGGTAGTTGTAGGAGTGAGAGTGCAGTTGCTAGTTGGTTATGAGACAGTGTTAGTTGAAGTCAGCTTAAAGGGGTTCTCCGGGAATTAAGAAAATGAAAATATCTAGATATTACTTTATTATAGATATATTCCTAAATACCTTTCATTAGCTATATTGGTTCGTTTTGTCTAGGGAGCAATCAATAGGATAAATAAAATGGCCACCGTCCTATTAGTACAAACAAAACCTGTCCTAGTCACACAGAAAGACAAGTTACTTCACAACACTGAGCTAAAGAGCTGCCACATCCTCATCTCTGCTCTGCTTGTTCGGCGATTTTTCATGATCCTGAATACAGCCGATAAGATCTTCCGCTGAATCTCTGAAGGAAAGGAGCTCATTGGTACACAGAGGATGGACAGGACAGACTGTGTTAATGAAGACTGCATACAAATGCTGCTGCTCATTACTCACATCTCCACCATCCTCTTTGTACTTCATGTCTCCTCATGAACTCCATTCCTACAGATATTCAGGATCATAAATCCTGACAAGTAGATCATAGAGGAGGATGAAGCAGCTCTTTACATCAGTGTTGGGAAGTAACTTGTCCTCCTGTGTGATTAGGACAGGTTTTTGGTGTACTAATAGGACAGCGGCCATTTTGTTTCTCCTAATAATTGCTCCCTAGACAAAATGAGCCAATATAACTAATGAAAGGTATTTGGGAATATATTCATAATAAAGGATTATATAAGTATTTTCATCTTCTTAATTCTCGGAGAACCCCTTTAAGTGAGAAGGAGTGAGTAAAGTCGATAGCCATTTTACCAGGCTTTAAGGACCTTTGGATTCAAGGTGAAGGATTTATTAGCTTCCGGCAGCCTAACTATTCATAGTCTGGAAAAAAAGGATCAGATTCAGGACTAAATACAAGCGAGTACACAACCTCCTACCCTAGCCTAAGATATAGCCACATATATAGCCTGTTACCTGGATATACAGCATTCAACCTCCATATACATGGGAGACTGTTTATATCTGGATGTAAATTGCTGTCAAGAACCTTAATACAGTAAAGTTCCTAGTTGGATTGGAACCCTGTCTCATTCTTTCATTTCCATACTGCAACCACTCTCATCTTTTCGCACCCCCAAGGTGCTGGCGTCACAATTCTACCGAATTCAGAGGCCCAGCCGCACAAGCACACAGAAATCCAATCACCTAATCAAGGGCACCTCAGTCACTACCTGGCCGGTGTCCCCTATAATAGCGTGTGCCCCGGAGAATCTGGTGCTGTTCTCCCCTTCAATGCAGCATGGCCCAGGGAGCTTTAAAACTGTGAGTAAAGAACTAACTGTCATTATTCCTCGGTATACCAACACCTCACAAGTTATCCCCCTGTGGCCTGCGTTGTTGCAGACAACCCCTATGTCTATAAGAAAAAAAGGTTTCTACACAAACATAGAAGAGGATAAGAGCAGTGATGATCAAGAGGGGCCTGGATGTATTTCTGGAGTGTAATAACAATGATTAGTTTTTTTTTTTTTTTCCCTTCCTCTGGATCAATTTGCTCAGATGTCTTTTTTTTAAAGCATCGCTGTTCCTCCTTCCTATCACAAATGTCAAGTCAAGCATGCTGTGTTGGAGCTATTTGGCCTGGGCAAGAGCAGCCACACAGGCGAGCAGTTGCTAAAGTACATAAAGCAGAAAACGTCCCACTGGCTGTGATCCAACTGACTCCAATTGGGCAAGGTGATCAGCGACAATGGGGGTAACATTGTGGCCACCTTGAACCTGGGGGAAATAAAACATGATCCCTGCATGGCGCACATCATTAAACTAGTTGTGCAACTCTTTTTTTTTTTAAAGTACACTGGCTTGCGCAATGCTGACAATGTCCAATGTTGCAGCAACAGAATGGTTTGCAGCTACAGATGCAGCCAAGATCATCTTGATGGTTAATGTATTAAGTAAATAATGACAAGAAAAATATAACTAACTTTTCAATGGATTTCAATTGCTTTTTTCATTAGAGACAAGCACATTTTTCAAATATTCTATTTGGATGGTTTGACGAATTTCCCAAAAAGATTTGATTTAATCCAAAAAAATTTGTGACGAATCGCATTAGAAAACAGCTATTTCCTCGCTGCAGAGAACCTGTATATTGGTGTAGATCACTGTGCATTGCAGAAGCATGCATAAGGGTGTCCGCTGTGGTGGTGAAACAGTAAGTGTGAGTCAGTATGACACGCAGATGACAGGCATCACTCTTAGAATCACTTCACTTATTTGGGCAGTTACGGGGCCAAAACTGACCAAATAACTCAAGTCTGAACTCAGCCTTACAGGCC
Organism: Bufotes viridis; assembly: GCA_033119425.1. Lineage (NCBI taxonomy): Eukaryota > Metazoa > Chordata > Amphibia > Anura > Bufonidae > Bufotes > Bufotes viridis. Next base: position 404,285,960 of record CM065589.1, read on the forward strand.
AATGTTAGTGCTAGGTATGAAGAACCGTGCAGGGGCCCAAGATTCTACTATACAGTGAAAGAGCGCCCTCCTTTTACACCGTTGTCAGCTGATTCCACATAAATTTCTAGAGAACCTGTTCTGTTACACACTAATACAAATAGTGCCCCCCTGACAGAGTGGAGAGGGTGTCAGCAGTAAGTTTGTGTTGATATCACTGTTTATTTTGCCCTTCTTCTGAACCTTCATAGGAACAACCCCAAAAAATTATCCTGTCTTTTGAGCATACACATGGTCAGCATTTGGTCAGTAATCCATCAGTATTGCTAAAGCCCCCCCAAAAAAACAGGAGTGGATCCAAAAGAAAGATGGCACATGATTGGAAAGTTTGCATGCCTTCTGTGTTTTGTACCCAATCCTGCTTTTGGCTTCCAACTCATGAGCGTATCCCGATGCAAAATAGGGACTGTGATACAAGCCTTACAGCTGCTCCAAAGACAGGATCTGTTGTGTTTATCCTTTTTCCATCCTTCTGACAGATCAAAAGAAGGGTAAAATAAATGGTGATGTCAACAAGGCCAAACAGGGACAGTAGTGGCCCCGTCATAGAGTGGGGAGGGTGGAAACAGCATGAGGAGTGAACACAGTGGCCCAGTTACATTATGGGGAGGGTGGCAATCACATGAGAAGTCAACAAAGTGACCCAGTGACACAGTGGTGAGGTGGCAACCGCATGAGGAGTCAACATAGTGGCCCAGCTACATAGTGGTAAGGTCGCAACCACATGAGGAGTCAATGCAGTGGCCCAGTTAAAGAGTGGTGAGATGGCAACCGTATGAGAATTTGTGATCTCCAGTCATAAATGGATAAAAGTTCGCGATCAGAATATTCGCGATCAACACTAAGGGGTAGGCAACTTTCCTCTTGGTTGCTAGGGATGTTGCCAAGTGCCGATATTCACGATAAATTTGAAATAAATTCACGATTAGAATATTCGCAATCAACACTATTTACGAATATATATCACTAGATTCTAAATATTCACAAATTCTCAAAGTGGCGATATTCGCGCTCAACACTAATGAGGAGTCAAAATACTGGTCAGTCACAGTGTGGTGAAGGTGGCAACCGCTTGAAGAGTCAACACAGTGGTCAGTCACAGAGTGGTGAAGGTGTGAATCACATGAGGAGTCAACATAGCAGTCCCAGAGTCACAGAGTGGTGAGGGTGGGAATCGCATTAGGAATCACATGAGAAGTCAACACAGTGGCCCAGTCTCAGTGGTGATGGTGGGAATTGCATGAGGAGTCAACACAGTGGCCCAGTCACAGAGTGGTAAGGGTGGGAATCGAAATTAGGAGTCAACACAGTGGCCCAGTCACATAGTGGGGAGGTGCATGGCAACAGCAGTGGCAGTAACGGCACAAGATGGTGGGTACCAGTAGGAGAACATGGCAACCGAGGCAGCAGGTAAGTGGCATCAAGCGGATCGCATCATCAGAATAGTGGCTGAAGCAGGTGGCCAGAAGAAACGGGTGTCTTTTGACAAAGTTTGGGTGTGGCACACAGAATTACAACCAGTGGCCCTCCAGCTGTTGCTCAGAAATACCTGTGGGGGAATGGTGGAAAGGAAGTTACGGACCTGCAGATACTGGTAAAAAAGGGAGTTAGGCAGCGCAAATTTAGAGTGCAAGTTTTCAAAATCTACTAGCACTGAGTTGGTAAAGAGGCATCCCAGAGTGTCAATGCCACATTCTAGCCATCTAAAGTGATATAGTGAGGGAATATGATTTTCAAGGACTGTGATAGGAAAGGTGAGGGCATCTAAATGTAAACAACCACTAGATTTGAATAGGTAGGACCAAGTGAAGAATGTGGCTTGCATAGTATTAAGGCGCAGGGTGGGGCACAGTCTTAAACCATATGCAGCCAATAGAGATTTCAGGGATTTCCTTCTGATAAAATGCTCCTCTATGTGCAACCATTGGTGGATCGAGGGTGGTAACCACCATTCTGTTGCTTGGTCTAGCTAATTGGCAATGTAGGGTAACTATACAAATCCGGGACACCTAGTCCTCCCAATCGGAGGGGGTGGGGGGGGGGGGCAGCGCTTTCTTGGAAACCCTAGGCCGGGAGCCGCTCCATATAAAACAAGGCATGTCTTCCTGCAATTGCACATTAAGGTGTTTCGAGGACTGCGGAATTTATATAGTATTTTCGGTGAGATTAACATTTTTACTGTGTTTATTTTTGCAATCCAGGATAGTTGCACCAGTGCATATTTAGCATAGTCACTTTGCAGTTCCATTCTTAAATTGCTGATCTTAGATGTAACTAACTCTCTAACAGAGTGTGTCAGCTCTATTCCTACATAAGACAGTGACTTCTTAGCCCAATTGTATTGGAAATGTTTCCGAATGCTATCTCTAAGCTTGTCTGGGACATTAATAGGTAACACATTTGTTTTAGTGACATTGCGATTATAGTAAGATAGTGAGGAATATTGCGTTATGATCTTAGATGCTGCCTCTAGAGTTGACATTATTTGCTTAGAGCCCAATAACATGGGAGCGCTCGCCTACTGGGAAACCCGAGATATCCGAGCAAGTGCGGAGTAGGTCTGCCAGCGGTTCCATAACCAGGGTGAAAATAAGGGGGGACAATGGGCACCCTTTTCTTGTGCCGTTGCTGAACAGGAAAGCTTCGGCTAGAAACCCTGAGGCCAGGAGAAAGTTTGGAGTAGAGGCCGGAGACAGCTGTTAATATGTGCCTTTTGAACCCAAATTTCCGTAACACTCGATCCAGGAACCCCCACTGGACCATATCAAACACTTTTTCAGAATCTAAGTGAAGCAGGCACCTCCCCCCAGGACCCTTTAGGAGACTAGTACTTGTTTTGTGACACCAGTTGCAATAAAGCAACAAGGGCACAGGGCCCCTTTTAGTGATATTGTGGATGTTACCCAGGTCTAGGAATGGCTGAGTGGAATAGGGAGGCCTAAATGTCCCTTAATGTTGGTGCACGTGTCACAGTGCTTTTACCTGGATACGGTGAACCCCAGGCATTGGCCCTGAAGCAATAAAATGGAGGGGGTGTTGATATATGGATGAAGAATAAATCCAGAGTCCATGAAGTTCATAAACAGCTTTACTTTCAATGAACGTTTCTCCAACAGTTTCAGGCTTTGTCTTGGTTCCAGCAGGCTTTAGCATTAACTCTGGCAGGCAAACAAAATTAACTCTAATACATTGGTTGCTCTCTGGCTCTGCTGTGCTGACAAGCTTAAATAGAGTCTCTGTTTCTGCAGGATGCTACAACTGCTCTCTGTAGTCTTACTCTAGATTATTTCGAGGAACTTTTCCTCCTGGCTCCTGATGCTCCAAGCTGTGGCCTCTATATCCAGCAAGCTTAAGGGTGCTCCAGCTGGCTTGCTTTGCTTGGCATGGGCATGTCCAGCAGGGACTTGCACCTGCTGCACACCTTCCCCTAGCTGGGGGTGTACTAGACTGACTACTAACTAACTAGTCCCCTCTCCTACTTAGAGGGAGAGTTAGAATGGAAAGAAGGGTTCCATTCTCTGTAACTGTAGCACTGCCATGCTTGCTGCCACCTACTGGTGAATCAGGTAAATTACATTTGAACAATAACAGTTACTAGAAATAAATATGCACAGTGTTTAGGACCTGAAATAAATATTCATGATGACATGAGGTTAACCAATAAAGACAGTAGCAGGGTGCAAAAGTGATAAATTAGAGTTGAGCGAACCCGAACTGTATAGTTCCGGTTCGTACCGAATTTTGGGGTGTTCGGGACACGGACACGGACCCGAACATTTTCAAAACAGTTCGGGCTCGGATCCGTTGTTTGTCGATTTATTCCCGCTTTCTGAAGGGCAGCACAGCAGCCAATCAGCTAGCGTTTTACTTCTTTCACTAAGAAGCCATCACAGCCATGCCTACTAATGTTAAGCTGGAGTCACCTAGCGCCGCACGTCACTCTGCTCTGATTAGTGTAGGGATAGGATGCAGCTGCTGTGAGGGCGAGATTAAGCAGGGAAAGCTCAGCAAAAAAACCTAATGAAGTGATCGATCTACAGCTATGAATCATTCAACTTCTGCTAGTCAATTGCTCACTGGTTTTTGCTGCACAGAGCGTTTTTCTGTCACTTTTTTCTGGTGTGATTGGCAGCCATTTTGTGTCTTGTGGTGCACCAGCACAAGCTGCCTCCAAGTCCATCAATCCATCAATACTATTTTTTTTTTTTGCTATATCCTGCATCAGGGGCTTGGCTGTGCTTATTGTCACCCCTAGAAACTCAGGATAGACATTTCTATATTTTAATGAGGGGTTAAATTCAATTGCCAAAATAGCAATCCCCTAAATCTGGTGTTCAAGCTGTGGCTATCCAAGTGTAATACTGTCTGGCAAAGGATAGATTTTTTTCTGTGGTGAAATTCAATTGCCAAAATAGCAATCCCCTAAATCTGGTGTCCCAGCAGTGGCTGGCCAAGTTTGATAGTGTCCGGCAAAGGATAGATAAATGTTACAGGGTGCCGAAGGCAAGTTCGGTCTCCCATCAGCTGCAGACCTGCTGCTTAGCGTCGGGAGCGAGGATCTGTGCTCAGCCTTGTTCCTAGGACGGTTTTGCTAGCTGGGAGTCGCCCTGCTCCTAGGTCTGCCTTGAGCGCCGAGCTGATCACTCAGCGCTCGACTCGTCTGTCTGTCGGTCATGTGACGCTGGCCACGTCACATGACCCTCACTTGCCACTATAAATACAGGCAATCTGCTGGCCACAGGTTGCCTGTGATTATTTACTGTCAAGGGCTACTGCTGCTACTATTCCTGTGTGTGTTTGGTTTTGACCCGTATTTGACTCTCCGTATTTGCTCCTGCCTGCTCCTTTGGATTTGCAATGACTTCTTGGTTTGAGCCGGCTTGTATTCCGAATTCTCTGTTTCCCCTTGGATTTGATGTGACCTCCTGGTTTTGAACTCCGGCTTGTTATCTGACTAGGTTTTGTGAGACCCCTACTGTTACTAGGCTACCTCCCAGCTTTGAACCCTTGGCTTGTTTTGGTTGTGTTCGCTGTTCCTGCAGTGTCTGTTTACTTTTTCCTTCTGTCTGCCTGTCGACGTTCTTCCTGTCCTCCGCACTTATCCAGGTGAGGGACCATCGCCCAGTTGCGCTCCGTTACCTAGGACGGGCAAGTGCAAGTAGGTAGGGACAGAGGCGTGGGTGGCAGACAGTAGGTGCACGCTTTCCCTCCCTTTCCGAGACAGAATCACAGGCCCAATTTTCTCATGGACCCCCTACAGAGTCTCACTGATCATGTCCAGAACTTGGCACAAATTTTCCAAGAATTGGGGGAGAGACTTCAAGCTCAAGAGGCTGCCCGGACGCTCCCGATGCCCCCTCCGGCCACTCTTCAAGTAGAACCCCACCTTAAACTACCAGGTTTGCTGGAGACCGACAGGGTTTTGTGGCTTTAAGGGAAAGTTGTAAACTTAACTTTCGCCTGCGGCCTCACACATCGGGTTCTGAGCAACAGAGGGTGGGTATAGTGATTTCCCTCCTTCAGGGTGATCCTCAAGAGTGGGCTTTCTCCCTGCCTTACGACTCCCCCTGCCTTACGACTCCCCTTGCCTTGAACCGTTGACTTATTTTTTCAAGCACTGGGGGTGTTGTACGATGAACCTGACAGAGCGTCCGTAGCTGAGTCCCATCTAAAGGCCCTTTGCCAGGGAGATATGCCAGTCGAAGATTACTGCACTCAATTTCGCAAATGGTGCGTACACTCTGGTTGGAATGAGACGGCTCTCAAGAGTCAGTTCAGGTCCGGTCTCGCAGAGACTATCAAAGATATGTTGGTATGCTACCCTTGTCCTGAGACCTTAGAGGAGACCAAGACCCTAGCTATCAGACTGGACTGATGACTTAGGGAGAGACAGCGGGAACTTCTGTATTTTCCATCGGGTACGTCTAAACCCGAGTCTGTTCCTGTGGGACTTAAGTCGGAGACACCGAAGGACGAACCTATGCAGCTCGGGATGACCCGAGGAGAGCAACGTCGCCGACGGGGAACTTGTTTCTATTGTGGCGACTCCGACCATTGGATCCGTCAGTGTCCTAAGATCCCTCCTTCCGGCAGAGCATCCAAGTTGCAGGGAACTAAGGACAAGGTACTCCCGGAGGTGGTAAGAAGAAAGTTATTGTTACCTATCTCAGTGGCCTTTGGGACCCTTAAGGGGTCAGGCAAGGCGTTCGTTGATTCAGGATCTGCTTTTAGTTTCATGGATCTTAAATTCGCTGAACAGGTCGGTATACCTGTAGTGACTCTTACCACTCCGATTCATGTAGTTGCCATTGACTCCAGTCCTTTGCGGGGGGGAACCGTTAAGTTTTGTACTCCCCAGGTAACCTTGTCCGTAGGGGTGTATCACTCTGAGAGGTGTTCATTTTTTATTCTAAAAAACCTGCCCATTGACGTGGTTTTAGGTATGCCTTGGCTTCAGCTGCACAACCCAGTTATTAACTGGACTATTGGTGAGTTAGAAAAGTGGGGTCCCAATTGTAACTCCTGTTTGTCTTTCATTCAGGCAGGGGTTTCCACCAATTCAATGACAGTGTTGTCATATATTGGGGAGTTTCAGGAGGTTTTTTTTACATCTGAAGTTGAGAAACTTCCTCCCTATAGATCCTATGACTGCGCTATTGATCTTGTACCAGGGTCTAAATTTCCCAGGGGACGTATTTACAACTTGTCTGGTCCTGAGCGTGTCGCTATGAAGGAATATATCAGGGAGAGTCTCAAAAAGGGACATATTCGACCCTCTACGTCTCCCATGGGTGCAGGATTCTTTTTTGTTAAAAAGAAGGATGGGGGGCTCAGACACTGTATTGATTATAGAGGGTTGAACAAGATCACCATCAGGAATCAGTATTCTATCCCATTAATTCCTGACTTGTTCAACCAGATTTTTGGAGCATCTTGGTTCTCTAAACTTGATTTGAAAGGAGCAAATAACCTTATACGTATTATAGAGGGAGACAAATGGAAAACTGCCTTTAATACTCCTGAGGGGCATTTTGAGTATTTAGTCATGCCATTTGGACTCAGTAATGCTCCAGCAGTTTTTCAGAATTTTATGAATGATATCTTCAGGGAGTTTATTGGCAGATTTTTGATTGTGTATCTTGACGACATTTTGATTTTTTCCCCGGATTGGGTTTCTCATGTCTCCCACCTCAGGCAGGTACTCGGGGAGAATCAATTGTCGGTCAAGTTGGAAAAATGTGTCTTTGGAGTACAGGAGATCTTGTGTCTAGGTTATATCCTTACTCCACACTCATTTAAGATGGATCCTAATAAGGTTCAGGCAATCCGGGACTGGGTGAGGCCTTCCTCCTTGAAAGCACTGCAACGCTTTTTGGGATTTTCCAATTATTATCATAAATTTATTAAAGATTTTTCGTTAATTGCTAAACCGTTGACTGATTTAACCAAAAAAGGCGCAGACCTTATTAATTGTTCGCCTGAGGCCCTCAAAGCCTTTAAAACTCTTAAAAGGTGTTTTCAGAATGCCCCAGTCTTGGTTCAGCCGGATCCTGAGGAACCTTTTATAGTTGAGGTTGATGCTTCTGAGGATGGGGTGGGGGCGATCCTTTCTCAAGGATCTTCTAATTTTACTAATCTAAGACCCTGCGCCTTCTTTTCACGTAAATTCTCCCCTACGGAGAATTAGTGAGTTACTGGCAATTAAATGGGCATTTGAGGAGTGGAGACACTTCCTGGAAGGTGCTAAACATTGTGTCACAGTGCTTACTGACCATAAGAATCTGGTCTTCCTTGAATCCGCTAAACGTCTTAATCCTAGGCAAGCTAGGTGGGCCCTGTTTTTTACTCGTTTTAATTTTTAAATTACCATTACGCCAGGAAGTAAGAACATTAAGGCGGATGCCTTGTGCCGAAGCTTTTGTGCCTTCCAGCCTCCTGAACCCATCCTACCGCATAATGTCATTGTGGCCTCAGTTTCGGCAGACCTTTCTTCAGAGATTGCTGCTGCACAACATCTGGCCCCTGCTCGGGCCCCATCAGATAAGTTATTCGTACCTGGGCACCTCTGTCTTTGGCTTTCGGGTGAGTGCCATAACTTTGTGTGGTGTGGTCATCCCGGTATCGATGCCACTAAGGAAATCGTGTCTAGGTTCTTCTGGTGGTCTTCTCTGTCCAGAGATGTTCGTTCTTATGTGTCTGCCTGTGAGGTGTGTGCCAAATGTAAATCTCCGAGATCACGTCCGGCTGGGAAGTTGCAACCCCTACCCATTCCATGCAAGCCATGGTCACATATTTCTATGGATTTTATTACCGACTTGCCTATCTCTGAGGGGAAGTCTGTGGTTTGGGTAGTGGTTGATCGGTTTAGCAAGATGGTGCACTTCGTTCCTCTGAGTAAGCTTCCTAATGCCAAAGCTTTAGCGTCTTTGTTTATTGAACATATTGTACGTTTACATGGTATCCCGAAAATATTGTCTCTGACAGAGGCGTCCAATTCGTTTCTAAGTTTTGGAAAGCTTTCTGTCAGAGATGTGACATTTCTCTGTCCCTCTCATCAGCCTTCCATCCTGAGACCAATGGGCAGACAGAGAGGTTGAATCAGTCACTTGAACAGTTTTTGAGATGTTATGTGTCCGATAATCAGCATTGGTGGGTGCGATATCTTCCGTTGGCGGAGTTTGCTATTAACAACCAGGCGAACTCCTCTACGGGGGTATCTCCATTTTTCTGTAACCTTGGTTTACTTCCACATTTTAGTTCAGGTCCTTCTGTTTCCTCATGTAACCCGGAGGCGGATAATTTTTACGTCAGAACTGTGCACAGTCTGGGCCCAGGTTCAACTGAACCTGGAAAAGGCTCAGGAGGTTCAGAAACAGCAAGCAGATAGGAAACGTTCCTAGGGGGTAGATTTCAAGGTTAATGATAAGGTATGGTTGTCCACCAAAAATCTTTCTCTCAAAGGGGTCTCCAGAAAGTTTGCGCCCCGTTTTGTTGGACCTTATGTGATCATTAAGGTTCTGAATCCTGTTTCTTTTAGGTTAAAGCTGCCCGACTCCCTTCGTGTTCATAATGTTTTCCATAAATCACTGCTTAAGAAATATATTCCACCCAATGTTCCATCTCAGTCAGCTCCTCCTCCCGTACAAATTGATGATAAAGATGAATTTGTAGTCTCCAGAATTGTGGATGTTAGAAAAGTCCGAAACTCCTTGCAGTATCTTGTCCACTGGAAGGGCTATGGAGCTGAGGAGAGGTCTTGGGTTCCAGCTACTAAGATCCACGCCCAGAGACTTATCAAAAAGTTTCATGATAAGCGTCCTGGGAGATTTGTACCTAAGGGCTTGGGTCTAGTGGCCCCTCGTAAATGTGGGGGTACTGTAACAGGGTGCCGAAGGCAAACTCTGTCTCCCATCAGCCGCAGACCTGCTGCTTAGCTTCGGGAGCGAGGATCTGTGCTCTGCCTCGTTCCTAGGGCGACTTTGCTAGCTGGGAGGCTCCCTGCTCCTAGGTCTGCCTTGAGCGCTCGACTCGTCTGTCTGTCGGTCATGTGACGCTGGCCACGTCACATGACCCTCACTTGCCACTAGAAATACAGGCAATCTGCTGGCCACAGGTTGCCTGTGATTATTTACTGTCAAGGGCTACTGCTGCTACTATTCCTGTGTGTGTTTTGTTTTGACCCGTATTTGACTCTCCGTATTTGCTCCTGCCTGCTCCTTTGGATTTGCAGTGACTTCTTGGTTTGACCCGGCTTGTATTCCGACTTCTCTGTTTCCCCTTGGATTTGATGTGACCTCCTGGTTTTGAACTCCGGCTTGTTATCTGACTACATTTTTTGAGACCCCTACTGTTACTAGGCTACCTCCCAGGTTTGAACCCTTGGCTTGTTTTGGTTGTGTTCGCTGTTCCTGCAGTGTCTGTTTACTTCTTCCTTCTGTCCGCCTGTCGACGTCCTTCCTGTCCTCCGCACTTATCCAGGTCAGGGACCGTCGCCCAGTTGCGCTCCGTTACCTAGGACGGGCAAGTGCAAGTAGGTAGGGACAGGCATGGGTGGCAGACAGTGGGTGCACGCTTTACATCCCTTTCGTGACAATAATTTTCTGAGATGAAATTCAATTGCCAAAATAACAATACCATAAATCAGTGGTTTCAGCTGTGGCTGGCCGGCAAAGGATATTTTTTTTTCTGGGGTGAAATTCAATTGCCAAAATAGCAATACCATAAATCAGTGGTTTCAGCTGTGTCTGGCCAAGTTTAATAGTGTCTGGCAAAGAATATATTTTGTTCTGGGGTGAAATTCAATTGGCAAAATAGCAATACCATAAATCTGGTGTCCCAGCAGTGGCTGTCCAAGTGTAATAGTGTCCGGTAAAGGATAGATAATTTTCTGGGGTGAAATTCAATAGCCAAAATAGCAGTCCCCTAAATCTGGTGTCCCAGCAGTGACTGGCCAAGTTTAATAGTGTCCGGCGAAGAATAGATAATTTTCTGGAGTGAAATTCAATTGCCAAAATAGCAATCCCCTAAATGTGGTGTCCCATCAGTGGCTGGCCAAGTTTAATAGTGTCAAGCAAAGGATATATTTTGTTCTGGGGTGAAATTCAAAAGCCAAAATAGCAATCCCCTAAATCTGGTGTCCCAGTAGTGGCTGGCCAAGTTTAATAGTGTCCGGCAAAGGATAGATAATGTTCTGGGGTGAAATTCAATTGCCAAAATAGCAATACCGTAAATCAGTGGTTTCAGCTGTGGCTGGCCAAGTTTAATAGTGTCCGGCAAAGGACATATTTTGTTCTGGGGTAAAATTCAATAGCCAAAATAGCAATTTCCAAAATCTGGTGTCCCAGCAGTGGCTGGCCAAGTTAAAATTGTCCGGCAAAGGATAGATAATTTTCTGGGGTGAAATTCAATTGCCAAAATAGCAATACCATAAATCAGTGGTTTCAGCTGTGGCTGGCCAAGTTTAATAGTGTCTGGCAAATGACATATTTTGTTCTGGGGTAAAATTCAATAGCCAAAATAGCAATTCCCAAAATCTGGTGTCCCAGCAGTGGCTGGCCAAGTTTAATATTGTCCGGCAAAGGATAGATAATTTTCTGGGGTGAAATTCAATTGCCAAAATAGCAATACCATAAATCTGTGGTTTCAGCTGTGGCTGGCCAAGTTTAATATTGAATCCAGCTATATATATATATTAAAGGGCTTATCAATAAGCACAAAATCCAGCAAACAAAAAGCCCCTATTAAAACTTAACCTTTACTTAGTTTATATATAAAACCCCTAATTCCCCATAATACAAAGAAAAAAGAAAAAGATTGTTGATAAGTCTAGGAAAATATACGAGGTCATATGATACAATTCATACTCCAAGTTTATTATGCAAGATAAATCATAATCTATGTAGACAAGACAATAATGTCACTTTCTTAGTGCCTATTGTATGGTAAATTTATATGGTAACTGATACAAAAAGGAAAAGAGTTGTGATAGCCTTTCCCTGACGCAAACCCTTCTAATCAGCCTGTGCCCAGAGACGACCCCTTGTGGTGGGGACTCTCTGTCCTCGTGCCTAGAGTATGCTAACCCTGATATCTCTCCCTAATGGGGGTATTAATTGATGTTGCATATAATAGACACAAAGGGCTCAATAATAAACTCTACCGAACACACAGTAAATTATGTATATCAATCATACGACCAGATACCGTGATATCAATGATATAAATTACTGGCCACCATGTGTATCAATCATACGGCCAAATAACATGATATCAGGTCTCCAGTGGTCGTTGCCTATAGAGACAGTCACTACGGCGTAAACATTAAGGGTGCGTTTGTTCACATAAATTTAGACACTCAGAAATCCATTGCAATCCTCATAATCCTCAACGCGTTTCTCCCCACGTTAGTGAGGTTCATCAGGAGGCATTAGATATACTTAGTAGGTATAATAAATGGTTTAAACAAAACCTGAGATGTCAGATGTGTCCAGAGGAGGTATTGCGCAAATCAGCGCTAATGATGCGGATAGGATCAGGGTTACAGACAGGATTTCATTCCATGTTTACTCAGTCATAGCCTGAAAAACACAAGCCTATATTCAAATAACCACTTTGATGTTATATATGTGATGACATACCTAGACAAAGCTGTGTCAACTTACTATGGTCAGACTATCAGGCAACATACATGGATATCCCCATTATAACTCCGCAGTAGTCAGGCAGAAATGATAACCTAAGAAAGCGCATAAGGTTACATGGCTATATGTCCTTAGTCAATTGCCTAGTTCCACGTGTGGTGTAGTTACTCACATATGAGTCCTACCGCTCAGGTTCCCTCCTCTGGCACAGAATAAACTAGTCCAGTCCCTCCTTATAAGGTCTCCTATACTGATTGCCAATTCGTAACGCCCACATTAGGAGGGATCCAATAAGTTCCCCCCCCCAAAATACCAGCTGTCAATTAATCACAATGTAATTTTACTCAGGGAGCCATCCTGCTGATTATAGTCATGTTTCCTGGGGATGAGACGCACGCCGCTATCATTTCCACTCCACATCCGGCAAGTGGAATACACATCAACGTCACTTCCTGTAGATGGAACGCACGTCTGCGCCACCGCATGCCAGTTTCATTTCTTGTGAATGCATCAAGTCACGTCCGGTGGAGCGCATATTTCAGTCATGTGATTACATTGACTTCCTGTCAATGGATCGCAAGCTTCCCTGTAGCTGGAACGCATGTTACGGTCACATGATACTGTCGACTACTTGTCAGAAGTGCTCCACTCGGGTTTAATCAAGCAGTACAATCAAGCGCTCCAATCTAGTAGTCAAAATATGGGTATTAAGCCGGTGGTTCCGTCTGGGCTTACAACTCCAATATTAACTTATGATTTCACAGTGAATTAATGGTTATAAGGCCAGTATTGATATTGGGAGCTCAGTACATCTGTCTATAATGGCAATCAGAGGGGACCCGCCCAGATGTGAACTTAGTAATTATTAGTGGCCCTGAACTAATTTTTAATTTAAACAAAGAGTTGAAAAGAGAAATGAAATAAAGCAACAAGAAATACACTTGTGGAAAAATTAGTCTCCTTTTGGGTGCTTCATGCACCTCCGGCCAGTTAGGGACAATCCCAAAAACATATACAGACTGGCAAGCAAAAAGATACACAAGATCCCTGAATAAGCATCACACGGAGTAACATAAGGACGATTCAGAGAAAACACGAGAATTCTAATCTCTCGTTTAGTCCCAGTGGTGACTGGGACTTAAATCTATGTATCTACATACATTCTTTTTGCAAGATCTTACGGTCCCAGTCACCACCTCTCACCGACATAGGGACCCCTTCAAGAATGGAAAAATGTAGTAGACGTGGATTTCCCCCATGAAATTCATTCATATGTGTTGCCACTGGTGTGGTTTTTTTGTTGGTCACGTCATTTACATGCTCTAAGATTCTTCTTCTTACTTCCCGTTTTGTTTTGCCAATGTAGTCACGGGGGCAGGGGCACTGACAAAGATATATCACTCCTTTACTGCGACAGAAAAAGAAATCCTTTACCTTATATTGTTGTTTCGTCACAGAACAAGTAACCACCTTCGTCGGGGTGACAAAGTCACATGCCTTACAGGATCCACATTTGTATACCCCAATTGGCTTACGATCCAGCCAGGTGCCAGTTCTGTCTGGTGGCGTGTAGTGATGAGCGGCAGGTGCCATATTCGATTTCGACGAAATTCGCGAATATTCGAATGAATATTCGTTTCATATTCGTCGAAATCGAATATTCGTCATTTTTTCTAGTTATCGCGATTAACATGCGATTTAAATAATCGCATATTGCGATTTGTACTTAAGGCTACTTTCCTATTGGTTTCATATCTAGAATTAGCGAGGATGACGAATATGACGAATGTATTCGTCTATTCCTCAAGACGAAGATAACGAAGTATTCTACATCTTCGTTTAGCTACCTATTCGTCAACTTCGCTAATTCTAGCAATCAAATAGGAAGGTTGACTATAGAGACAGCTGTGTTAAATTCGCTATGCGATTTTTTTTTTTAATAAATAGAATACTTATAATAATTTTATCAAGTAATATAATTATTCTATTAAAAAAAATCGCAGAGCGAATTTAACACAGCTGTCTCTATAGTCAACCTACCTATTTGATTGCTAGAATTAGCGAAGTTGACGAATAGGTTGCTAAAACGAAGATGTAGAATACTGCTATCTTCGTTTTGAGGAATATGACGAATACATTCGCCATATTCGCTATTCGCTAATTCTACCAAGCCAACCATAACTTCTGTGCTCATGGAGCGTCCCCATCACCATGGGAACGTCTCCATATACTAAAATGTACTGTCGGATTTGAGGAATTACGTTGAAATCGCAATGCGATTAATTCAAGTTATATTAATCGCATTGCGATTTCAACTTAGAGCTGGGTTTATAATGGGTCAGCTTGCTAGAATTAACGAAGTTAACGTATATGGAATATAGCAGCAGTGCTAAGTTGAAATCGCAATGCGATTAATTTAACTTAAAGTATTCGCATTGCGATTTCAACATAGCACTGCTAGTGCATAGCTATACTCCATATTCGTTAATTCTAGCCTATGTAAGATAGCAGTGCTAAGTTGTAATCGCAATGCGATTAATTTAACTTAAAGTATTCGCATTGCGATTTCAACTTAGCACTGCTAGTGCATAGCTATACTCCATATTTATTAATTCTAGCCTATGTAAGATAGCAGTGCTAAGTTGTAATCGCAATGCGATTAATATAACTTGAATTAATCGCATTGCGATTTCAACGTAATTCCTCAAATCCGACAGTACATTTTAGTATATGGAGATTCTCCCATGGATGGGGACGCTCCACATGAGCACGGAAGTCGGCAGAAGCGGCAACGGGCACTGACTAGAGCAGCCAGGAAGCCAGGAATCCTCAGGACAGGTAAGCACCAAATTCGTACCGGGTATCCATTTCAATCAAGGAGTTGGCCATAATTTACTTCAAAGTAACACCGATCCATTGAGCACACAACACCATAAATTATCAAAAAATGTAACTTTATTCAATTTGAAAATAGACAAAAATAGTAAAATATACCATAGGACTGGTAAAAAACACCACTATGACACAGATGAGGAAGAAAAAATAGGAGAGGACCGCAGGGTCAGCACATGGAGGGTACATACACTGTGTGCATGAATAACAAAGAAATAACACTTCAAAAGCTTGTAAAGAAAAAAGTAGCCCGAGGACAAAGTCCTCTGTTAAGGCAAAGCAAGCAGTTAAAGAGTAAAGCAAAGAAGTATACCCTCCACAAATGTGTCAATCCTGCGGTCGCCTCCTCCCAACGTCGTTTCGCCTAGACTGGCTTCTTCCGGGGAACAGGTAAGAACTACTTTTGGGAAGTAGGAAAGAAAAAAATATAACTAAAAAAAAAAAAAAAAATAAAACGAATATTCGAAATAGCGAATTTATAGCGCTATATTCGAAATATTCGCGAATTAGCGAAGTGCCGATATTCGCTAAAAAATTCGCTTTTCGAATATTCGCGCTCAACACTAGTGGCCTGTAGTGGCTATGGACCAGACGATCTCTGAGACTACGACCTCGTCTATAGGTAATCCCCGGGTGTGCCCCAATGACATCTACTAGGTCTGTGTCCATTTTTAGTATAGGCCAGTATCTGTCCAAAATGGCCCTAACTTGTTCATTGCTGGAATCGAAGGTCCCTATTATCCGTTTGATTGATTCTGAATCCGTCCTTAATTTAGGGACAAGTAATTGAGCTCTGTCCCTAGTTGCTGCATCCACAAATGCCTTCTTCAGGCACAATTGTGGGTAACCCCTATCTTTGAACCTGGCTTGTAGATTGTGGGCCTCCTTATAGAAGGACTCCTTGTTGGAGCAGTTCCTCCGAATTCGGAGATACTGGCCCCTGGGTATTCTTTTTGCTTGCCAGTCTGTATATGTTTTTGGGATTGTCCCTAACTGGCCGGAGGTGCATGAAGCACCCAAAAGGAGACTAATTTTTCCACAAGTGTATTTCTTGTTGCTTTATTTCATTTCTCTTTTCAACTCTTTGTTTAAATTAAAAATTAGTTCAGGGCCACTAATAATTACTAAGTTCACATCTGGGCGGGTCCCCTCTGATTGCCATTATAGACAGATGTACTGAGCTCCCAATATCAATACTGGCCTTATAACCATTAATTCACTGTGAAATCATAAGTTAATAATGGAGATGTAAGCCCAGACGGAACCACCGGCTTAATACCCATATTTTGACTACTAGATTGGAGCGCTTGATTGTACTGCTTGATTAAACCCGAGTGGAGCGCTTCTGACAAGTAGTCGACAGTATCATGTGACCGTAACATGCGTTCCAGCTACAGGGAAGCTTGCGATCCATTGACAGGAAGTCAATGTAATTACATGACTGAAATATGCGCTCCACCGGACGTGACTTGATGCATTCACAAGAAATGAAACTGGCATGCGGTGGCGCAGACGTGCGTTCCATCTACAGGAAGTGGCGTTGATGTGTATTCCACTTGCCGGATGTGGAGTGGAAATGATAGCGGCGTGCGTCTCATCCCCAGGAAACATGACTATAATCAGCAGGATGGCTCCCTGAGTAAAATTACATTGTGATTAATTGACAGCTGGTATTTTGGGGGGGGAACTTATTGGATCCCTCCTAATGTGGGCGTTGGCAATCAGTATAGGAGACCTTATAAGGAGACCTTATAAGGAGGGACTGGACTAGTTTATTCTGTGCCAGAGGAGGGAACCTGAGCGGTAGGACTCATATGTGAGTAACTACACCACACGTGGAACTAGGCAATTGACTAAGGACATATAGCCATGTAACCTTATGCGCTTTCTTAGGTTATCATTTCTGCCTGACTACTGCGGAGTTATAATGGGGATATCCATGTATGTTGCCTGATAGTCTGACCATAGTAAGTTGACACAGCTTTGTCTAGGTATGTCATCACATATATAACATCAAAGTGGTTATTTGAATATAGGCTTGTGTTTTTCAGGCTATGACTGAGTAAACATGGAATGAAATCCTGTCTGTAACCCTGATCCTATCCGCATCATTAGCGCTGATTTGCGCAATACCTCCTCTGGACACATCTGACATCTCAGGTTTTGTTTAAACCTTTTATTATACCTACTAAGTATATCTAATGCCTCCTGATGAACCTCACTAACGTGGGGAGAAACGCGTTGAGGATTATGAGGATTGCAATGGATTTCTGAGTGTCTAAATTTATGTGAACAAACGCACCCTTAATGTTTACGCCGTAGTGGACTGTCTCTATAGGCAACGACCACTGGAGCACTGATATCATGTTATTTGGCCGTATGATTGATACACATGGTGGCCAGTAATTTATATCATTGATATCACGGTATCTGGTCGTATGATTGATATACATAATTTACTGTGTGTTCGGTAGAGTTTATTATTGAGCCCTTTGTGTCTATTATATGTAACATCAATTAATACCCCCATTAGGGAGAGATATCAGGGTTAGCATACTCTAGGCACGAGGACAGAGAGTCCCCACCACAAGGGGTCGTCTCTGGGCACAGGCTGATTAGAAGGGTTTGCGTCAGGGAAAGGCTATCACAACTCTTTTCCTTTTTGTATCAGTTACCATATAAATTTACCATACAATAGGCACTAAGAAAGTGACATTTTTGTCTTGTCTACATAGATTATGATTTATCTTGCATAATAAACTTGGAGTATGAATTGTATCATATGACCTCGAATATTTTCCTAGACTTATCAACAATCTTTTTCTTTTTTCTTTGTATTATGGGGAATTAGGGGTTTTATATATAAACTAAGTAAAGGTTAAGTTTTAATAGGGGCTTTTTGTTTGCTGGATTTTGTGGCCAAGTTTAATAGTGTCAGGCAAAGGATATATTTTCTGGGGTGAAATTCAATAGCCAAAATAGCAATTCCCAAAATCTGGTGTCCCAGCAGTGGATGGCCAAGTTTAATATTGTCCGGCAAAGGATAGATAATTTTCTAGGGTGAAATTCTATTGCCAAAATAGCAATACCATAAATCAGTGGTTTCAGCTGTGGCTGCCCAAGTTTAATAGTGTCCGGAAAAGGACATATTTTGTTCTGGGGTAAAATTCAATAGCCAAAATAGCAATTCCCAAAATCTGGTGTCCAAGCAGTGGCTGGCCAAGTTTAATATTGTCCGGCAAAGGATAGATAATTTTCTGGGGTGAAATTCAATTGCCAAAATAGCAATACCATAAATCAGTGGTTTCAGCTGTGGCTGGCCAAGTTTAATAGTGTCAGGCAAAGGATATATTTTCTGGGGTGAAATTCAATTGCGAAAATAGCAATACTGTAAATCAGTGGTTTCAGCTGTGGCTGGCCAAGTTTAATAGTGTCAGGCAAAGGATTTTTTTTTTCTGGGGTGAAATTCAATTGCCAAAATAGCAATACTGTAAATCAGTGGTTTCAGCTGTGGCTGGCCAAGTTTAATAGTGTCCGGCAAATGATAGATCATTTTCTGGGGTGAAATTCAATTGCCAAAATAGCAATCCCCTAAATCTGGTGTCCCAGCAGGGGCTGTCCAAGTTTAATAGTGTCCAGCAAAGGATATATTTTGTTCTGGGGTGAAATTCAATTACCAAAATAGCGATACCTAAAATCTGGAGTTCCAGCTGTGACGGGACAAGTTTCATAGTGTCCGGCAAAGGATATTTTTTTTCTGGGGTGAAATTCAGTAGCAAAAATAGCAATACCGTAAATCTGATGTTCCAGCTGTGACTGGACAAGTTTCATAGTGTCCGTCAAAGGATATATTATTTTCTGGGGTGAAATTCAATTGCCTAAATAGCAATACCCAAAATCTGGTGTTCCAGCTGTTGCGGGCCAAGTGTAAATCTGTCTGTAAAACGGTATATTAAACTCAGCGTGCATCTTCAAGTGTATTTCTTTCCGTTAAAGGGTATATTACAGTAAGTGTTAAAATACAGCATAATCCTCTACATTTGCTCACACTGTTTTGCATCTCTAAGTGTAATTCTTTCAGTGAAAGGGTATATTACACAAAGTGTTAAAATACAAGTGCTGAAAGCATAATCCTATATATTTTTTCACATGCTACTGTGCATCTCCAAGTGTAAATCTGTCTGTAAAAGGATACCTTTCATCCAGGGCCTAAATACTAGGCCTACAATTGATATTCCCCTAAATCTGTGGTTACTGCTGTGCCTGGATTAATGTAATATGGTACATAAATAGATAGCCAGATAGTGGCACAGGTGCCAACTGCTGCGTCTTTTTGCAGTGTGCAGACCGAACAGGAGGTCAGGGAGGAAGACTGTGTGGAAGACGATGCAGGGGACGATGAGGCCCTAGACCCCACATAGAATGCCACTGACTTTCATAGTTCAGAGGAAGAGGTAGTGGTGAGACCGATCCAACAGCGTCCTCCAAGAGAGTTCGCCTGCTACTGGCCATCCCCACCAGGGACCGAGCACCCCAAAGGCAGCTTCAAGGAGTTCCCTGGCATGGCACTTCTTCAAACAATGTGCTGACGACAAGACGCGAGTGGTTTGCATGCTGTGCCATCAGAGCCTGAAGCGAGGCATTAATGTTCTGAACCTTAGCACAACCTGCATGACCAGGCATCTACATGCAAAGCATTAACTGCAGTGGAGTAAACACCTTAAAAACAAGTAACTCACTCAGGCTCCCCCTGCTCCCTCTTCTGCTGCTGCCTCAGCCTCTTCCTCCGCCTCGGGAGGAATGTTGGCACCTGCCGCCCACCAAACATAGGATGTGCCACCAACACCACCACCTCTGTCACCAAGCATCTCCACCATGTCACATGGCAGCGTTCAGCTCTCCATCTCGCAAACATTGGAGAGAAAGCATAAATTCCCACCTACCCACCCTCGAGCCCTGGGCCTGAATGCCAGCATTTCTAAACTACTGGCCTTTGAAATGCTGTCATTCAGGCTGGTGGACACAGACAGCTTCAAACAGCTGATGGCGATGGCTGTCCCACAGTATGTTGTTCCCAGCCGCCACTACTTCTCCAAAAAAGCCGTGCCTTCCCTGCACAACCAAGTATCCGATAAAATCAAGTGTACACTGCGCAACACCATCTTTGGCAAGGTCCTGCACTGGAGCGTGATAGGAAGATGCGCGAGTACAAGCGCACGTTGGTAGACGTGCTACTGAGAGCCTTCCCAAATGTCACAGGTGAACGAGTGGAAGCCCAAGGCGAAGTCAGAGGAGGAGCGAGAGGTCGCCAACGCAGCTGTGTCATGGCCAGCTCCTCTGAGGGCAGGGTTAGCATGGCAGAGATGTGGAAAAGTTTTGTCACCACGCCACAGCTAACTGCACCACCACCTGATACGGAACGTGTTAGCAGGAGGCAGCATTTCATTAACATGGTGAAACAGTATGTGTGCACACCCCTCCACGTACTGACTGATGGTTAGGCCCCATTCAACTTCTGGGTCTCCAAATTGTCCACATGGCCAGAGCTCGCCTTTTATGCCTTGGAGGTGCTGGCCTGCCCGGCGGCCAGTGTTTTGTCTGAACGTGTATTTAGCACGGCAGGTGGCGTCATTACTGACAAACGCAGCCACCTCTCCACAGCCTACGTGGACAAGCTGACGTTCATAAAAATGAACCAGTCATGGATCCCACAGGACCTGTCCATCCCTTGAGCAGAATAGACATTTATAACTACCTCTCCTTAACCATATATTCTTGTACTACAGGGCACTTCTTTATTGAATCTTCTTTTTTTTTATTTTACCATTATTTTGCGGGACAACCCAAAGTTGAATGAACCTCTCCTCTATCTGGGTGCCAGGGGCCTAAATATCTTAAAGTGGCCTTCTCCATTGGTGGGTGACATAAAGCCTGATTCTCTGCTTTGGGACCTCTCTCCTCTGTCTGGGTGCTGGGGCCTAAATAACTAAAAGTGGCTTTCTCTGTTGGTGGGTGACATGATGCCTCTTTTGCTGCTATAGGACCTCTCTCCTTTGTCTGGGTGTCAGGGGCCTAACTTTCACGTACTTGCTTGCTGTCTTGGTGGCAGACATTTAACACTTTTTACTGTCTAATGACCGCCCTATAGTCTGGGTGTCAGGGGCCTATATTTCGTTTAATTGCTTGCTGTCTGGGTGAGAGACATTAAACTCTTTTTACTGTCAAATTGCCTCTCCTCTGTCTTGGTGTCAGGGGCCTACATAAATGATAATGGCCTGTTCCATTGCAGGTTGACCTGAGGCCTGTGTTGCTGTTATGGGACCGCTCTCCTCTTTGTGGGTGAAACACAACAATAGCTGATCTCAGGGAGACCAGCTACAAAAAACACTGCGGAGCCTCACTTAAGAGTCTCAACACAGCAATCCGAAGTGCAAAGTTCCCTGGGAAACAGGAATATGCAAAATAAATGTGGAGCCCCAGTTATGGGTCTACAACACAATGAAAGCCAGATATCTCTCAAAGGAAGTAAAACCAAGCAAAGGGGTGTCTCCATTACAGAGATCACCAAATCCACCATATTAATTGGCCCCTATGTCAAGATCCCGCTTTTTTACAAGCTTTAAGGATGTGACAGGGAAAACCTAAGCTAGGTATCCATCCACAGACAGCTGTTTCGGGGTGTTGCCCCTCATCAGTGTGGAATAGGATTCTGGCTAACCGGGAGCAATGCCTCGGAGACTACTCAAACACAACAATAGCTGATCTCAGGGAGACCAGCTACTTAATATGGTGGATTTGGTGATCTCTGTAATGGAGACACCCCTTTGCTTGGTTTTCCTTCCTTTGAGGGATATCTCTTTGTGGGTGCCATGTCCCTGAGTCTGTAAATGAGGCCTGTGGCACTGCAGGCAGACATGAATCCTTTTTGGCTGTGATGAGAACATCTACTCCAATAGCATTCCCACCTGATGCCACCCCAACCTCCTATTCCACCTCCTCCAAGTTGCCAATTGATATTGGTTAATTTTTATTTATTTTATTTTAAATCATTTCCCTATCCACATTTGTTTGCAGGGGATTTACCTACATTTTGCTGCATTTTGCAGCCCTCTAGCCCTTTCCTGGGCTATTTTACAGCCTTTTTAGTGCCCAAAAGTTCGGGTCCCCATTGACTTTAACTTCTCGAACCCGAACATCCAGGTATTTGCTCAACTCTTGTGGTAATGCCACTCTGAGGCGTAACATGCCCCCTTACTTAAAACCAAGCTGCCCCGGCTTGTGTGCTGACCCCGGCATGTGCTTACGGTATGCTCTAAGAGTACCAACAAAGAGTTAAAGTTCTGCATGAAAATACACATGCATAGATGTAGACACAGAGATGGCTACCTCTGTATTCCTGCCTATATGAGCCCACAAAGTGCTCAAATACTCCACGATGTGGCCAGGGTCGTAAGTGGAGCATGGGGTTGTCATGTACTGTAATCTCTCCACGTGGCTATGAGATGCCCGCAAATTTGAGGGTGGCTTCATCCTGTATTCCCTTCCCAACACCCAGGTCTAACCATGCTTTACACTTCGTCACCTTGATGTCTGACCAGGTAGCTACACATTTTCCTTGGCTTGGTAATGCACAAGACCTAAGGACATATAAAAATTTGGAGGAGGCAGTGCTCTCCCATACCTCCAGGAGGACTATTCCCTCCAAACACATATTAGCAGCGGGTTACCCTTGATTATGTTAGATCTGCTTGTGACTTACCACTTGGTTCCCCCTGTGTATAAATTATACAATACAGTATAATACCTAGGCTATATAGCAAACACAAGGCAACATAAGAACCATCAGTATTAAACGTCCTCAGAGGCAGTCCATATGAGCAATGAGGATGTTAGACCTGCTTGTGACGTACCAGACGTCCTCAGAGGCAGTCCATAAAAGCTAGAAAAGTAGGGCGCTGACTGACTGGCTAACTAAATAATTATACCAAAGTCCATTTAAAAGTATTTAGAAACACATTGCGGCACCTGTAAAGAAATAAACACAATGGGCACAATTCTTGCTGAAAACAGAAAATATTTGTGCAATTATATAAGGCACATATATAATGCAATTAAACTGTGCAATGAAATCACAGTAGAGTCCTTTTCTTCAGTGCTTGTAGATAAAGTGCACCAAATGGAACTTTAAGTGCAACAAAATCCTTTGTAATCCACGGGAAACAGTAACGTCACTATTTGTAATCCAAATGAGTTAGTAAAGTCATTTGTAATCCACATAAGGCGATACTAGTATTTTTTATCCACATGGGTAGCAATATAAAATATAAGCAAGGGCAATGAGAACCCTTTTGGCAAAGGGGGCTCCCAATTAACCTGAAAAAGGGGGGGGGGGGAGAACTATGTATAACCATACGCAACTGGGATTTCTTTCAGATGGGGGGGATTCCTAACTAAACGTGACCATGCGCGTGAGGACAAAAAGAAAGGCAACAAGAACAAAAAACAATGCAAACAAACCCTCACCCTTCAGGAACAGTCCATGTAGCATCCTCAAGTCAGGGGAGTATGGGAGACTGACCTGGGGAATGCCAGTGATGGAGAGGCTGGCACGTGGATCCTCTGGGGCACTCTCTGGGTTCTTGAGGGACACAGCCAGGTGTGGTGTGAGGTGCCCTTGGCGTTGGTAGATTAATGTGCCTGTGGCTGGGTGTCCCTGATGTCCGTGACGCCAGTGCCGGTAACGGTGGCACACCGATTGATAAGATGAATAATTGAGGTACAAGCTTGGATAGTAAACCAGAACTTTACTTTACTTAACAGTAGAGACAGCATACACTCTCTTGACAGTTCCTCAGAAGACGATTGGTTTCAAAAAGCTTTAAGTTACAGTACATTAGTGGCAGGCTTACATTTAGCAAGGTGATCACAGAGGGTTAAAGCAGGACTTGCAGTACAGGCGGCTTGCCCACTATTCCCGACTGATCCTGACTAGGAATATATTCTTTTCCAAGGCCCAAATGCCCTATCTCTGGCTTTTATCCTTGGGATTACAATTACTGAGTTCCTCCTATGGTATTTGTAGTACCTCTTGCTTTCTGGAATTCTTTGCTCTGCCTTCCCTCAGCTAATACAGGCTGATGACCAGTGATGTTCCTGCTGAGATCCTTATCCTGTTTGCAGCTTGACTAAGGAGGCAACACTTCTCCACTAGTCCTAGGGTCTGGACTGCTCCTCCCAGGGAATTAATCTTCCTAGGCTGGACCCTCTCAGGCTATAGGGCCTGGGCTGACTTCAACAGGCTCAGGGCCTGTACACTGAACACCTTCATAGGCTCATGGCCTGGACTGGACTGCCTTCAACAGGCTCAAGGCTTGAACTGCCTAACTCCTCCCCTGACTGGGCCTATATTAACTAGGACTCCCTAGCTCCCTCTAGTGGACATACCTTGGCTCCCACAAATCCTTGCTTGTTTAGATGGGCATGCTGAAGAGGCTCCCTAGAGGAAGGACCTCAGATCCTCCTTGCTGCTGCTGAAATGGATAAGAGGTTTGTTCTGACTCTGGTAAGCAAGTCGTTCCTCAATATTGGAGCTTTGGCGACCCCTACTGTTGGACCTAGGTAGTGTCTGGGTAGGTACGCTTTTCATGGCAGCTGCCACCTTCTGCTTAACGGGTCCGTACTCTCCTGCCAGGTTACATGGAATCAGGACCTCTGGCTGTGTGGGAGTGGGTAGGTATTTCAGCTCACGGGGTGATTGATCTTGCATAGCCCTTTCCCTTGCCGCGGCCATTTTCCAGGGCAACTAGTAAACAACCTTTGGACTGAAAGAAAAGGTGTTGGCCGTCACAAAGCCCATCAGACACGTCGATGATATAGGCAATCCCTGGATGAGTGGCTCCAGCAGAGGCTTGGCAGAAGCGCAGCAGTCCATCCGCTGACTCCTGCAGACAGCGCACCCTCCCCGCAGTAGCTGGGTCTTCCGTCCAGCACTCCGGTGTTGACATTCGAATCGCGAATTTCTATGGCGAATAACGCCACTTCGAGAATTCTCGAAGATTTCGATTATGGTGCTATATATTCGTATTTGCGGATATTCTAGATTTTATTTTTCCTCTAATCCCATGATCCCTCCCAGCTTCTTGCTAGTGGGCCAATGAGAAGGCTGCAATCTCTTTGTCTGAGTTTAGCAACATCCCTAGCAACAAATAGGAAAGTTGCCTACCCCTTACTATATAAGAACCTCCCCAGCAGCCATTTTCAGCAGTTTTTTTTTTCAGTTCTGAGAGACAGCAGTGTCATTGCTGTGCTCTGTACTTTACTGTGTCACATTACATTAGATAGTTAGTTGGTTATTTAGTTAGTTTATATATATATATATATATATATATATATATATATATACACTAATTACAGATAGCTAGTGGGAGATGTACAGATGTCACTGTAGGTTAGATTGCGATATAGTGTAGCGGATAGGTTCCAGTGCAGGGTGTTAGGTAGTGTGATAGGTTCTGCTGTCCATACATACATGCTATAGACATAGTGCTGTGATGTCGCAAGTTCACAAAAACACTTCATGCACCAATCACTAATATGTAGTCAGACCTGCTAAGATGTAAAGTTGACATTATTGCGCAAAAATTTGCGCATCATTAATTGCCGATTTGCGTAATTGCGAATATATCGGAGCACTCTATCTGCATATAAAGCTATTGCCGTGCCAACCATTTTCTAAAGTCTCAGGAAACTTCTAGCAGCTTGAAAAATCTAGCAATAGTGACCCACGCCTGTATTGCGCACGCAATGCGCGCATATTACTCATTTTCGCAATCAAGAAAATAATCGCGAATTTATGACAAATATTCGCCCAAATATTCATGACATATCGCAAATTCAAATATTGCCCCTGCCGCTCATCACTAATCAGAGATTACTACTGACACCTTGTGGCTTACACACAAAGCATACATGAGAGGTATCTTGCTGCAATCTGCAGCACGTCTGAAGAGAAGCAGAGACCTGGCTGTGCGGGATGCTTTGATGCAACTGCAATCTACAGAAAAGAGGAATAAATCACACCAATCTCCCTCTTCCTTAGCAGAGTTTTAGGACTGCAGGTTGCACTTGAGATTCCTGCTTCTATACCAGCATGAGCTTGGCATGAGGCCTCTTAAATCCAATTTTTAACACATTTTTTTAGTCTCAGGAAACTTCTAGCAGCTTGAAAAATGTAGCAATAGTGACCCACGCCTGTATTGCGCACGCATTATGCGAATATTACATTGCCGATCTTCGCAATCAAGAAAATAATCGCGTATTCTCAAAATCACAAATTTATGACGAATATTCACCCAAATATTGGCAAAATATTGCGAATTCGGATATTGTCCCTGCCGCTCATCACTACCGACCACGTGGCA
This sequence comes from Bufotes viridis, assembly GCA_033119425.1. Classification (NCBI taxonomy): domain Eukaryota; kingdom Metazoa; phylum Chordata; class Amphibia; order Anura; family Bufonidae; genus Bufotes; species Bufotes viridis. Next base: position 404,312,451 of record CM065589.1, read on the forward strand.
CTCCCAATGTCCGACCTGATTACCCTGTGAAGCAGACCTCTTGAGTCTAGAATATAATCAATCCGGGATTGGGACAGGTGAACCGAGTAGATGTACGTGTAGTAACGCTCTCCTCCATGTTGATTGATATCTCCAGATATCATGATAAGGCGATTTGTGAAGAATTACTTGGAGGTCAACACGGTGACTACTGTGTGTTGAGCTATAATCAAGGTCTAAGTTGACCGGAATGTTAACGTCCCCTCCCATAACCACTTCTCCTACTGCTTCTTTCTGCACCTTTTTAAATAGTCTCCTGCAAAAGGCTGGCAGCATACACCGAGAACATCGTGTACTGTTTTCCATCAATCTTACAGACTAGTATGACATATCTCCCGACAGAGTTGGTAATACACTTTGTCAGTGAAAATGCAACAGAAGCCTTAACACACATGAAATCTCCCGCTTTCCGCTTCTTAACAGCCGGAGAATGAATTATCACCGGGAGTCTGCCTTTTAACGCATCTATGTACATCCGATGCTAACAAATAGGACTCCTGTATAAAGGCTATATCACATTTAGATTTCAGTATCTCAGTCCATAGTTGCGTGCGCCTGTACGGGGAGTTCAGCCCTCTCACATTAAGTGAAAATACTTTTAAGCCCATGACACATAAGCATAGTCCCTCTGTGTATACATATGCACCCTTTCCTCATTGCAGCAATGAGACCCGGAGTGGTGTACCATACAACTCAGTGTTGTTATCTTCAGGAACAGGCTTGAAAAATGGGAAAAACAAATGCTCAAAGAAAAATAGAAATAAAATGCAAAACAGCAAACAGCATATAGCCAACATGGCAAAATGCCCAATCAGGGCGTTCTGACCTCAGTGGTCGAAGAAGTAGTGAGGTAGTGGGGCAGGAAAAAAAAAAACTATCCTTGCCTTAGACTGACACTTCATGCCTGGGGGTCCTGGTCCCCCCAGAGAGCCCAATCAACTAACAGTTTAGGCAGTGTCCCAGTCTGGGGTAATCTTGTCGGGTCGGGTTGGCCATCTTCCGCCAATTGTGCTTCTGTGGTAATAAGGCCCCATTCCAATAACTTGTGGGACTCCCCTTGTAGCGACTTAAGCACATGAGTGGCCCCATTAAATAAAACCACCAGCTTCACTGGGAACCCCCATCGGTACTTTACATGATGATCCCTCAAGATTTTGGTGAGGGGGCAAACTCTTTCCACTTGGCCAGCGTTGCTGCAGAGAGATCTGAGTAGATAGAAATACCTTTGAAAATATCTGTTGGCACGGGGTCTTGCCTTTGGGCTTGGAGGAATGAATCCTTGATCGTGTAGAAATAATTACTTACTATTACGTCACAAAGAAGGGACGCATCCAGACCTTGCAGTTTCAGCAGCCTGTGGATACGATCAATAATCAGGTCCCTGTCAGTGGCCGTCGGCAATGCTGCATGGAGGAGCTCCTTAAGCAGGGGTTCTAGGTCAGCCATCTCCACAGTGTCCGGGACCTCGCGTATTCTGATATCATTATGGCGGTGCCGGTCCTCCAAATCATGCAATTTAGCTGTGAGTTTGGCAATGTCTTCCTCCATGGCTTCATGGGTGTCTGAGAGAATTATGAGAAGTGGCAAAGTCTGCCATCTTGGTTTCTAAATGCACTGTGTGGTCTCCAATACTTTGAATATCCCGTTTGAGGTCCCTCAGCAATCCCATCATGTCTTCTTTCATAGAGGAACACAGGGTTTTTAGCATTGCACGCATGATATCCTCAGTGAAGTGAGCATCAGGTTGCCCTTCATGCTCCGACCTTATAGCGCCAATGGAGGCATTCGGTGAGGCCGCCGGCGTGGCAGTAGAGGATGTAGGAGAGCGCTCTGGTGGTGTGGCTCTAGGCCCAAATCGGTGGAGCCTGATTTGCCAAAAAACTTGGTCAATTTCGCCGGGGCCGGGCACCTTTTAACTTTGGAGCTTTGGAGATGCACTGAGCTTGGGCTGGGTCACGAGGGGAGCTGCTGTGAGCCGCTTTGCAGTCTATGGATCTAGAGCAAGTAGATCAAGCGCCAGGCGCCATTAGCATGTAGGCCACGCCCTGTGCAGCAAGGTGTAATAAAATAGCTCCTATTAGCCTGGCTTTACACTCTCCTATTAGTCTGTGCTCTCTCCCTACAGTGTGGATAATGCCTCCCTATCTTTTACCTACACTATGAATAATCTTTCCTGAACTGCTCAATAGTTTTTTTGTTTCCTAAACACTGTCCCTAGTGCTTGTCACGTCTTTTCCTGCACAAGTTCACTGTAAAATGGCAGAGACCGAGCAGAATGAGACTTTTTATAGGGCTGTGATGTAGCGGTCAGGTGAGGCTGAAGCATATACCGGCTTTATTAAAGAACAAGATGTAACTGCCGGAAAATTGGATTAACAGTATAGTACCATTTTGCCAGAGGCACAGGCTTATGAGAATTCACAAAGATAATGGAAGTTTGCAAACTGAGTTGCAATAACAACAAGCAATCAAACAATATTTCAAGCTACTCTCTTCTAAGAATCTCCTATCTGCCCCTGCTAGCCAGGATGCACTTCTACGGTGCAATTAACTAGAAATACCCTGTTCTATGCCCTAATAAGCTTGGTACCAGTGCACTCACAGTTCAGCTTGGTTAGGTATATGCCGTATGCTCCTGATCCGGTCGCTTGCTTGCTTGGCTCCACGTGGTCTCTCTGTTCAGGCTGAAGGAGCTGGCATTCACAAGGTCCAACTCTGGCAGGGGTAGCTTGTCTTGTCTCTGCTCTCTTGCTTGGCAAGATTCCACACCTCTAGAACACACTTTCAAGTCTCTGTTGATATGTGTCACCGCAGACCGGGAGAAATCACTCTTTATCTTCCCCGTGGGTCTCCCTCTCTCACTGAAGACAGACTCCTTATCTGTTTACTCAGCAAGCCCCAGCATTCAGCTAGCCCGGGATGTTAAACTCTTTCTGGTTTGCAGCTGCAGCATTTCACTTCAGAGCAGGTATTGTGCTGTCTCACACATAGCCAGTTTCTCAGGGCTCCCTCAGTAAGGCCCTGAGTCTATTGTTTAGTCTCTCAGCTTCGCTCCCCACATGGCAGCCAGCCTAGCAGCCCTTAGGGCACAAGCATACTGGTCTCACAACCTGGGAACTCCTGGCTCTTCTTCCTCCTGTGTCTCACAAAATCCTCAGCTTCCTCTTACTCAGAGCCACAGCGACCTCTAGTGGTGGGAATAAATCAGTCTATGTAACCTACAAATCCAGGGGCTGGCCCTTAGAGCGATATCACAGGGGCTGGCTAGCTGCTGATTGGCTGGTTGGCTGTATGGAGAGCTGCATGGCATTGTGGGTGATCCCTCGTTCCTAGGCTTCTTTCTTCCTCGTTCTAACACATGCAGCAGCCATTTTAGAAAAAGTATGATTCGTTACCACGAAGTGCAAGGAAATTCAACTTCGAGACAAATCAAATTTTTCATAAAATTCGGATGAAATTCCAATTCATCAACTTTGCTTTGCTGATCTCTGTTTGTCATGAGATAACCAAGATAACACTGTGATAATCTAGTTTATTGCATCTGTATTAGCAGCGGAAAGCCGTGAATGATTTTGTGAATGCACCAGCCCGTCTCAGCAGGGAGCATGTGTTGTTTCCAGGTCGGACAGCCCATACCATTCATTCTGCAGTTGTCCCTCATTCCCCTCATATTTATTTTAGAATAGAAAAATGGAGATGGTGACACCGGCCCAGTGGGGGGCTGAATTGAAAACAACTGGCTCCTTGGGTATGCTGGCCAGAATGGAGAGCTGTATGCTCGCATGCTTATGCACTGACAGTCGTATCATTGACATGAAGCAGTCTGATGATTACTGGATAGCCATACTTTTAAATGCTTGCTATCAAAGCAGAATGGGAGAATGTTTTCCTCTCTCTGACAGGGGGGACAGATTATGTTATCCCAGGAAACAGTGTGTACACGGCTTGCAGCAGCTTTCGGCAAGCAGATGCCTGCCACCAGCATGTCTGAAGGGGAGGGCCCACTCCACCCCCCACAGAGTCACCCACCTTCCGTTTCCATAAACAACAGAAGCCACAGGAGCAGTAGCCAGTTGAGGGCAAGGCAACTTAAAAAGCTGAGACCTCCTGCCTCAATGCGCAGGTTCATTACTACTCATTACTACCTATACTCTGGCCTGTCTCTGGAACATACCCTGAACCCATGGATTTTTGGGAAGGCAGACTGGAACAGTGGCTCAAGCTGGCAATGTACACACTCTTTTTTCTTTCTTTCCCAGCATCCTGTGTCATCTCAGAGAGGGTTTTCAGTGCTGCAAGGGGCATGGTGATAACCAAATATACCAAGTTGTTCTTCACTAGTGTCCAAAACATCACTTCTTTCAAAATGAACCAAGCCTAGATTCGGGAGGATTTTCACACTCCTCCAGCTGAGGACAATGAATAGATCTGGCTTTGCTAATGATGCACCATCTTGCCACTGTTTCTGTCTGCCTACCTTCCTGCCTACCATCGTGTTGCCTGCCTACCATCACTTTCCGTATGTCTACCACTGCAGCCATCATGCCACTTGCATCCCTACCATCATGTTCTGTATGGCAAATGTAGCTGCCTCTGTCATGCCACTGCCGCCATTATGCCACTGCTGCTGCCTGCTTACCAACATGTTCCGTATTGCTGCTGCTTCCATCATGCCACCACTGCCTTCATGGTTCAGAGGCCATAGTTTGTGTGAAAAAGAAAATGTTATCTATCTACTGTGGCCTGCAATATGTGGGTAGGACCACACGGGCACTTAAAGTTCGAATACAGGAACACATTAATAATATCAGAAAGGGCTTGATGAGTCATAGTGTTTCGGCCCACTTCAAACTGAAACATGAGAAGAATCCTTACGGTTTGAAGTTTGTCGGGGTAGAGGTGGTGAAGCCACATTGGAGGGGAGGGGATAAAATTAAGCAAATTAACACCAAAGAAGTGAAATGGATTTATCAACTAAGTACACTTCAACCCGACGGGTTGAACATTGAATTCGATCTCAAGCCATGCCTAGTTTGATCAAAATGTACAGACCCCCCCGTTGTTTAGATTATCGAGGAAGGACCTGCGGATAGTAGGCAATTGACTGCCTTCCCACGTGACGGTATATTTGTGAATGGGAAGACTCTACCCCGCCCATAGATGGCTTGGTGTGTGTTAATCCTCACGTGACACACACTGTTTGTGAATGGGAAAACTCTTGCCGCGCCCTCTGACGTGAACTAAGGAGGAGGGAGTGTCATCATGTGACTATAGGAGGTGGCGATTATCCTCGGTCTGTTCGGATCTTTAATGTAGTTAAGATTAGGCTGTATGTTAGTTTGGGTTTATTTCCCCCTACAATGATTGTGACAAGGAACGAGTTAGGAATGACCCCTCTGATAGGTGGATAATATGAAGAGCTCGTGGTTATATGCGATTATTACTCTGCAAGTGTGAACATGATTTTATTCTGCGATCGGATTTTGTGATTTCAAGTTTTTGAATGTATTGGATGTGTGAAGATACATATATAATGATTATATTGCTGTATGAAAAGGTGTATTATTTATGGATAATTTACATTTTTTTTATAATTGGATGGTTAACACTATAAAAGCCCCAGGCTGGGACATGCGCATTAGTCGCCCCTGAGGAAGCCAGAGTGCGAAACCCGGGTCGGGCAGTGATTGAATACGTTTGGATTTAAATGAGACATGCCATTTCCTTATCTTCACTTGGGAGTACAATAAAACCCTGTATTTTTTAATTATTTAGAGGGTCCTTTGTCGGGCATTTTCATAGGTATATATATTGATACCTGGTCATATTATATTCAAAATGCATGCTCATTGTCTTTAAGAGACAGGCTGAAGTTGAACCAAAGTTTTCATACACGGCTGGAACAGGCCAAGATTTGAAGTCACACAGAGTTCAGTCTGTGTAAAAATTTTATACTGAATACAGAGAATATTGTTTTAAAAGTTATTGCCACAGATGTGGGCTTATCTGTTGGGAGTACACTGGATTCTCCAGACATGTCTTAGAGAACAAGGCCCATTCATACCATAATGGCCCATAGATCAATAGTGTCAGAGAGACTCCAAGTTGTCTGCGTTGTCTGCGTTTTACTCATACTGTCTGTTGTTTTCTTAAGTTTAGATGATTGCCCAATATGGGATCACATGTTGATGGCGGAACCCTAAAAGTCTTAGTATCCGGAACCAAGAGAACCTGAGGTCAGGGCTATCCGAGACGCAAGAGACGTCCAGTCGGAGCCACCCAGATGAATCCGAAAGGTATCCAGGAGTGACAAGTGGGCAGAGCCCCGGGGGATTCGACAGCCACGACAAGAGTGCTTCATGCCGATTCAACATGACAAAGTATTTGAGATCGCAGATGTGAAGATATGTTGCCAAACACCGCTCGCTAAAAAGAGTAACCAAGTTGCTGACGAGACAGGCAGCCATTACTTCAAGCTTTACATTTTTGCAGCAATGTTATTAAGTTAGAGGACCAAAGAAACATTTTCACTAGAGACACGTTTCCGGAAAGTCAAGAAAATGACTGGAACGTCTTTCTCTCTACAGCGGTCATAAAGGAACATAACATATTTGTAGTAAAACCAAACAGAGTTTGTGCGTTATATATGTGTCGTAAGAGTACACACAAAATTGTGATTCATTTATTGCAAGGAAAAATTGTGTTCCCCAATCCATAATGATTTGGAGCATTATGCCCTGTATTGCATTTCAGCCTATTCAACCTTCTAAAAACGAAATTGAATATGCTGAAAAGGGGGGATTTGTCGGGCATTTTCATAGGTATATATATATTGATACCTGGTCATATTATATTCAAAATGCTCATTGTCTTTAAGAGACAGGCTGAAGTTGAACCAAAGTTTTCATACACGGCTGGAACAGGCCAAGATTTGAAGTCACACAGAGTTCAGTCTGTGTAAAAAGTTTATACTGAATACAGAGAATATTGTTTTAAAAGTTATTGCCACAGATGTGGGCTTATCTGTTGGGAGTACACTGGATTCTCCAGACATGTCTTAGAGAACAAGGCCCATTCATACCATAATGGCCCATAGATCAATAGTGTCAGAGAGACTCCAAGTTGTCTATCTTTAGTTGATACAAAATGTCTACATTAATCCGTTATCGTCGAATTTACGACGACAAAGGTCAAAGTATATAATGCAAAAATACCCTAGTTAACTCTTCATGGTATGGTGTTAATAGCTTGCACAACAGTGCCATCCGGAGACAGATATCAATATCGCTACACCATCCTCCATAGTTGCATTATGATCTCATAGGATCTTATTACTTATGTTTACACCCCCTCAATTGATTGGAGAATACTAATCCAGGGGGTGGTAATGTTAGATTACAAGGGAAAAAGGAGAAAGAGAGGCAAGAAGGAGAAGCTAAGAAACAAAGGAGGAAGCATAGCATTCCTACATTCCAGCCTACACCCAAGATTGAGGGGTCTACCAATATGAAAGCCATGGTGATGGACCATCCAGCTTTCCTAGGAGCAGAAGTGAGATTCCTGTTAGGACTTGGTAAGAAACACAAAGAATGATGTTTCATTTTATTAAGACTATTTAGATAATGTGGGTAAAATCATAGCATCTATGTTGGCGAACATATTAATTTATTTATCATCTCTTTATGAGATGTAGTCTTAGATATAGAATAATTGTGAGCCTTCATTCTACCTGCAGAAGAATCAAGTTTCATAATTTATCAGAGTATTAAATGATTGCATATATATATATATATGCGGAGATATATTGATAGTAGCATTCTTCGCCAAGCTAGATGATAAATTCCCACTGGAAGATTTGTTCCAAGTTCTTCCAATTTCTGTTGTCTTAATAGTCTTACCAGGTTATACAGATATGAAAGTAGTATTGACAGAAGTATTAAAAGTAGTCTAGGATTTGACTACTATCTTCTAAGTTATATACTTGAATGGATTTGCCCATTACCACATGTGAGGTGTATTTTAGTTTGGTTAGAGAGGGGTGGGGAATGTATTTATCATTCCATATAGATGTTTAGGATTAGACACGCCTCTGAACAGGAGTAATGTATATAATTTAACTTCTTGTTTTGATATCCTAACCAAATAGCTTTGTTATAATGTGACAAGCTGCTCTTACCCACATGTGTTTATTTACTTATTGTGAAGCTTCTAGTGCCTGATATCAATGCCGTATATATTAATTGGCAGATATCATTGTTTATTTACTTATTTTAAGCTTGTAATGCTTTATATAACGCCATATATATTCATTGGCATATATCATTGTGTTATGTACTAGTTTATGTTTATAATCTTGTAACTAATAAACTTTGCATGTTTTTATAATACCTGCGTATTATTATTTAATGTCAAAACTATATCTTTAGCATTAATGTCATCTCACATGAAAAGAACTTATTATCTGAGGAAATAGTCGGCCTCAGATGTGAATTGTATCGATTGGGTTATCTACAATTCACCAGGTCATAATTTCAGGTAGTTATGAAAAAAATATTTTTATGACCATAATTAATAATTCTTAATTGAATTATTATAATACCCGACACCTTCACTATTTGTGCTTGCTTTACTGGTCCTGCAGGAGATCATTTGGGTCAGAGCAAGATTATAAGAGAACTGTGAGCACAAGTCGGCACCTTGCTTGAACAGAAGTACCGGTACTAAAGCGGCGCGGTTCCATCTATTTCCTTATCTACTTTAGAGTGTGGGTGTCCAACACACTATTGGGAACCAGCAGCGCAAGTGGAACTCTGTCTGTGTGGGTAATACGAGACATCATGCTGCTACCTGTCTGCTAACATGCACTATATGGCTGCTGCCGCCACCACCTCAGCTGCTATTCTTCGCTGCTAATCCCCTACTGCCACCACTATTAATGCCAAGCATCTGTCACTACCACTACTACTACTACCACCACTGCTACTACTACTACTAACCATAGACAACTGATCTACTGAATTGTATGTTCCATGCTATACTGCCTCTGCTGCCGCTACTATTGCAGCCATGTGCCTCTAATACCCTACCCTTTTCCCATCCACACTGCACTGATGCTGCTCCCAATTAAAAGGGAGAATTTTTTAGGCTCGTTCACACTTTTTCTTATGACAATTAACACTTGGGCATAATTTTTGGATGCTTGGTCCTCAACAATCCAATAGTTTTTTTTTTTTCTTCCCCATAACACCGTGTGTGTTTATACACCATCTTCTAATATTGGGAAACTTTGGAAGATTAGAAAATATAACACATGCCACGTCATGGCATGTTTTAAACACACTGGTCGTGACTGCCATCTAACATGTTTAGGAAGGGGGGGGACAGAACAAATGTATAAACAATGAATGAAAAGAGAATAGACTAGATTGTTTTATTTACCAATTTCAAGAGCAATTGGGGCCAGTCTGGTTCAGCTTAAATTGAATCAGTTCCGAGCAAAACTTTAAAAAAAAATTGGAGGCCCTGAACCAAAACAAACTGAGGCATGTTCTCTAATGTAAGTGCACTGAAACCTCCACTAAATGGGTGCTTTGCATTAAATACAGTTTGAGTAGGTTCATTTGGTATTCTCTTCTGGTTCCCACATACAAATTCCATAAATGTTCTATTCAGCCAAGTGTGTGTGTATGTGTTCTTGATAGGGAGAGTGGAGAAAATATCTGCCAGACACCTCTGGGGTGGTTTATCTCACAAAAGTACAAATTGGAACTCAATTTGCCTGATCTTTTTCTTCCCAGACATCATCTGTTGGGAGAAAGTTGAGAGCTCTCCATACATATCAGATTGTCAGCTGGTCACACAGAAAACAGCAGGCTCAAGTAAGGAGTAGGATTAGTGATTGTCTATTATCCTTAATTATTGTTATAAGACAATCTATGTTTTGTAAATTATTGCATTATGTAAATTACAGTGGATTGTGTAATATGGAGACAAAAATAGGGATAAGAACAAAGTAAGTCTGATTGGATACTGAAGTTAGGTGATGGGACAAGTTCGAACCGGTGACTCAATGGTCAGTAAAGGAGAGACAGTTTATGTGTGCAAGATACCAGATGTAGCAGGGGTTAGACTCAAACCCTTAACTTAAATTTCATTATCTCACAATAACTGATGGAAATCACTGATCAAAACACTGATGTGTAAAAAAAAAAGCCTAAGGTGTGTTTTCATAGGTAAGTGTATTGAACCGTGGCCACTGGTGTACTACCAATGGCAGCAGACATTGCAGCTTCTAAGGGGTGCATGGGGAAGGAGTTCCTGCAGTAAACCAAAGGCCCTGCCCCCTAATTATAATCAACACAGGCTTCTGCCCAGCTCCAATCTAGAATCCCTATAATCAGTGGAGAAAGCTAAAGTACCTGTAATGTGTACATCTAGTAAAGGAACTGCACAAAGAATGGTGTAGTTCCCAGGTTAGAAAGGTGCATCTGCCAGGACCTGTGATGACATCATCATCACAGGTCGTGCACCATCTAGTAAAGGAACTACACAGAGACTGGTGTAGTTCCCAGGTTAGAAAGGTGCATCGGCTAGGACCTGTGATTACATCATCACAGGTCCTTCAACCTCCCAATAATATAGAGAACAACTGCACGGATGATAAACTCTCCACTGAAATTAGAATGGAATGGTAAAAGGAGGTCCTCCTCTTTTCTCTTCATTTGCCCCCTATTCCCTGTTTTTACTAATTTTACTTCCTGTTTTTAATTACTTTCCTTTACTTCTTGTATTGATAGTTTACATAGGAGCATGACCAAACAAAACAAAATTCATTTTGCACCATTATTTTTATGCAATATCATATGTGGCTGGTGGGGTTTGTAGGGCTCCTTTATAATCCCAGTCCGGCTCGGATGGCACACAATATTACATGCAGCAGCAAGCCAGTTCATGAAGGATAGTGAGAGGGGCTATAAACGGAGCATAGGGGCCAAATTTAGATTCTTGCTATGGGACCCGGTGATTTCTATGTATGCCCCTGACCTTATTTAATAGAAGATCGTTAGGTCGATAGAGAGAGGAGACTGACCTATTAGAAAAAGATTAAGAAAATGCACACAAGAGACCAAGATGTAGAAGAACAGTTATGATGCTTATATCATCATAACATCATAACATGCAGCGCAGAAGAGAGGGAAGGAGAGTTCCCTTTCACTAGGGAGATGGAGGAGTGGTGACCCCTAACTCACCTAGCACTGGCACCTGACTGCCTAGACGGGCTGCCAACCCGTACGCCGATCAAGCGCCTCGTCCCTGGCTTACCTTGAAATAAGCCCTAGGTGGGAGCACTAGTCCTTACCACTGACACCTAGGGTAACAACAGGGAAAGGACAAACAACACAAACACCTCAAACAATCCCCAAAGGGAGACAAAAATCTGAATACAACAGGAGATAACCGGAGATCTGACTGCACCAGTTCCAACACCTCCACAGCAACTCCAACTCCACCAGAGGTCAGAATAGAAGATCTGGAAAGAAGGTCTATATCTGGCAACAAGGAAAGCAGAAAGGGAGAATACATATATAGTAGCTGGGAGTGGCTGACAGAGAACAGCTGAAAGGAAAAGCTCCCCTAACTGGGACAAAAAGGATTGCAAACCTAAGCATGAAAAACCTGGACCAGAATCCCTTCCCACCACTAGGTCATGGAGCGATCTCTTGAAACCGAGTGAGTAGACACCCGCTGCGACCTTTAAACCCCAGGCACAACAGGGCCAGCGATAGGTTGTGACATCCTCAAGACAGCTTAATGGAATTAGTAAAAATCCAGTTTGAGTCACTAAATCAACGAAGGACATTTATTAAGACCGGTGTTCCCATATGCCAGTCTTGATCCCTTTGAGGCACAGTGAGATGCGTCTAATTTATTAAGCGGCAGATGCCTCTTAATAAGTTAGGCACATCTCTGGCAGTTGTGTACCAGAAATTAAAGTGTAAGCCAGCTAGGAGCTGCTATACAATTCAGTTATAACTCATGACAATTTGCCAGTAAACTTGGAGGACTGGTCTAAGCCTCACCTCTCCTGGTAAGCCCCTCATTGTCTCCACATGAATATCACTTGTCTAAGGGTACTTTCACACTAGCGTTATTCTTTTCCGGCATTGAAATCCGGTAAAGGGTCTCAATACTGGAAAAAACGCATCCGTTTTGTCCCAATGCATTCTGATTGGAAAGCAATCCATTCAGTATGCATCAGGATGTCTTCCGTTCCGTCCCTTGTACGGTATTTGACCAGATAAAATACTGCAGCATGCTGCGGTATTTTTCCGACCAAAATCCCGGAACACTACGGCACTTGCCAGATCCTGCATTCATTTCCATTGAAATGTATTAATGCTGGATTCGGTCCCAAGTGTTCCGGAAATTACCACATCACCGCGTCACTAGGGACAGTGATAGGAAAGGAAAACGATTTACAAGTGCAGGGAAAGGATAGGGAGAAATTATTCCACCAGCATTTGTGTTGAACAGCAACAAATTGCCATTATACAGCTCTGTAATTCCAGCAAACCTGTCTTATTAGGGTGCAAGTGTTGTTTGATACAGGCATTAACAGGGTTTATTACAAGGAAATATTTCTATGTTTTATTTGCCCTTGTGCGGTGCATTTATATGTTCTAAAGCATTTTTTGGCTTGTATTAGTGGGAAAAAGGGCTTATTAGCAGTTGTGTGGTGAAGGGCGTAAATGTCAGCCCTATTTGCTGCTCAGCGGTGCAGTTATCTGTTTTTAAGCCCTTTTTTTTTCGTGTATTAATGTAAAAAGAAAAAATATCTTTGCCGCTTAGCGGTGCAGTGAGATATTCGGAAGCCCTGTATGCCGTGTATTAGTGGCGAAATAAAAATATATTCGCCGTCCAGCATTGTACTTCTCTGTTGAAAAGCCTGTTGTGTAAAAGTAGAACAAAATTTGGACCTAATTGACGTTCTGCGGTGCAGTGATATTTTGTGAAGCCCAGTTTGCCGTGTATTAATGGCGAGATAAAAATATATTCAACGTCCAGCGTTGTACTTCTCTGTTGAAAAGCCTGTTGTGTAAAAGTAGAACAAAATTTAGGTCTACTTGACTTTCTGCGGTGCAGTGAGATATTGTCAAGCCCTGTTTGCTGTGTATTAGTGGCAAAATAAAAATATATTTGCAGTCCAGCGTTGCCTATATCTGTTAAAAAGCCTGTTGTGTAAAAGTAGAAAAAAATTTGGGCCCAATTGATGTTCTGCAGTGCAGTGATATATTCTAAAGCCCCGTCTGCTGTGTATTAGTGGTGAAATAAAAAATATTTCATCTAACATTGGATTATTTGATCTAACAGTATGTCATACAGGGGCGCCGTTAGGTCAAAACGTTCGGGGCTTGAGCCCCTGATGTTTTGTCCAGTACCCCGAATGCTATGCCGGTAGCATTTTTTTTTATTTGGCTATTCTAGGGCCCTTTAACCCCTTGTGGACCGAGCTAATTTTCACCTTAAGGACCAGGCCATTTTTAGCAAATATGACCAGTGCCACTTTGTGTGAATAACTTTAAAACACTTTTACTTATTCAGGCCATTCTGAGATTGCTTTTTCGTCGAATATTGTACTTCATGACACTGGTAAAACGGAGTAAAAAGAATTAATTTTTATTTATTAAAAAATACCAAATTTACGAAAAATTTGGAAAAATTAGCAATTTTCCAAGTTTCAATTTCTCTATTTCTATAATACATAGTAATGCCACCAAAAAGTTATTAATTTACATTCCTCATATGTCTAACTTCCATGTTTGGATCATTTTGTGAATGCTATTTTATTTTTAGGGACATTACAAGGCTTAGAAGTTTAGAAGCAAACCCACTTTTTATGGACCAGTTCAGGTCTGAAATCACTTTGTGAGGCTTACATAATAGAAACCACCCAGAAATGACCCCATTCTAGAAACTACACCCCTCAAGGTATTCAAAACAGTTTTTCCATTTTAATCCATTTTTTCCAGTAACTAAGCAAGGGTTAACAGACAAACAAAACCCAATATTTATTTTGGACTGGTTTATCTACACCATGTCCCATTTGAAGCCCCCCTGGGGTAGAAACTACATAAAAGTGACCCTATTTTAGAAACTACGGTACGGGATAAGGAGGTAGTTTTGTTGGGACTATTTTTAGGGTACATTTTTGGTTGCTCAATATTACATTTTTGTGACGCAAGGTTACCAAAAATTGAAATTTCATCTCCATTTGCCAATTTTAAGTTTTATTTAGCTGTTAACCCTTGCTTTGTTACTGGAAAAAATTGATTAAAATGGAAAATTTGCCAAAAAATTGCTGTTTTGGCACCGTTTTTATTTAGTTTTTTTTTACCATTTTAATCTGAGGGGTTAGGTGATGTTTTTTTTAGAGCAGATTATTACGGACGCGGTGATACCTAATTTGTCTACTTTTTTAAAATTTATTTAGGTTTAACGCTATATTATCCTATTAGAAAAAAAATATTTTTTTTTTTGTATCTACACAGTCTAAGGCCTCATGCACACAACCGTATGTGTTTGCGGATCCGCAATACACAGAAGCTGCTCCGTGTTCCGTTATTTGCGGAACGGAACGCGGCCCATTGTAGAAATGCCTATTCTTGTCCGCAAAACGGACAAGAATAGGACATGCTCTATTGTTTTTGAGGGACAAAGGAACGGAGCAACGGATGCGGACTGCACACGGAGCGCTGTCTGCATCTTTTGTGCCCCCATTGAAGTGAATGGGTCTGCGCCCAAGCCGCAAAATATGTGGCTTGGACGGGGACCAAACATATGGTTGTGTGCATGAGGCCTAAGAGTCAGGTTTTTTTATAGTTTTTATCCGATTGTCTTAGGTAGGGGCTCATTTTTTGCAGGATGAGATGACTGTTTTATTGGCACTATTTTTGGGGCATATGACTTTTTGATCGCTTGCTATTAAACTTTCTGTGATGTAAGGTGACAAAAAAAATCCTTTCTTTCGCACCGTTTTTTATTTTTTACCGCGTTAATCTAAGAGGTTAGGTCATGGGGTATTTTTATAGAGCAGATTATTACGGACGCGGCGATACTTAATTTGTCTACTTTTTAAATTATTTTAGTTTTACAAACTATCAGTTTTGGAAAAAGTTTTTTTGGGTGTCTCAAGTCTGAGAACCATAGTTTATATTCGATTGTCAGTGGCTAAATAGAATTAAAATTGGGGAAGGGGATAATAAATTTAGTACTCCAAAGAGGTGTGGTACTCCCTGAAGCAACCAATAATGCAGAGGCCCGGATGATCGAGGCAAGTGTCACACTGAGTGGTGCTGTCTTTCTGTATCCCCCTCCTGTGACACTCTGCATTTTTTTGGGGTCCATCCCTTCTTTCCAGTATGGGGGACTGCACCTGAAAAGTGTTGGCCAGGGACGATCTGGTCGCCTCCAGTTCCTGAAGTACTCCGGTCTGCTCTTTCCGGTCAGAAAAGATCAGGTCCTTGAGGACTGCCTCATAGAACTGAAGGAATTTCCCTGTGTTGCCAGTGCTCCAGGACAGCACAAAAGAGTTGTACATGGCAATGTGGACCAAGTAGAGCGCAACTTTTTTGTACCATGCCCCGGTTTTGCGCATTGCGTTATATGGCTTGAGGACTTCATCAGAGAGATCCATTCCTCCCATATACTAATTGTAGTTGACGATACAATCGGGCTTGAGGACCGCTGCCGCGGTACCTCGCATAGGGACAGGCGTGATGCTGTTACCGTTAATTGTAGACAGCATAAGGACATCCCTCTTATCCTTATATATGACCAGCAACAGGTTTCCACTGGTAAGGGCATGGGTCTCACCCCTGGGTTGATTTTTCCGCACGGTCCCACAAGCGGACGTGGATCTGGTGGCGAGGGACTGGAACAAGGGGATACTAGTATAAAAGTTATCCACATACAGGTGGTAACCCTTATCTAGCAGTGGGTGCATAAGGTCCCACACAAGTTTCCTGCTAACACCCAGAGTGGGAGGACATTCTGTGGGTTCAATACGGGAATCTCACCCCTCGTACATACGAAACTTGTAAGTATACCCTGAGGTACTCTCACAAAGTTTGTACAGCTTCACGCCATACCTCGCCCGCTTTGAGGGAACATACTGGCGGAAAATGAGTCTCCCCTTGAAAGCAATGCGAGACTCCTCAACGGCGACCTCCCTTCCGGGTACATAGCTGCTCGTACTAGGGCTGGCTACAGGGTCCTCTTACTCCGCCTGGCGGCGTCTCCGCCGCCTTGGGGCTCATCATCATTGCTAGATGAAGAGGATTATGAGAATGACAAAAGCAACGTGGGGTCATCCTCGTCCTCACTGGGGCTCTCGGACTCGGAGGCAAGCTCGGACTCGGAGGCAATTGAAGAAGGGGCGTACCCCGAAACGCGTTTGGTGCAGTCTGCAGTCCACTAGAAGTTTATTTGCTATTGTCCTGGACTTATGAACTATTTGCCCTCATTCGTATGAAAGGAATCTTCACAATAAGTGCTGTCCAATTGCACTTTAACCAAGGACCTGTGAAATACCGCACTTTTACCTAGGACCTGCGATAATACCGCCTATTCCAAGTACGTCAGAGTCACGTGGATACAGCCGGTCACGTGATCTAGCTAGTCACGTGGATTTAGTCGGTCACGTGAGACGCCGCATTGGACCGAGTAGCCAGCACGGGACGCTGAGCACGGTCCGGTCTAAGAACACTACAGGAAGCGGTAGAGTACCCCTATGGGCATCTAATAAGATTATACAACATCTTGCGCTCATTACAACATATGCGCTCACTTTTACCTGGGCACTCCACTTATGCGCTCACTTCATCTGGGCATACTTCCTGCACTTTAGTGAACGTTATCACTCCTGGACATTTACTATGGTGTACTTCATTACTTTGTGAACTATTTTATTATTATTATTATTTTTATCATTATTGTTTTAGGTATTTGTAACCGATATTGTAATAAATTTACCCTATTTATCATCCATTTCGGGTCCATCTGATCCCTATATTTATGAGTGCCCCCCAATCCTTTATCTTAAGCTGGGCATATGCCTCCTCGGCTGAGAATGTCCGACGGGCCATAGGGAGGGTGTGTGTGTGCGTGTATGTGGGGGCACGGGTGTTCCAGGACTTTTCCCTAAACCTAACAGAAACAAACAAAAAATAAAAAATAAAATAAAAAAGAGCCAAAAAAAAGTGAAACAAATAAAATTAAAATTAAAACTCGCTCATCAGCCATCCGAAGCTGATGGCTCACAGCGAGGTGGGGTGGGCGATGCGCTAACAGTGGCCTAAAAAGTGCTGCCCACTGTCAGCGTACGAAAAAAAAATGCTTGTGCCCCAAAAAATGTGTGTGGGGGATGGGGGGGGGGCAAGGGGGCAAGCTGCAGCACCCCTAGGGGGTCTAGGGTCACACAGCTGTGCTGTGGACCCCAGAGACCCGATCAGGGTGATGTAACAGTTAACTTATTTTTTTTTTTTTTTACTCTAAACTCTCCCTAAGTCTCCCTGCCTGACCTAAATCTTTCCCTAACCTGTCCCTAACCTACTTGCTAGTGCCAGATGGCACTTTGGAGAGTCACAGGGGTGTGTTGGGGTGCTGGGTGCTGCTCCTCTCCTCACTTCCAGACGAAGTATGGAGCAGGGGAGGAGAGCAGGGGGAGTCAACCCCAGCTTGCCCGTGCACCATCACCTCACAGGATCTAAGGATGGTGATTGGTGGTATTATCACACCACCGATCATCATCCTATTCCATGTTATTTGGGTCTCTGAATTGACCTGCGGTTTGCTTCAATCGCCGACACGGGTGGAGTCACAGGGTGCCTGCCGGATGATTTTGGCAGGCACTCTGTTCTGATCATTCCGCACAGCGGTGATCGGGAACTACACAGGACATACCAGTACATCCTGTGTCCTTAAGTACCAGGACATCCGAGCGTACCGGTATGTCCTATGTCCGTAACAGGTTATTATTGATTAGAACTGGGCAACCCTACAGATCATCCCCTCACCCCCCTTGTACGTGTTTCGCTGATCCGCTACTTGTGGCACGTGATCCCGCGAGACCGGCAGCGAGAGGTCGGGGTCTCGCGGGATCACGCGCCGGACGGGATTGTGCACATATGTGACTAAACTCATGCCCACGCAGCCCGCAAGTAGCGGATTAGCGGAACAAGTATAAGGGGGGTGGGGGGATGATCTGTGGGGTTGCCCAGGAGGAAATGAAACATGACAGATATTGGAAAGTTACTGAATGTTGTATTATATAATGACTGCACTTCATTTGCGTAAACCAGAACACCCCTTTAAGCATGCCTTTAATGTGCACACATCTTCCATGACCCCATGACAGCCTGTAAGTGTAAATGTAACATTTACATTTTTATTATTTTACAAATTTTATTTCAGCATTAAAGGATTATTCCAATTTCCAGTTAAAGAAAGTAGTCCCCTATTCATTATTGGATTGGTGAGAGTCCTATGGGTATCCCCAACAACCACCCCCCCCCCTCCTCAGATCACGATAATGGAGGCTCTGTATCCTGTGAAGCCCACCTGAAATGGACGGAGCGGCTGGTCAGAAATGTGCACAATTAGTCTATTCTTTTCGATAGGAGTACCCGACATAGCTGATTGCTTTACATAGCTATCTCCGGGACCTCCATAGAAATAAATGGAGTGGGAGTGTGCATGCCCGATGAGCCATTCGGTCCATTTCAGAGGAAATTATGGTACAACAGGGCCAGCGTTCTTGTGATTGGTGAGGATTCCAGGGGTCCTGCTCCAGGAGGTCTTTTTATCCGGGGCCTGGGGGCTGAAGAGAGGCATATGGGGGCTGAAGAGAGACATATGGGGGCTGAAGAGAGGCATATGGGGGCTGAAGAGACACACTGGGGGCTGAAGAGACGCACTGGGGGCTGAAGAGACGAACTGGGGGCTGAAGAGACGAACTGGGGGCTGATGGAGGCATATGGGGCTGAAGAGAGTCATATGGGGGATGAAAAGAGGCATTTGGGGGCTGATTGAGGCACTGGGGGCTATGTTAATTCTTATTATGCAAATTTAAACACAGTGGGCTTGTGTCCTGGATGTTTTCAGACCCTAGCAACGCCACTGATTTCATACAAAGAAGTGCCAGGCCCTGCACAGGGGAGCAGCAGAGACGTAAATGTTTCTGTGGCAGGCAGAAGTCGCAGCGAGAGGCCTGAGCTCCCAGTGTCATCTAGCGGTCGTGTCTTGACCAGCAGCCCAGTGGTTCTTGAATGGTTGACTCGGTCATCCACTTAGTCGCAAGTGACATCAGACAATCCCTGCCAAGATTCGGTTGGTTTCTCTGACACAACGCTTAGTTGGCATGGCCCAGGAGCAGGCCCTGTTCCTTCACCTGTCCTCAAACTGCCTCTGTCCTTTTCTGTTCCCTCAGCCAGAGAAGTGATTATATGCTGTGGGCTTGGCTTCACTTTTAAGCGAGGACGAGCCACTAGAGGAAAGTCAGCGGCTACTGCCCCACCAAGATATGGAGGAGACATCCGCAGCTTCCTTCACTAGGAGGGCAAATACTGATGAGACTAACGTGGGAACTGGTGTTGCGAGCATTTAGGCTCCTGACCCAGAGACAGTTGAGGAGGACATCAGTGATGTGCAGACAGTACTCGTTGATGATTATGTAGCTGAACGCACTTGGGAGCCGGGTGACGTAGGGGCTTCATCATCATCGGGGGAAGAGGGTGGCAGCTTGCCCGTGAGCCTGCAGTGGAGACAGTAAGTCGCTAGCATAACTGGGAGTCACCAGGGTGGCAGCAGTGGGAGGTTGGGAGTGAAACGTGCCTGGGGTAGACCACCTGCTTCGCAAGAGCCTACATGCCTGGGAAGTAGGGATACACGGGTTCACGGAGGCAGAGGTGGTAGCAGTCAGTCAGTGCGAAGTGTTGAGGGTAAAATCACCTACTCGACGGTGTGGCAGCTTTTTGTTAAGCCACAGGAGGAGGTGAACATGGCCATAGGTAGAATATGTGGGCAGAAGGTGAAGCGTGATTAGGGTGTCAATGTTGGCACCACGGCCCTGTGTTAACATATGCAGCATCACCATAAAGGGGCTGGGAAAACCATGGATCCGATGTGGTGTTCCAGACGGCAAGCACCAGGTTTCAGGCAGTCAAGGCTCCACCACCTCAGGCGAAGGGAGCTGTCTGTCCTTCCCATCATCTGCTGGTCCTGATGCTCCTGCTCCTCCTCCTACTCCTCGTCAGTCATTCCATCAGCAATCGATCACCAAAGTGATTGCCAAGAGACAACAGTATACGTGCACACATCGAACGGCACAGAAGCTGAATTGGCTCCTGTCCAAGTTGCTGGTGCTGCAGTCCCTCCCTTTCCAAGTGGTGGACTCTGCATCTTTCAGATGGGCCGAGGTGGAGAGTCCCAAGCCGTCATTTTTTTTGCCAAAAAGGCAGTACCAGCCCTGCACACACATGTAGAACAGAAGGTGGGCCAGTCCTTGAGCCTGTCCGTGTCTGCCAAAGTGCATGGCAGCGCTGACGTGTGGAGCTGTCCTTTACGGCCCATTGAGTGAATGTGGCTCATGCAGAGCCACACCAGCAACTTGTCCAGGTGATGCCGCTTCAGCCTTCACGTTGTCACGCCGTTGGTCCTGCAACAATGTCTGCCTCTGCCTACTCATCCTCCACCGTGTCCTCAGCCTCCACTGCAGGGACAATTCACAGGGGCCCTCCAGCATACCACATGTGCAGGGCATGGCGGTGTCACGCTGTTCTGCACCTCCCTGGGCAAACAGAGTCACGCAGGGGAGGACCTGCTCCGTGTCCTTCGTCAAGAAATCGAATTCTGGCTTTCTCCATGAAAACTCAAAATTGGAACCATGGTGACCGACAACAGGAAGAACATTGTGTCGGCGCTGCATCAAGGAGGGCTGAGCCATGTTCCCTGCATGGCACACGTGTTCAATCTGGTTGTCGGTTCCTGAAGTCTTCCACCCATCTGCAGGACATCCTAAAAATGGCCAGGAAACTTTGCATGTACTTCAGCCAGTCGTAAACTGCAAAGCACACCCTCTTTGAGCTGCAGCGGCACAACGGCATACCCCAACATATGCTGATATGCAATGTTTTCACCCATTGGAATTCCACCCCCCATATGTTAGACTGCCAGGACTACAGGATGAATGATGTTATTCCACTGCTTCATGTCCTGGAACAGATGCTGGTAAATTTGGTTGGTCAGGGGACTGGAGACATGGGGCCTAAAACTCACGGCCACATGAGCCCTGTGGGGGCTGAACTGGAGGTGGAAGAGAACATGGTGAAATGGGTGATTTTTCTACACAGGTGACTGGAGTGGAGGAGCAGGACCAGACAGAGGAGCTTCAGGGAGATGAGGAAGATCAGGCAGAGGACCCAGACATACTATGGCAGTATGCAGTGGAGATGGAGGCAGGGAGTCCCTCAGAGTCACTTGCACAAATGGCCCAATGCAGGCTCACTTGTTTGCGTAGTGACAGCCGAATTGTCATCATTTGGCAGAGGGATGACTTCTGGCACCCCACCTTGTTGGACTTTCGCTACCAGTCCATAATGGGGGCATTTGATACACCCGCTTAGAGGGAGGACAAACTGAACTACTATTGAGACATTCTATGTAGTCATATACGTGCCATCATGCATCCTCTCACAGTTCTGACCGGGGGGGGGGGGCCCTCTGTGCTCACGTTCCTCTACCATGGCTGCTGTGGCAGGGTGGAGGGGGGGGGTAGGAGCAGTTCCAGCTCCATCAGCAGCAACTTGAGTCGCTGATGAGCAGCTTTCTTCACCCGCCTAGTGAAGAAACTACTCGCCAGCAGAAGAAGCAGGTAGACCTGGAGCAGGACCTGAACCAGCAGGTGGTGCCATACTTGGACAGCACCCTGCCACCCCACATTGAAGATCCGCTGGACTACTGGGCAGCCAAACTGGATTTGTGGCCGCAACTGGCAGAGTTTGCTCTGGAAAAGCTGTCCTGCCTGTCCAGTAGTGTGGCATCAGAGTGGCTGTTTAGTGTGGCGGGCGCCATAGTTACCCCAAAAAAACTCGCCTGTCCACCCAAAATGTGGAGAGACTGACCTTTGTCAAGATGAATCAAGCGTGGATCAGCAAGGATTTCCACCCACCAATGCCTGATGCCTTAGATTAGATTATCCATGCTGCCTCACCAAACCTTGACAAAAGAGACCGGTTTCGTCTGGCTACCTGCTTTAGCTACTATTCTGATGCTGCCACCTGCCTGATGCCACACATCTGATGCCAAGTGCTCCTTTTTACACCCACCATCATCAGCGGGTACTGTTATTGCCACCCACCTCCCCACTCTGTCACCGGGTGCTGCCCATGCTGCAGCCACCTCCCTACTCTGTGGTCTCCTCCTCCTGCTGCTACCTCAAAACTCTGTCATTTGGCCATTCTGTGGTCTCCTGATGCTGCTGCCACCTCCCCACTGTCACCTTGCCACACTGTGGCCTCCTGATGCTGATGCCACCTCTACACTATGTCCCCTTGCACTCTGTGGTCTCATTATGCTGCTGCCACCTCCACACTATGTAACCTTGCCACTCTGTGTTCTCCTGATGCTGCTGCCACCTCCATACTATGTCACGATGCCACTCTGTGGCCTCCTGATGCTGCTGCCACCTCCGCACTGTCATTGTGCCACTCTTAGGCCTCCTTCTGATGCTGCTGCCGCCACCTCCACACTGTCATTTTGCCACTCTGGCCTCCTGATGCTGCTGCTGCCACCTCCACACTGTCATTGTGCCACTCTTTGGCCTCCTCCTGATGCTGATGCTGCCACCTACACACTGTCATTGTGCCACTCTGTGGACCTCTCATGCTGTTCCCACTCTCGCCACTTTATGACTGGGCCACTATTTTGCCTTTCGGCCTTGCTGACATCATTTATTTGGCCCTTCTTCTGATCTGTCAGAAGTAAGGAAAAATGAGCTGCACAATGTATCCTGTCTGTGTAGCAGTTGTAAGGCCTGTATGGTCCCATTAGAACTGGCTTGTGATTTGGTAGTCAAAAGCAGGAGTGGTTACAAAACACAGAAGTAAGTAGAATTTTTGTATTTTCTTTTAAAACTTTTTTTTTAACTTTTTTTAGACACCTTAGGTGTTTATAACATGCAATCATTAGATTTCAACTTTTATTCTGTAATTAATATCTATGCATTAAAACCTTTGCCCAATATTCAGTATATTCCAATACTGTGCTGCCACCTGCAAGCCAGCATTGGAATATACTAGTAATCTGCCTGGAAGCCTTGTACAGGCTATTACTAGTATGGCAGACTTCCTTGATCTCAGCCAGGGAAAAACACCCCGAGCCGGGAAGTGAGGGGCTCCAGGTTCTAGTGATCCCAGATGCCATTGTGACATTTGACCACAGTATCTGAGGGGTTAAATGTCCATAATCGGGGCCCCGGGCCTCTGCTGTGTAAAATTACAGAAACCCGGTGGCTAAGCCATCCGCAGTGCTCGTGGTGCCATTTTTCAAGATTGAGGCCTTTAGGCCTGTGATACAAGTATATTAATGTAGTATAGTAAAGTAACATGGCTTGTGGGGTGAAAAAAGCATAAATCCGTCCATTTCAGCCTATTATCCTGAAAAGTTGATTCAAATGAAGGCAAAAAATCCTCATGAGATATAAGCCAACTCCAAATAAGATTTCTCCTTTTTAGTGGACTTACTCTTAATTTGAATTTCCAAACTTGCGTTAATGTTACCACTGAGTTGTTCATTCCTGTTGCTCATTCGGCTTAAAGGGAATCTGTCACCTGAATAATCAATATTAAACCAAACATAGGTCCTTATAGCTCTTCATACCTTCTTTCCATAGGTGTTCTTTTCACTTGGATCTGGCTTTCTATCTTCATAAAAATCCACTTTTATCTTTATGCTAATGGATCATAAAGTTGCCCAGAGGGGCGTTATTTTCATTCAAAAGGTGCCCAGGAACGCCCTCCATCCAGTGCCCAGGCACGCCCCCCGACAGAGTCCAGGCCCACCCCTCTCTCCGCTCATACAATATGTCCCCAGCATTGCGATTGTCATCAAGCCCCGCCCCTGGCTACGTCACTAGTAGCCGATAACCCTGCCCACTCCTTCCCTTCAGCTTCACTAACAGGCAGAACACCAGCTCTTGCATTCTTCCTGTTTAACTGAGCGCATGCCCAGGGAAACACTTGACACTGATGCGCTCAGTTAAACAGGAAGAGCGCAGGAGCCGGCTCGGTGCCTGTTAGTGAAGCTAAAGGAAAGCAGTGGGCGTGGTTATCGGCTACTAGTGATGTAGCCAGGGGGGCGGGCCGTGACGGCAATCGCAATGCTGGGGACATATTGTATGAGCGGAGAGGGTGGTGGGCCTGGGCACTGGATGGAGGGCGTTCCTGGGCACCTTTTGAATGAAAAAAAACGCCCCTCTAGGCATCTTCATTGGTCATTAGCATAAAGATAAAAGTGGATTTTTATGAAGATAGAAAGCCAGATCCAAGTGAAAAGAACACCTATGGAAAGAAGATATGAAGAGCTATAAGGACCTATGTTTGGTTTAATATTGATTATCCAGGTGACAGATTCCCTTTAAATTTCATCACCTTGAGAGCAGCATGACATCTCTTCATATACTATCAACATTATTCTACTATTTATTATCACTAATGATTTTTGCATAACCTGTATATAATTGTTGTCATGTATTTAACAATAACCTACAAATAAGATTGCAATTACACTAAAATTATGTTTTAGTATACTACTTTAAACAAGCAAGGTGGATATTATAGAAACTCACATCTGCTTGAAAAATACTATAATTATAGTGAGTAGATATGTGGGAGATGCTGTTGCACCAAAGAACATTTTTTTTTTCTTATACCAAAGAATGGGCTTTCAGCAGATGTTTTTGATGCTGCAACTGATTAATGAAGGAAAGTATTTATATCCTTTTGAGTGCTACAACACATTTCCCACTCAACAGTGTGGGTGATGCGAATGCCAAGAATATGTTAATTAACATGCAGTGATTACTTGGGATCAGAATAGAGATCTGGTATATAAGGCACTGGTTTCATTGGAAATCTTTAAACAAAAACTAAATTTTTACTGGTTTGTGTAATAATATAAAAGACGAATGAAAGTGTTTAAAACCCTTATAGATAAATTATAATTATAATACAACCGGAAGCAATACGTGCAGGTCCAGAGTTAAAGGAGCTGTCTGGAAATACATAAAAATCTAATAATAAAAATCTGGGGCTGATCTGACCATCTAAAACATTAGGGGTGAGAGTCTTCTGCTGATCTGACCATCCAAAACATTAGGAGCAAGGGCCTGCTGGTGACCATCTAAAACATTAGGGGTGAGTGTCTGCTGCTGAGCTGACCCTCGAAAACAGTAGGGGTAAATGCCTGCTGCTGATCTGACCATCCAAAACATTAGGAGCAAGCGCCTGCTGGTACCCTCTAAAACATTACGATGAGGGCCTGCTGCTGATCTAACCATCTAAAAAATTAGGGGTGAGGGTCTGCTGTTGATCTGACCCTCTAAAACATTGGGAGCAAGAGCCTGCTTTGACCCTCTAAAACATTAGGGGCAAGGGGCGAGTAATAAAAAATGTCAGTGTATGTCACAGCTATTTGGGATGCACAAATGTTATACAGGAGATCAGCATATCCAAAAAAAAAACACTTAGAGACACGCACTATACAAATAACATATCTTTATTAAACATGTAATGACTTACACAGTAAAATAACATCCAATATTATGTAAAACTAGACATTAGGCCCGTTACAATAACGGGCGCTAGAACATTAGTTCTGACAGTTTTATGGGGGGGATCTGTGGATGGCACACTGTTATGGGGGATATCTGTGGATAATACTGTTATGGGGGATCTGTGGATAATACTGTTATGGAGGAGATCTGTGGCTGACACTGTTATTGGGGTCTGTGGTTGACACTGTTATGAGGGGGGTCTGTGGCTGACAGTGTTATGGGGGTCTGTGGCTGACACTGTTACGGGGGAGGGTCTGTGGCTGACACTGTTATGGGGGTCTGTGGCTGACACTGTTATGGGGGGTCTGTGGCTGACCCTGTTATGGGAGGGGTCTGTGGCTGACACTGTTATGGGGGGGTCTGTGACTGACACTGTTATGGGGGTCTGTGGATGGCACTGTTATGGGGGATATCTGTGGATAATACTGTTATGGGGGATCTGTGGATGGCACTGTTATGGAGGGGATCTGTGGCTGACACTGTTATGGGAGGGATCTGTGGCTGACACTGTTATTGGGGTCTGTGGTTGACACTGTTATTGGGGTCTGTGGTTGACACTGTTATGGGGGGGTCTGTGGCTGACACTGTTATGGGGGGGTCTATGGCTGACACTGTTATGGGGAGTCTGTGGCTAACACTGTTATGGGGGGGGTCTGTGGCTGACACTGTTATGGGGGTCTGTGGATGGCACTGTTATGGGGGATCTGTGGCTGGCACTGTTATGGGGGATCTGTGGCTGGTACTGTTATGGGGGATCTGTGGATGACACACTGTTATGGGGGATATCTGTGGATGACACTGTTATGGGGGATCTGTGGATGGCACTGTTATGAAGGGGATCTGTGGCTGACACTGTTATGGGAGGGATCTGTGGCTGACACTGTTATGGGGGATCTGAGGCTGACACTGTTATGGGGGATCTGTGGCTGACACTGTTATGGGAGGGATCTGTGGATGGCACTGTTATGAGGGTTCTGTGGCTGACACTGTTATGGGGGATCTGTGGCTGACACTGTTATGGGGGGGGTCTGTGGCTGACACTGTTATGGGAGGTCTGTGGCTGACATTGTTATGGGGGGGTCTGTGGCTGACACTGTTATGGGGGGGTCTGTGGCTGACACTGTTATGGGGGTCTGTGACTGACACTGTTATGGGAGTATCTGTAGATGACACATAGCATCGTATGATATGTTTCATCCACAGATTCCCCCATAACAGTGTCGATTGGAGTTTTCTCCCCCATAAGTGTCGATTGGAGTTTTCTCCAATCCGATGGTATATTTTAACTTTAAGTGTCCCCATCACCATGGGGACGCCTCTATGTTAGAATATACCATCGGATCTGAGTTAGATCGTGAAAACTCAGATCCGACAGTATATTTTAACACAGAGGCGTTCCCATAGTGGTGGGGACGCTTCAAGTTAGAATATACTGAGATGTGTGTACAGAACGGCCCCCTGCTGCCTGGCAGCACCCGACCTCTTACAGGGGGCTGTGATCCGCACAATTAACCCCTCCCCCCATTAAAATCATTGGTTGCCAGTGTGCGGCCTCCCCTCCCCCATTAAAATCATTGGTGGCCAGTGTGCGGCCTCCCCTCCCCCTATTAAAATCATTGGTGGCCAGTGTGCGGCCTCCCCTCCCCCTATTAAAATCATTGGTGGCCAGTGTGCGGCCTCCCCTTCCCTCCCATTAAAATCATTGGTGGCCAGTGTGCGGCCTCCCCTGCCCCTATTAAACTCATTGGTGGCCAGTGTGCGGCCTCCCTTCCCCCATTAAAATCATTGGTGGCCAGTGTGCGGCTTCCCCACCCCCCTATTAAAATCATTGGTGGCCAGTGTGCACCCCCCCTCCACCATTAAAATCATTGGTGGCCAGTGTACGTCCTTTCTCCCCCCCCCTCATTGGTGGCCAGTGTGTATGGCCTCCCCTCCCCCCCCAATTAAAATCATTGGTGGACAGTGCGGCCTCCCCCCCCCCCCTATTAAAATCATTGGTGGCCAGAGTGTGCGCCTCCCTCCCCCTATTAAAATCATTGGTGGCCAGTGTGCGGCCTCCCCTTCCCCCATTAAAATCATTGGTGGCCAGTGTGCGGCTTCCCCACCCCCTATTAAAATCATTGGTGGCCAGTGTCGCCCCCTCCCCCATTAAAATTATTGGTGGCCAGTGTGCGGCCTTTCTCCCCCATTAAACTCATTGGTGGCCAGTGTGTATGGCCTCCCCTCCCCCAATTAAAATCATTGTTGGACAGTGCGGCCTCCCTCCCCCTATTAAAATCATTGGTGGCCAGAGTGTGCGCCTCCCCTATTAAAATCATTGGTGGTCAGTGTGCGGCCTCCCCCCATTAAAATCATTGGTGGCCAGTGTGCGGCCTCCCCCTAGTTAAAATCATTGGTGGCCAGTGCGGCCCCCTATAAAAATCATTGGTGGCAGTGGCACCCCCCCCCCTTTCATCATTAGTGGCAGCGGAGCGGCAGTTCTGATCGGAGTCCCAGTGTAATCGCTGGGGCTCCGATCGGTTACCATGGCAGCCATGACGCTACTGAAGTCCTGGCTGCCATGGTCACTTAGCAGCGTCATGCTTACCTGTGCTGTCTGTGTCTGCCCTGCACTCCTTCTGCTGATAAGTGACAGGTCTGTGCCGCGCATTGCTTATAGCACAGACCCGTCCCTTATCAGCAGAAGGAGCGCCGGCCGGACACAGACAGCGCAGGTAAGTATGACGCTGCTAAGTGACCATGGCAGCCAGGACTTCAGTAGCGTCATGGCTGCCATGGTAACCGATCGGAGCCCCGGCGGGGACTCCGATCAGAACTGCCGCTCCGTTGCCACCAATGAGGGGGGGGGGGGTGCGGGGTGCGGGTGTCAACCTGTGGCCAATGATTTTTAGTATGTTTCCTATAAAAATCATTGTCCGCACACTGGACAATGATTTTAATACTGGGGAGGGAGGGGGGTCTGGCCCCCTGCCGCCTGGCAGCACCTCACCTTTTACAGGGGGCTGTGATCCCCACAATTAACCCCTCAGGTGCTGCCAGGCAGCAGGGGGCCGGTATATACAGACTTCTCAGTATATTCTAGCTGAGCGTCCCCATCACTATGGGAACGCCTCTGTGTTAGAATATACTGTCGGATCTGAGTTTTCACGATCTAACTCAGATCCGACAGTATATTCTAACACAGAGGCGTCCCCATAGTGATGGGGACGCTTCAAGTTAGAATATACTGAGCAGTCTGTATATACCGGCCCCCTGCCGCCTGGCAACATCTGAACGGTGTCCGTTGAGTGTGTGCCAAATGCTCTGTGCGCCGCGCATGCGCAGTTGAGTATTCAGCACACACGCACGGACGTCACAGGGATTTTATTAGTATAGATTAGCAGCATATAAGTTGATGACTGAAAGCCAGTAGCTCCTGCGTACTAGAGGGTCAAGGCAATACAAAAGCATATATATCCAAAATCACAGGACTCACTATAATGTCCACACCAAAGCAACTATGTAATGCTAAGCACAAGGGCCAATAGCGTACGCTATACAAATGAACAAATACATTATACCTGAATCTGGATAGACAATTATCAAAGTTGCGGACCTCCGGGTAACGCTGAGTGATTCTGGATATATATGCTTTTGTGTTGCCTTGACCCTCTAGTACGCAGGAGCTACTGGCTTTCAGCCATCACCTTATATGCTGATAATTTTACATAATAGAAAAAGAAAGATTCCAGCACTCCAGTAAATTCAGTTTAAAAAGCCTTGGCATCCTTTATTTTCGGTGGACGTAATCAACATACAAGGATAAGTTTTTCCAGCATAATTACACCTGTGCAGCGGTCTACGCGTTTCGAGCGTTACCGCTCTTGAAACGCTGTAGACCGCTGCACAGGTGTAATTATGCTGGAAAAACTTATCCTTGTATGTTGATTACGTCCACCGAAAATAAAGGATGCCAAGGCTTTTTAAACTGAATTTACTGGAGTGCTGGAATCTTTCTTTTTCTGCTACTTCCAAGGATCTCCTGGATCCATCCGTGCACCCTGGGAGAAGGACATTCATGTGCAGGTGAGCTGGACAACCACACTTCTTCTTGTCACTATAATTTTACATAATATTGGATGATATTTTACTGTGTAAGTGATTACATGTTTAATAAAGATATGTTATTTGTATAGTGCGTGTCCCTATTTTTTTCCCCCGGATATGCTGTTACTGAGTCACGCATTCTTGTATATTTATATAGTTGGGTTGTCTAGTTATACAGGAGATGTTGCTCAGGTAATGTCGCTGCTGTCACCAGCAGCTAAGAAAAAATTTCAGTGAATGTCACAGCTGTTTGGGATGCGCAAACGTTATACAGGAGATGTAGCGCAGGTAATGTCGCTGCTGTCACCAGTGGCTAATAAATAATTAAAGTGAATGTCACAGCTATTTGGGATGCACAAACGTTATACAGGAGATGTAGCTCAGGTAATGTCGCTCCTGTCACCAGCAGCTAACGTTATACAGAAGAAGTAGGTCAGGTAATGTCGCTGCTGTCACTAACGGATAACATTATATAGTAGTGATGAGCGGCAGGGGCTATATTCGAATTCACAATATCTCGTGAAAATATGGGCGAATATAAGGTAATATTCGCATAATGCGCGCGCAATACAGGCGTGGGTCACTTTAGGTACATTTTTCAAGCTGCTAGAAGCTTACTGAGACTGGAGATAATGGTTGGCACAGCAGAACATTGCAATAGCTTTATATGCAGGTAGACTGCTCCAATATATATTCCCGATTGCAAAAATAGTCATTAATGATGCGCATATTTTTGCGTGCAACTGGGTGACATCACAGCACCATGTATGTATGGACATTCAAACCTAACACCCTGCACTCGAACCTATCAGCTACACTATAAATCAATGTAACCTACATTGACTATCTTTCCCTAACTATCTGAATTATATATCTAAGTTAACTGTCTAATGTATATACTGCAAAGCATAGAGCACAGCAATCACACTGCTGTCTCTCGCAGAACTCCATTACACTACAGAAAATGGCTGCTGGGGAGGTTCCTTATATACTAAAGGGGTAGGCAACTTTCCTATTGGTTGCTAGGGATGTTGCTAAGCTCAGACAAAGACATTGCAGCCTTCTCATTGGCCCCACAAGCAAGAGGGAAGTGACTGATTGAAAAAAATATATAGCACTATATTCTAATTATTTGCAAATTCTCGAAGTACCGATATTCTCACCCAATACTATTATCGAGGAGATGTAGCACATGTAATATTGTTGCTGTCACCAGCGGCTAACGTTATACAGGAGATGTAGCTCAGGTAATGTCGCTGCTGTCACCAGCGGCTAACGATATACAGGAGATGTAGCACAGGTATTGTCGCTGCTGTCACCAGCGGCTAATGTCATACAGAAGATGTAGCGCAGGTAATGTCACTGTGTCACCAGCAGCCAAACAATTTCATGCAATTTAGCACACGTTGCGCTTATATATTTGGCAGCCAGATCAAACAATAGTCCTTACCACCTTTCAACACTTAAAACTCCCTAAAAAAAAAGCACATTTCCTCTCCCTACACTATCTGTCTCTTCTGCTGCAGCTCCCCCTGACTAAGTCTTAGCCGAACCACGTGTCATCGGGTGCTATATAACACCAATGACGCATTTCGGCCAGCCAATCACTGTAATGCCAGTAACCAACATGGCTATGGCATTACAGTGAGTGGCAGTACTACCCCGCATGTTTATTGGCTGCGTAGCAGCCAACAAACGTGCGGGGAGGAGATTCGAGCATCGCGAGCATCACGATGCTCGCATGAAAAAGGTGTTCGGCCAAGCATGGTCGCCCAACACTAATAACCACTGAATTTAGTGACCTTTCAAGAAACAGCATGGCCAAACGGAGAAAAGGCTCTTCTGATCTTCTCTCCTCTTGGCTATGCAGTTTCTTGGGAGGCAGATAAGTGGCCATGCAAAATGGTGGATTGGTGTGCAAAATTGCCTCCAAATGATGATGACACTGCTGCACTTGTATGTGAAGATGCTGCAGAATAAAAAAATACCTTTATGTGCAGTATTATATACCGCTTTTTAATCATCCTCCCAATAGTAACCCTTAATTAGCATGATTATTAACTACCCAACCATCATACGACTTTAAAAACGTCTTTAAAAACAGCAGACACCCCACTAATTTGCATTTTTTATGTCTCTTCATCTGCCTAAAAAAAAATGAATAAACATGTCCTACACAGCAAATTGGTAACAAATGTGGTGCCACTATAATTGGACTGACCTGGAGAATGATGCTAACAGATCAGTTTTACCATACAGGGAACGCGGTACAATCAAAACCCATGCAACTATGGTACAATTGTGTTTTTTTCTCATTCCATTTGCAAGCTTTTTCCAGTTTTCCCCTAAATTGTATGCCACAATAAATAGTGCCATTAAAAAGTGTAATTTGTCCCACAACAAACAAGCCCTTATACTGTTATGTGAACAGGGAAATAGGCACTACTGGGGAAAATCTAACTAGATCTAGCTACTGGAGGAGCAATAGGGGTAGTATAACCACTGGGGTTGCTATAGGGGGCATTATAACTTCTGAGAGTAAGTTAGGGGATGGATGATGAAAACAAACAACAGACGAGACGTGAGGCCCAAGCTTGAGGAACAGCCCCGGGCATTTGGTCAACTTAATCCACCCCTGATCAGTATTAAAATAAGACATGGGTGTTCAAATACAAATCAAAGCACCATGGCTCTATTGCAGCACTTGATACTGTGATACTGGGGGTATATACCGTACAACTGGTCACCAGCAAGCAACAACAGAGTTCTACTTTCTCCGGTTTCCTTGCAGCAGCCAGGGCGCATCCACATGCAGTATAGTGTTTTTGTCATCTTGATTAGAGATGAGCAAATAAAAGCTGACAAAGTGGAATTCAATCCGAATTTCAGGAATTATTCGATTCGCACGGAATCTGAATTTCCTCACATTTCATGGTAACGAATCACATTTTTCTCTAAAATGGCTGCTGCACGTGTGAGGACATGGAGCAAGGAACTCTGGGAAGGCGGGATCACCCATAATGCCATGCATGCAGCCAATAAGCAGCCAGCCAGCCCAGTGATGTCACAGCATTATAAATAGCCTCAGTCATCTTGGATTCTGCCATTTACCAGTGTACTTAGTGCAGGGAAAGCCATCAGAGGGCGCTAGGGACAGTGCTAGAAAAAACTAAATTGTGCTAAAACTACTTACAAGTTCAGGGAAAGATTATTCAAGCTGTAGGGAAAGCATAGGGAGGCTTTAGAGAAAGCATAGGCAGGCATCATCCACGCTACAAAAGGAGAACAGGGTGCAATAGGAGAGTGTACAGCCTGGGTAATAGGAGCGATTCTATTACACCTTGCTGCACTAATTGGGGATCCAAATTGCTATTATAATGCTGCTTTTAGGTTTGCGCTAGATAATACCTCTGTAATTCCAGCAAAACTTGTTTTTTATTGGGGAGCAAGTGCTGTGTTGTAGGGTGTATTTATAGGAAACATACGTACGTCATATTCATGGGCGTAGCTATAGGGGGTGCAGAGGTAGCAGTCGCTACCGGGCCCAGGAGCCTGAGGGGGCCCTAAGACCCTTGTGCCACATAAGAAGACACACTAAGCACTGAGGGAAGGGGGCCCAAGCTGAACTCTTGCACCAGGGCCCATGAGCCGTTAGCTACGCTACTGGTGACAACCGTTCTTCGGTGCATTTAAACTGTTCTACAGTTTCTATTGGGGTCTATTTATGTAAAAAAAAAGTACCTCTTATTTGCCATTCAATTACTTTATATTACAGACTTTTTTGGGGTGTATAAATGTAAATTAAAGGACATCTTATTTGCCGTTCTGCGGTGCAGTTACTTTATATTACAGACTTTTTTGGGGTGTATAAATGTAAAAGCAAGTACCTCTTATTTGCCATTCTGCAGTGCAGTTACTTTATATTACAGCCTTTTTTGGAGATCTTATTTGCATTTCTGTCTTGCAGTTACTGTGTACGGCAGCCTTTTTTGGGGTGTGTTAATGGAAAAAACAAGTATGTTTTATTTGCCTCTCTGCGGTCAAGTTACATTGTTCTACAACTTTTTTGGAGTGTATTCATTTCCTTTTAATTTAATTATTTTATCTATCAGTATGTCAGATAGACAAGTGACAGGCCATTCAAAGGGAACGGTCAGTCGCCAAAATGTTTCTGTCGCAGTGAGAGACCTGAGCTCCCGGTATCATCTAGCAGTCGCGTCTTGACCAGCAACCCATATGTGCTTGAATGCTTGACTCGGTCTTCTACTTCATCGCAACTGACATCCGACACCCCCAGCAAAGAGTCGGTGGGTTCTTCAGACATAATGCTTAGTTGGTATGGCCGGGGAGCAGGCCCTGTTCCCCCCAACTGTTCTCAACCTGCCTTTGTCCTTTTCTGTTCCCTCTGCTAGAGAAGTATTATATGTTGTAGTATCCACTCCACTTTTCAGTGAGGATGAGCTACTAGAGGACAGTCACGAGTCACGTGGGAGCTGATGTTGCAAGCTGTCAGGCGCCTGGCCCTGAAACCATTGAGGGGGACTACAGTGACGTGCAGACAGTAGTGGATTATGATGACGCTGAGCGCACTTGGGAGCCGGACGAAAAAGGGGCTTAATCATCATCAGCAGAAGAGGGTGGCAGCTTGCACGTGAGGCAGCGGCTGAGCCAGCAAAGTGGTAGCGTGGCCAGGAGTCAGCAGTGGGAGGTCGGGAGCCAAACGTGCCCGGGCTAGACCGCCTGCTTCGCAGCAGACTACCTGCCCAGGAAGTAGCAGTGCAGGGTTTTACAGAGGCTGCAGTAGCAGGCAGTTAGTATGGAGTGTTGGGGGGAAAAATGTAATACTCGGCGGTGTGGCAATTTTTTGTTAGGGCGCCGGAGGAGGTGAACATGGCCATTTGCAAAATTTGTGGGCAGAAGGTGAAGCGTGGGTGGGGTGTTCGCACCACCACCCTGCGTCAACACATGCAGCCTGGGAGAACCGTGGCTCCAATTTGGTGGTCCAGCCTGCCCCAGCAATCGCTTTATCACCCAGTGGCATGCACCCAATTTCATGCAGTCAAGGCTTCCCCATCTCAGCCGAAGGACGCTGTCTGTCCTTATCATCTGCTGGTCCTGATGCTCCTGCATCTCCTCCTCCTACTCCTCGTCAGTCATTCAGTCAGCAATTGATCACTGAAGCAATTGCCAAGAGACAACAGTATGTATGCACTCATCCAACAACGCAGGAGCTGAACTTACTCCTGGCCAAGTTTCTGATGCTGCAGTCCCTCCCTTTCCAAGTGGTGGACTCTGCATATTTCAGAGGACAGATGGCTTGTGCCGAGCCGAGGTGGAGAATCCCAATCCGTCACTTCTTTGCCAAACAGGCAGTACCAGTTCTTCACACATATGTAGAACAGAAGGTGGGCCAGTCCTTGAGCATGTTGATGTTTGCCAAAGTGCACGGCAGGGTGGAGGTGTGGAGCTGTAACTACGGTGAAGGACAATATATGTCCTTTACAGCCCTCTGGGTAAATGTGGTTCCTGCCAGGTGACGCAGCTTCCGCCTCTACGTTCTCACGCCATTGGTCCTGCGACAATGACCGCCTCTGCCTCCTCATCCTCCACCGTGTCCTCAGCCTCCACTGCAGGGACTAGAGATGAGTGAATCGAAGCTGACGAAAGGTAATTCGTTTAGAATTTCAGGAAAAGTTTGATTCTCAACTAATACAAATTTCTTCGCAGTTCGTGGTAATGAATTGCAATTTTCCTAAAATGGTGGCTGCACGTGTGAGGACTAAGGACATGGGGCAAGGAACTCTGGGAAGGCGTGATCATCCAGATTGACATGCCTGCATGCAGCCAATCAGCAGCCAGCCCTGTGATGTCACAGCCCTATAAATACGGCGGCCATCTTACAGTCAGACATTTTCCAGCATTCAGAGTGCAGGGACAGACGTGTGAAGGTGCTAGGGACAGCAAGTGGAAAAACTATTGTGGAAAAAAAAAAGACTGAAAAAACTATTTATAAGTGCAGTAAAAGGATAGGGAGGAATCATTTCACAGCATCTTAGTGCAGGGACAGACATCAGAAGACGCTAGTGACATTGATAGGAAAGTGATT
This sequence comes from Bufotes viridis, assembly GCA_033119425.1. Lineage (NCBI taxonomy): Eukaryota > Metazoa > Chordata > Amphibia > Anura > Bufonidae > Bufotes > Bufotes viridis. Next base: position 404,348,570 of record CM065589.1, read on the forward strand.
TACAAGTGCAGGGAAAGATTGTTTGGGGATCTAAATAGTCATTAGACCACTCTGTCATAACAGCTTTTTGTTATTGGGCTGCAAGTGTTATATTGAAAAGCCTTTAGAGCAGGGGTGCACAACCTTTTTTGGTCTGGGAGTTGCATTGTCACATCGCACATTTCAAGGGGCCGCAACAAAAAAGTTAATCAGCCCTTTGTTTGCATCAGCCTATTACGCAGGCTAATGCAAAGTGACTGGGGAGGAATGATCGCCATGACAGTCATTCCTCCCTCATTCACTTCTATCGATTATCGGTAGTACATTCCTGATTACATGGTGAGATGTGCTGATGATAATTGTACATCTTTCATCCTGATAAAGTATGCAAATCAGCCGACAAGCGAGTGATTCCTTGTTTATCGGCTGATCAGCAGTACAATTATACCGGCCAGATATCAGGAATGAGCTTTCCTATGAACACTTGTTCCCAGTAATTGTTCTGAATATTGTGCCGTGTAACAGGGGCTTAGAGATTTCCTGGTAAAAAATGATTTTTAACATGTTTCTGCAGCATGGCCCTGAGACAGAAGATTTATACTTTTTTAAGTAAGTGATTGACAGGTTATAAAAAGCAGATTTTTGTGCAAATAGAGCCACAGTAAGGTATAATAATGCCATCTTAGGATTCTACTTATTAGTCTGGACATGAACACATGTTAAGGTTATGGGGTAAAATCTGCTGACAGAATCCCTTTAAGTCTAGAGTGTCTGATGAGCAGTTTTCTTCACTCTCCTACAGAAGAATCTACTCAACAGCAGCAGCAGATAGACATAGAGCAGAACCTGAACCAGCAGATTGTGGCATACTTGGAGTGCACCCTGCCATCCCACATCAAAGATCCCCTGGACTACTGGGAAGCCAACTCGATTTTTGGCTGAGTTTGCCCTGGACAAGCTTTCCTGCCCGGCCAGCAGTGTGGCATCAGAGCTGGTGTTTAGTGCGGCGTGGGCCATAGTTACCCCAATTCACCACTCTGTGGACTCCTCATTCTGCTGCCACATCAATACTCTGTGGTCTCTTCATTGTGCTGCCACCTCAACACTATGTCATTGTGACACTCTGTGGTCTTCTAATGATGCTGCAACTTCACTACTTTGTGGTATTCTTAGGCTGCTGCCACCTCACTACCTTATTCAGCTACTATTCTGATGCTGCCAACCGCCTGATGCCACACCTGATGCCAGGTGCTACTACTTCCAGCCACCATCTTCAGCTGGTACTGGTATTGCCCCCCCCCCCCACCTTCCCGCTCTGTCACTGTGCCATTCTGTGGTCTCCTTATGCTGCTGCTACATCAACACTATTTCTCTGGGCCACTCTGTTGTCTCCTCATGCTGTTGTCACCTCAGCACTCTGTGGTCTCCCTATGCTGCTGCTACCTCAACACTATGTCAATGGGCCACTCTGTGGTCTCCTCATGCTGCTGCCACATAACTACTCTGTAATCTCCTCATGCTGCTGCCATCTCACCACTATGTAAATGGGCCACTCTGTGGTCTCCTTATGCTGCGGTCACCTCACCACTATGTCATTGGGACACTCTGTGGACTTCTCATGCTGTTCCCACCCCACTCCCCTACTTCATGACTGGTCCACTATTTTGCCTTTTTGGCCTGGTTGACAACATCATTTATTTGACCCTTCTTCTGATCTGTCAGAAGGAAGGAAAAATGAGACGCACAACGGATTCTATCTATGTAGCAGCTGCAAGGCCTATATGACATGGTCCCATCAGAATCGGCTTATGATTTGGTAGCCAAAAGCACGAGTGGGTACGAAACTCAGAAGACATGCAAATATTCCATTCACGTGTCATCTCTGTTTTGAATCCACTCCTGTATTTTTTAGACTTTAGTAATACTGATGAATTACTGACCAAATGCTGATTGAGTGAAGGCAGATGCTTAACAGACAGGATCTGTTTTTTGGGGGTTATTGTTCTGACAGATCAGAGGAAAGGCAAAATAATCAGTGACGTCAACACAAACTTAATGCTAACACCCTCTCCACTCTGTCAGGGGTGCAATTATTAAATGAGCATTCAATAGAACAGGTTCTGTAGACATCTATGTGAAATCAGCTGATGACGGTTTAAAAGGAGTGTGCTTCTTCTTGACGCCAAGATTGACCTGTAAGGCTGAGTTTACAGTTGAGTTAGTTGGTCAGTTTTAGCCCCGTAACTGCCCAAATAAGTGAAGTGTGCAGTGATTCTAAGAGTGATGCCTGTCATCTGTGTGTCATACTGACTCACAGTATTGTTTCACTACCACAGCAGACTCCCTATGTGTGTTACTGCAAGGCACAGTGTTCTACACCACTATACATTCTCTCTGCAGCCAGGAAATTGCTGTTTTTTAACGCGATTCCCACAAATAAAGTCGGATCTAATTGAATCTTTTCAGAAAATTCGGAGAACCCACTGAATCAAATTATTGAGAAGTTCGCTCATCTCTACAAATAGGTTCACCTTTGATTTATCAACCTACTTTTTTCTGTATTTATATGTAATTTGTGAATCTACAATAAGTTATAACATTTAAGTTACAAATTGCTGCATATGTACATCAAATATTTTACGAGAAAATATTTGACTAGATGTCAATGGAGTGTCTACCTAGCCATTCTGCCCAGGTACAATCAGTGCAGTCTTGGTATATTTTCAGTTTAATGAACAAAAATAGGAAAATCTAGATTTTATTTTTTGGCTAAATCACCCAGGCCTATTTGTGGGACTGTGTACATTAGACCAAAAATGTCAGGAATATGGAAGGGTACCAAACGAAAGGTCCAGGGCCAGGCTTTGTCTTCTTAGAGCCAGAATGTAGGTAATAGAAGCACCCGCTGTGCAGCCATAAGTAGTAGTAGTAGTAGTGGTTGTAGGCCACAGTTGACGCAATATTTTCATTGAGGATAAAAAAGATGAGATTGTGGATTGGATGGCACAATCCTCAGTCACTGCAGGATGACATGTAGGTGACTTCTGAGTCTGACACGGTGCCTTGGAGCCAGAAGTAACAGAATACCTTGTGCTCCTCCTCCATACAGCCCCTGAAATGCCATTCAGATGCTTTGTCTCGGCCCTCACTGCCTCCTTCTATTGGAATGCCTTCTTTTTTCCTAAGAAGAGGCAACAGAAGTCCACCACATCCTACAGCAAACAGTCAAAAGAGTTTTCCTATTGACGGCTTGTGTGAGACAGCATTTAGAGTGCCCTGAGGAGGAGGTTCAAGAGGAGATTGGGACCCATGCATGGCTGTGTTAGTGGTAGTAATAGTGGCACCCGTAGCCATGGTATTGGCGATGGGGCTACGACAGTTGCAGTTGAGGCAATCACAGAGCAGGGAGAGGAGAGGGGGCCAAGGAACCCAACATGATATATCACAGTGTGATAACAGTGGCAGGGAGTGAGAGGACTCCGATGATGATTGTGTGTTGGACAAGACCCAGGAGCCAAATCAGGGTGCAGAAGAGTAGAAGAAATCTAAGGAGAAAGTTGGTGGCCAGGGTGGCAATATAGAGTGGAAGTAATGTATGGCAAAAACCACACAAAGAACTGGCAGGGCCAGGTCAGCTTGGGAAATAGCGATGCTGCAAATACTGTGGGCGAAGGCGCAACACATGCCAAACCTACTCCAAGCTCAGCTTCCGCTAGCTCTGTACGAGCAAACACTATATGTTTTTTTTTTTTCACAAGGCCGGCACACAAAACCAGAGTCATGTGGAAAATCTGCCGGATTAAAATAAGCTGTGGGCGTTCAAACACACAGGTACCATACAGGTACCAGCAGGGGCGGATTAAGTGCATGATAGGCCCGGGGCTGTCTACCCAACTTGGGCCCCTCCCTCCATTTTAGTTAAAAAAATTCTGTATGAAGAGCCTGCGGTGCTTCGTGAGTGCCATAGTCTCTTCCTAGGCCATATGACTTCACATTCATCGTTCACATGGCCTAGATGCAGCTCAGTCCCATCTGAGTGATGAGAGTGGAGGAGCAAAGAGGCTGCAGCGCTCACTGGAACATCGCGGTCTCCTCAAACAGCTGATTGGCAGGGGTGCCAGGAGTCGGACCCCCACCATCTCATAACTCTCTGAGTACAGATGTCATAGATGTTCCCTGCAGTCCTATGTAACACCCCGCATAACACAGTGAATTATTGTGTTATGTGGGGTGTGACACTCCATCATAAGACATAAGACATCCATAAAGGAATGTTTGGCCATCAAAAAAAAAATTCTCAACCAGCAATTAGATTGGCAACAAGTATCAAGTGGCGGAGAACAAAGGCCACTCCTTGCAATTGTCGCTGTGCGGCAAGGTGCATACCACAGTGGACACCTGGGGCACCTGTTACAGGCAGGGACATTTCTTTCACAGCCAACTGGGTCAGAGTTTGCAGCTCCAGGGCCAGATCCTTCTCAGTGGGGGAAAGAGCTGGAAAGAACTGGCTCCTTTTGGCATGCTAACCAGAATGGCTAGCTGTATGCTCGCTTGCTCACGCAGTGACCGGCATGTCATTGAAATCAAGCAGTATAACGATTATTAGATAGCCATACTTTTAGAACCTTGCTTTCAAAGCAAAATGGGAGACTGTTTTACTCCCTCTTAGAGGGAGACTAAATTACGTTATTACCAGGAAACATGTACGCATCATGCAGTATCTTTCAATGAGTAGATGAGCAAAAGAAAGGCCCCTCTCTGCCCCCCCTTATAGTCATCCACCTTCCACTGTCACCAGCAGTAGAGGCCACATTAGCAGCCAGGTCAGTCTCTTCAACATGATGGAGCAATTTTTTCATGTGCCATTCCAGGCTGAGGCAAAATCAGCAAGAGAACACCTGTTGCCTCAATGCCCAAGTTGAGGCCTACATACACTCTGTCAGTGCCTACCCTGTTCCCCGACTCCATGGACTTCTGGGCAGGAAGACTAGAACAGTGGGTAGAACTGGCCCAGGATGCTCTCTGACATGTCTTCTTTCTTGCCCATCCTCCAGTGTCATCTACAAGATGGTTTTTACCACTGCAGAGGGCGTGATGACGCCTAAATGGACCAAATTCTCCTCCATCAATATCCAAAACATCACTTTTCTCAAAATAAACCAAGTCTGAATTCAGGGGGGATTCTCACCCTCCTCTGGCTGAGGCCGATAAATAGATTTGGCCTTGCTGTTAGTGTTCTTTCTCAGCACTGGGAGATTCATTTCGGTATAATTGTAGGATTTTACTAGTTCATGGCGTAAAGTCATGATTTTATGAAAGACATGAGCCGTGAACATGGAGGTATCCACTCCTGCCAAAGACACACTCCATTTAACCCAATGTGCGAGAGTAGGAGTAGAGACGGGGAAAACGGTCGACAATAGGAGAGAAACAACTGAGGATTCTCGGCAGATCTATGCACGGAGGTCCTAGCTTCGTATTCCTGAAGACAAGCGACCGGGCAAAGGGACGGAACGGCCGGAAAACTGGGATAAGAGACCGATTGAATATGCGTTTTGGTCCGGCGGGAAATATTGAAAGTGACCCCATCCAGAGAAAAACGACCTGGCATCGAATCCAATGCCCTGACGTAGGAAACCCTCTTGCATGAGATCAGACAAAAGAGGGTAACCAGCTTGGCCGAAAGCTGGCGCAGGGAAAGCTGAGAGTTAGACGGCCATGACGTGAAAAGATCCAAAAACCAAAGAGACATCCCAGGTAGAAGAAAAAACGCAGCCAAGGGGGCTGCGACGTTCGTGATCCCTTGAGAAGACGGCATACAGGGGGAGGCTGACCTGCAGGGCGTCCTTCGAAACCGGAAGAGATTGATGGTTTGATTGGTGCTTTCTCATCCTCGAATAAAGACGTTAAAAATTCTAGGACGTCCGATACAGGGGCTGAAACGGGATCCACACCCCGTGCCACGCACCAACCAGCCCATGATCTCCAAGCCGCTCTATAGGCCCTCCTGGTGCCATGGGCCCATGATTAGTGTTGAGCGAACAGTTCAAGCATAGTTCAGGTCCGTACCGAATTTTGGGGTGTTCGGGACCCGGATCCGGACCCGAACATTTTCAAAAAAGTTCGGGTTCGGGTTCGTTGTTCGGCGATTACTTCCCGCTTTCTGAAGGGCTGCACAGCAGCCTATCAGCTAGCGTTTTACTTCTTGCCCTAAGAGCCCATCACAGCCATGCCTACTAATGGCATGGCTGTGATTGGCCAAGTGCAGCATGTGACCCAGCCTCTATTTAAGCTGGAGTCACGTAGCGCCGCACTTCACACTGCTCTGATTAGTGAAGGGAGAGGACGCAGCTTCTGTGAGGGCGAGATTAGGCAGGGAAAAGTCAGCAACAGCACCTAATGAACTGATCGATTTACAGCTGTGAATGTTTGAACTTCTACTAGTTACTTGCTCACTGGTTTTTAGGCTGCACAGAGTGTTTTTCTGCCACTTATTTTCTGGGGTGATCGGTGGCCATTTTGTGACTTGTGGTGCACCAGAACAAGCTGCCACCAAGTCCATCAATCCATCAATACTAGTTTTTTTTTTTTTTGCTATATCCTACATCAGGGGCTTGGCTGTGCTAATTGTCACCCCTAGAAACTCAGGATAGCAATTTCTATATTTTATTAAGAGGTTAAATACAATTGCCCAAATACCAATTGCCTAAATCTGGTGTTCCAGCTTTGGCTAGCCAAGTATAATACTGTCTGCTGTCTGGCAAAGGATAGATTATTTTCTGTGGTGAAATTCAATTGCCAAAATAGCAATACCATAAATCAGTGGTTTCAGCTGTGGCTGGCCAAGTTTCATAATGTCCGCAAAAACATATATTTTGTTCTGGGGTTAAATTCAATTGCCAATATAGCAATACCATAAATCTGGTGTCACAGCTGTGGATGGCAAAGTATAATAGTGTCTGCCAAAACATATATTTTGTTCTGGGGTGAAATTCAATTGCCAAAATAGCAATACCATAAATCAGTGGTTTCAGCTGTGGCTGGCCAAGTTTCATAGTGTCCGCAAAAACATATGTTTTTTTGTTGGGTGAAATTCAATTGCCAAAATAGCAATACACTGAATCTGGTGTCCCAGCTGTTGCAGGCCAAGTGTTAATCTGTCCGTAAAAGGGTATATTTTGTTCTGGGGTGAAATTCAATTGCCAAAAAAGCAATACCATAAATCAGTGGTTTCAGCTGTGGCTGGCAAAGTATAATAGTGTCCGCCAAAACATATATTTTGTTGTGGGGTGAAATTCATTTGCCAAAATAGCAATACACTGAATCTGGTGTCCCAGCTGTTGCAGGCCAAGTGTTAATCTGTCCGTAAAAGGGTATATTTTGTTCTGGGGTGAAATTCAATTGCCAAAAAAGCAATACCATAAATCAGTGGTTTCAGCTCTGGCTGGCCAAGTTTCATAGTGTCCTGCAATTTATATATTTTGTTCTAGGGTGAAATTCAATTGCCAAAATAGCAATACCATAAATCAGTGGTTTCAGCTGTGTCTGGCCAAGTTTCATAGTGTCCTGCAAATTATATATTTTGTTCTGGGGTGAAATTCAATTGCCAAAATAGCAATACCATAAATCAGTGGTTTCAGCTGTGGCTGGCAAAGTATAATAGTGTCCACCAAAACATATATTTTGTTCTGGGGTGAAATTCAATTGCCAAAATAGCAATACCCTGAATCTGGTGTCCCAGCTGTTGAAGGCCAAGTGTTAATCGGTCCGTAAAAGGGTATATTTTGTTCTGCGGTGAAATTCAATTGCCAAAATAGCAATACCATAAATCAGTGGTTTTAGCTGTGGCTGGCCAAGTTTCATAGTGTCCGTAAAAAAATATATATTTTGTTCTGGGGTGAAATTCAATTGCCAAAATAGCAATACCATAAATCAGTGGTTTCAGCTCTGGCTGGCAAAGTATAATAGTGTCCGCCAAAACATATATTTTGTTCTGGGGTGAAATTCAATTACCAAAATAGCAATACCCTGAATCTGGTGTCCCAGCTGTTGCAGACCAAGTGTTAATCTGTCCGTAAAAGGGTATATTTTGTTCTGGGGTGAAATTCAATTGCCAAAATAGCAATACCATAAATCAGTGGTTTCAGCTCTGGCTGGCCAAGTTTCATAGTGTCCTGCAAAGAATATATTTTGTTCTGGGGTGAAATTCAATTGCCAAAATAGCAATACCCTGAATCTGGTGTTCGAGCTGTTGCAGGCCAATGGTAAATCTGTCCATAAAAGGATACCTTTCATCCCGGGCCTAAATACTAGCCCTAAAAGAGATATTCCCCTAAATCAGTGGTTACTGCTGTGCCTCGATTAGTGTAATACGCTACATCAGGCATGCTCAGCCTGCGGCCCTCCAGCTGTTGTAAAACTACAACTCCCACAATGCCCTGCTGTAGGCTGATAGCTGTACGCTGTTTGGGCATGCTGGGAGTTGTAGTTTTACAACAGCTGGAGGGCCGTAGGTTGAGCATGCCTGCGCTACATAAATAAATTGGCAGATAGTGTTAGGTACCTGTAAAAAAAGACCTGAATTTGAAATCAATACTTTGGGACAAATATTTTTTTTCTTATTGTGGTGCTTGGTGAATGGTAACAATGAGGAAAACATCTAGTAAGGGACGCGGACGCAGTCGTGGTGGTGATAGTGTACCCTCTGGTGCTGGGAGAGGACGTGGCCATTCTGCCACAGCCACACGTCCTAGTGAACCAACTACCTCAGGTTCCAGTACCCGACAGAATTTACAGCGATATTTGGTGGGGCCCAATACCGTTCTAAGGATGGTAAGGCCTGAGCAGGTACAGGCGCTAGTCAATTGGGTGGCCGACAGTGGATCCAGAACGTTCATAACATTATCTCCCACCCAGTCTTCTGCAGAAAGCGCACAGGTGGCACCTGAAAACCAAGCCCATCAGTCTGTCACATCACCCCCATGCATATCAGGGAAACTGTCAGAGCCTCAAGTTATGCAGCAGTCTCTTATGCTGTTTGAACACTCTGCTGGCAGGGTTTCCCAAGGGAATACACCTAGCCCTTCCCCAGTGGTGGAAGACATAGAATGCACTGATGCACAACCACTGATTTTTCCTGATGATGAGGACATGGGAATACCACCTCATCGGAGTCCGCATGTCTCTGATGATGATGAAACACAGGTGCCAACTGCTGCGTCTTTCTGCAGTGTGCAGACCGAACAGGAGGTCAGGGAGGAAGACTGTGTGGAAGACGATGCAGGGGACGATGAGGTCCTAGACCCCACATGGAATGAAGGTCGTGCCACTGACTTTCATAGTTCAGAGGAAGAGGCAGTGGTGAGACCGAGCCAACAGAGTAGCAAAAGAGGGAGCAGGGGGAAAAAGCAGACCAGCCGCCGCCAAGAGAGTTCGCCTGCTACTGGCCACCGCCACCAGGGACCGAGCACCCCAAAGGCAGCTTCAAGGGGTTCCCTGGCATGGAACTTCTTTAAACAATGTGCTGACGACAAGACCCGAGTGGTTTGCACGCTGTGCCATCAGATCCTGAAGCGAGGCATTAACGTTCTGAACTATAGCACAACCTGCATGACCAGGCATCTACATGCAAAGCATGAACTGCAGTGGAGTAAACACCTTAAAAACAAGTAACTCACTCAGGCTCCCCCTGCTCCCTCTTCTGCTGCTGCCTCGGCCTCTTCCTTCGTTTTGGGAGGAACGTTGGCACCTGCCACCCACCAAACAGAGGATGTGCCACCGACAACACCACCTGCGTCACCAAGCATCTCCACCATGTCCCACGGCAGCGTTCAGCTCTCCATCTCACAAACCTTGGAGAGAAAGCGTAAATTCCCACCTAGCCACCCTCGAGCCTTGAGCCTGAATGCCAGCATTTCTAAACTACTGGCCATTGAAATGCTGTCATTCAGGCTGGTGGACACAGACAGCTTCAAACAGCTGATGTCCATGGCTGTCCCACAGTATGTTGTTCCCAGCCGCCACTGCTTCTCCAAGACAGCCGTGCCTTCCCTGCACAACCAAGTATCCGATAAAATCAAGTGTGCACTGCGCAACGCCATCTGTGGCAAGGTCCACCTAACCACAGATAGGTGGACCAGTAAGCACGGCCAGGGACGCTATATCTCCCTAACTGCACACTGGGTAAATGTAGTGGCGGCTGGGCCGCAGGCGGAGAGTTCCTTGGCGCACGTCCTTCCGCCGACAAGGATCGCAGGGCATCATTCTTTGCCTCCTGTAGCCTCCTCCTACTCGGCTTCCTCCTCCTCTGCTTCCACCAGCTCATCCAGTCAGCCACACACCTTCACCACCAACTTCAGCACAGCCCGGGGTAAACGTCAGCAGGCCATTTTGAAACTCATATGTTTGGGGGACAGGCCCCACACCGCACAGGAGTTGTGGCGGGGTATTGAACAACAGACCGACGAGTGGTTTCTGCCGGTGGGCCTCAAGCCCGGCCTGGTGGTGTGCGATAATGGGAAAAATCTCGTCGCAGCTCTTGGACTAGCCGGTTTGACGCACATCCCTTGCCTGGCGCATGTGCTGAATTTGGTGGTGCAGAAGTTCATTCACAACTACCCTGACATGTCAGAGCTGCTGCATAAAGTGCGGGCTGTCTGTGCGCGCTTCCGGCGTTCACATCCTGCCGCTGCTCGCCTGTCTGCGCTACAGCGGAACTTCGGCCTTCCTGCTCACCGCCTCATATGCGACGTGCCCACCAGGTGGAACTCCACCTTGCACATGCTGGAGAGTCTGTGCGAGCAGCAGCAGGCCATAGTGGAGTTTCAGCTACAGCACACACGCGTCAGTCGCACTGCGTAACAGCACCACTTCACCACCAATGATTGGGCCTCCATGCGAGACCTGTGTGCCCTGTTGCGCTGTTTCGAGTAATCCCCCAACATGGCCAGTGGCGATGACACCGTTATCAGCGTTACAATACCACTTCTATGTCTCCTTGAGAAAGCGCTTAGGGCGATGATGGAAGAGGAGGTGGCCCAGGAGGAGGAGGAGGAGGATGAGGGGTCATTTTTAGCACTTTCAGGTCGGTCTGTTAGAAGTGGCTCAGAGGGAGGTTTTTTGCAACAGCAGAGGCCAGGTACAAATGTGGCCAGCCAGGGCCCACTACTGGAGGACGAGGAGGATGAGGAGGAGGTGAAGGAGGATGAGGATGAAGCAGGTTTACAGCGGGGTGGCACCCGATACAGCTCAGGCCCATCACTGGTGCGTGGCTGGGGGGATACGGAGGACAATGACGATACGCCTCCCACAGAGGACAGCTTGTCCGTACCTCTGGGGAGCCTGGCACACATGAGCGACTACATGCTGTAGTGCCTGCGCAACGACAGCAGAGTTGCCCACATTTTAACGTGTGCGGACTACTGGGTTGCCACCCTGCTGGATCCCTGTTACAAAGACAATGTGCCCACCTCACTTCCTGCACTGGCGCATGATAGGAAGATGCGTGAGTACAAGCGCACGCTGCTAGACGCGCTTCTGAGAGCATTCCCAAATGTCACAGGGGAACAGGTGGAAGCCCAAGGCGAAGGCAGAGGAGAAGCAAGAGGTCGCCAACGCATATGTGTCACGGCCAGCTCCTCTGAGGGCAGGGTTAGCATGGCAGAAATGTGGAAAAGTTTTGTCTCCACGCCACAGCTAATTGCACCACCACCTGTTAGCAGGAGGCAGCATTTCACTAACATGGTTGAACAGTACGTCTGCACACCCCTCCACGTACTGACTGATGGTTTGGCCCCATTCAACTTCTGGGTCTCCAAATTGTCCACGTGGCCAGAGTTAGCATTTTATGCCTTGGAGGTGCTGGCCTGCCCGGCGGCCAGAGTTTTGTCTGAACGTGTATTCAGCACGGCAGGGGGCGTCATTACTGACAAACGCAGCCGCCTGTCCACAGCCAACGTGGACAAGCTGACGTTCATAAAAATGAACCAGGCATGGATCCCACAGGACCTGTGCCTCCCTTATGCAGAATAGACATTTATAACTGCCTTCCCCTCAAACATGTATTCTTGTACTCCGGGGCACTTCTTTATTGAATCCTCATTTTTTTAACTTTACCATGATCTTGCGGTGCAACCCAAAGTTGAATGAACCTCTCCTCTGTCTGAGTGCTGGGGCCGAAATAACTGAAAGTGGCCTTCTCCAGTGGTGGGTGATATGACGCATGATTCCTTGCTGTGGGACCTCTCTCCTCTGTCTGGGTGCTGGGCTGAAATAACTGAAAGTGGCCTTCTCCAGTGGTGGGTGATATGACGCATGATTCCTTGCTGTGGGACCTCTCTCCTCTGTCTGGGTGCTGGGGCCGAAATAACTGAAAGTGGCCTTCTCCAGTGGTGGGTGATATGACGCATGATTCCTTGCTGTGGGACATCTCTCCTCTGTCTGGGTGCTGGGCTGAAATAACTGAAATTGGCCTTCTCCAGTGGTGGGTGATATGATGCATGATTCCTTGCAGTGGGACCTGTATCCTCTGTCTGGGTGCTGGGCCGAAATAACTGAGAGTGGCCTTCTCCAGTGGTGGGTGATATGACGCATGATTCCTTGCTGTGGGACCTCTCTCCTCTGTCTGGGTGCTGGGCCGAAATAACTGAAAGTGGCCTTCTCCAGTGGTGGGTGATATGATGCATGATTCCTTGCAGTGGGACTTGTATCCTCGGTCTGGGTGCTGGGCCGAAATAACTGAAAGTGGCCTTCTCCAGTGGTGGGTGATATGACGCATGATTCCTTGCAGTGGGACCTGTATCCTCGTTCTGGGTGCTGGGCCGAAATAACTGAAAGTGGCCTTCTCCAGTGGTGGGTGATATGACGCATGATTCCTTGCTGTGGGACCTCTCTCCAATTGATATTGGTTAATTTTTATTTATTTTATTTTAATTCATTTCCCTATCCACATTTGTTTGCATGGGATTTACCTACATTTTGCTGACTTTTGCAGCCCTCTAGCCCTTTCCTGGACTATTTTACAGTCTTTTTAGTGCCTAAAAGTTCGGGTCCCCATTGACTTCAATGGGGTTCGGGTTCTAAATAAAGTTCGGGTCGAACTTCCCGAACTTCCAGGTGTTCGCTCATCTCTACCCATGATTCCTCCAAAAGTCTTCTAGTCGCGTCCGAAAGAGCTTCGCCTTGGCAGAGACGCCCAATATTCTGCAGGCCAGCAGACAAAGAGACCCCTCCAGCAACAGCGGGTGTCGCGCGCCTCAGGAGCCTAAGAGGAGTTCTGGGTGGTCCAGGAGGATCAATGGTGGCAGGATGAGCAAATCCAGCAGGGGAGGAAACCATGACTGAGAGGTCTAAAACAGTACAATCAGCACCAAATCCGCCTGCTGACAGTGGACCCGAGTCAGGACCCGGGGAGGCCGTGCCAATCTTGCAGGAATGCGTCCACAGCCTCTACGTCTGGGTCCGGGCGAAGAAACGTGGCAGCTGAGTGTTCAGCTGAGAGGTGAACAGGTCGATACAGAATGGACCCCCAGAGGGAGGAGAATGTCGGAGAACACCAGCCTGTCTAACTTCCAATCGCTGCCATCCCTGAGGTATCGCGAGTTCCAGTCCACCTGGACATTCTGCAGACCAGGTAGGTACTCCGCTACCACCGTAACTTCCTGGTTGAGACAGAAAGACCAGAACTCCTTGGCCAAATGAGATAACATGCTTGAAAGGGTACCCCCCATGGAGTTTACATAGCGGACAGCCGACACGTTGTCCATACACAGACGAATGCAAGCTTTGGCTATGTTCTTGGCAAAGCTGGGGATGGCAAATGACCCAGCCAACAGCTCCAGAGCGTTGATATGGAGTGAGGATTCCTCCTGAGATCAGCGTCCTCCGGTGGAAACTCCGTCGCAGTGGGCCCCCCAACCGAGTAGGCTGGCGTCCGAGTTGATCGTGAAATCTGGACGAGGGCCGCAGATCGCCTTCCCATTCCAAGCTTGAAGATTGGAGATCCACCAATGCAACTCGTCTCGAGTCTCCTAATCCAGAGCGATCAGATCCGCGTACGAGGCACCAGCCTGAAGGTGAGCATGTTTCAGGCGCTGAAAATCCCGATAATGGAGAGGGGCCGGAAACAACGCCTGAATCGAGGAGGAAAGGAGTCCTATAATCCGCGCCAGATGGCGAAGCGTAATCTGAGGAGTAGCCAGCGTCTTGCGTAGTTCCTTGCGGATGGGCCGGAGCTTTGACTGAGGAAGACTGAGAGTCTCCGAGATGGAATCCACCGAGAAATTTCAAGTTTCTGGACGGAACCAGAGTAGAGATATCGTAGTTGATGAGGAAACCCAATCGGGACAGGAGATCCATAGTTACCTGTAACTGCGAGAGAATGATAGTGGGCTCCTGGGCAAGTAGAAGAATTTCGTCCAGGTATATACAGGTCCTTCTCAAAAAATTAGCATATTGTGATAAAGTTCATTATTTTCTGTAATGTACTGATAAACATTAGACTTTCATATATTTTAGATTCATTACACACAACTGAAGTAGTTCAAGCCTTTTATTGTTTTAATATTGCTGATTTTGGCATACAGCTCATGAAAACCCAAAATTCCTATCTCAAAAAATTAGCAAATTTCATCCGACCAATAAAAGAAAAGCGTTTTTAATACAAAAAAAGTCAACCTTCAAATAATTATGTTCAGTTATGCACTCAATACTTGGTCGGGAATCCTTTTGCAGAAATGACTGCTTCAATGCGGCGTGGCATGGAGGCAATCAGCCTGTGGCACTGCTGAGATGTTATGGAGGCCCAGGATGCTTCGATAGCGGCCTTAAGCTCATCCAGAGTGTTGGGTCTTGTGTCTCTCAACTTTCTCTTCCCAATATCCCACAGATTCTCTATGGGGTTCAGGTCAGGAGTGTTGGCAGACCAATTGAGCACAGTAATTCCATGGTCAGTAAACCATTTACCAGTGGTTTTGGCACTGTGAGCAGGTGCCAGGTCGTGCTGAAAAATGAAATCTTCATCTCCATAAAGCTTTTCAGCAGATGGAAGCATGAAGTGTTCTAAAATCTCCTGATAGCTAGCTGCATTGACCCTGCCCTTGATAAAACACAGTGGACCAACTCCAGCAGCTGACATGGCACCCCAGACCATCACTGACTGTGGGTACTTGACACTGGACTTCAGGCATTTTGGCATTTCCCTCTCCCCAGTCTTCCTCCAGACTCTGGCACCTTGATTTCCGAATGACATGCAAAATTTGCTTTCATCCGAAAAAAGTACTTTGGACCACTGAGCAACAGTCCAGTGCTGCTTCTCTGTAGCCCAGGTCAGGCGCTTCTGCCGCTGTTTCTGGTTCAAAAGTGGCTGGACCTGGGGAATGCGGCACCTGTAGCCCATTTCCTGCACACGCCTGTACACGGTGGCCCTGGATGTTTCTACTCCAGAATCAGTCCACTGCTTCCGCAGGTCCCCCAAGGTCTGGAATCGGTCCTTCTCCACAATCTTCCTCAGGGTCCGGTCACCTCTTCTCGTTGTGCAGCGTTTTCTGCCACACTTTTTCATTCCCACAGACTTCCCACTAAGGTGCCTTGATACAGCACTCTGGGAACAGCCTATTCGTTCAGAAATTTCTTTCTGTGTCTTACCCTCTTGCTTGAGGATATCAATGATGACATTCTGGACAGCAGTCAGGTCGGCAGTCTGACCCATGATTGCGGTTTTGAGTAATGAACCAGGCTGGGAGTTTTTAAAAGCCTCAGGAATGTTTTGCAGGTGTTTAGAGTTAATTAGTTGATTCAGATGATTAGGTTAATAGCTCGTTTAGAGAACCTTTTCATGATATGCTAATTTTTTGAGATAGGAATTTTGCGTTTTCATGAGCTGTATGCCAAAATCATCAATATTAAAACAATAAAAGGCTTGAGCTACTTCAGTTGTGTGTAATGAATCTAAAATATATGAAAGTCTAATGTTTAACAAGGACCTGTAATTAACCTGACACCACGACTGCGGAGCCAAGCCACAACCAGGCGCATGATCTTGGTGAAGCGCCACACTTGTCCGTTCCAATGGAAACGGAGAAGGTCACTGGAAGGTACTGATACCGGGATGGTGAGATAGGCATCTTTGCGCTCGAGTTTCACCATCCAATCTCCCTGGAGGAGGAGATCCCTGGGGAGGTGAATACCCTCTATCTTGAAGTGCCTGTAACGTGCAAACCTGTTCAGGGGTTTGAGGATAATGACGGGGCACATCTGCCCCCCTTTTTCCGTACGAGAAAAATGCTGTTGAGCACGCCCTCTGTAGAGGTCGGGACTGGTTCGATGGCACGTTTGTGGAAGAGGTCTGTAAGCTCTTTGTCTATGACCCATAACGCGGCCCTGGAATTTGACATGGGTGGGGGAGACGGAAGATGGTGCGGGAACTGCACAAGTTCTATCTGGAAGCCACGGATCGTGGACAACCCAACTGTCCGACGTGATTAATGCCCAGACATGAGAAAAATGTCGGAGTCTGCCCCCTACACAATTTAGAGAAGAAGGAAGAGGAGGAACACTTACCAAGGGAACGACTGAAACCGGAACTTCCTCTGTAAGGCCTGCGGCCATGGAATACCTTCATAGAAGATTGTGCCTTGTCAAGGGCCGTAAAGGCACCAACGAATTTTCCCATGTCCTTAATAAAAGACTCTCCCTGTGCCTCCCGACCAGCCTCAGTGAGGGCTAAATTCGCTAATTTTGGCTCTATCTTAAATAATATAGCCTACGTCGTTCAATCGACAGTGAGGTGTTCACATTGCCGGCTATTCATATGGCCCGTTGGATCCACCCCGGAGTTCCTCCGAATCCACAGATATATTAGCCGCTCTGGCGTTTTCCGCCATTTCAAAATTTTTTTGCTAGAGGACCGAAAACGTCCAGGAGTTTGTCCTGGCACGCTTTGAGGGCCGACTCCAGACCCCTTCTGGGGTTCCACCCTGACTTAGATAAAAATTGGACCATTTTAGGGTCCACTGTAGGAGTCTCGCAAACTTTGTTTGCCACCATGGGTCTTGGGAACTCGGCCTTTAGTTTATTATTGGCCTCTTTAGTCAGAGTGCAACGAACATGTGCCTCAAGGTACTGTGCCACGTGGTCGAGGGAAGCCATTCAGCCGACCTAGAGTGGTGGAGACTATCGGGGTCGAAGAGAGGTTCCCCTAAAGGATCGGTTAGGAGACCAGAAGGCCCCTGCAATGCGTCCGAAGACGAAGCGCCGGGAGGTGCCGAGGTGAGTACCAGAGCAGGGCCAGTAGGGGCAGAATCGCACAACTAGTCCTCAGGGAAATCCGTATCCTCAAACCCTGCCTCCTCCTCAGAGCCGTTCTCAGAATCGGTTTTAGATTCAATTTGTGCTCTGGCACATTTCCAATTCCTCGCCCGTTCTGTCTGGCGGGATGAGGCTCTTTTGCACGATGGCGCGCTCTCACGGGTGGCATTAGACTTACCAATCAAAAGGGTTCTGGAGGCTGTTGTGCAGACAAGTCGGGTTGTGCCATGTCACTGGCAACACCAGGGCAGGCTGAGAGGGCATCAGAAATGGACTTAGTGAGGGTGTGGGTCATAGACCCCATTGCTACCCTGATAGCTTCAGAGACAGAGCGCTGGAAAGCGTCTGCTGAGAAGACGGTGTTATCAGCATCAGGTGTAGGGGAAGAGAACTGTGTGTCTCTCCCTGCCTCCAAAGCCTGTGAGGTGGGGTACTCATCAGGGTGAGACATAATGTCAGGTATATATGCACTGTAAGGGACAGACAGAATGTTAGTTTACTGACAGGCAATCTAACTGCCTGAGAGACAGCCTAAGCGGACAATACTAACACAGGGGATAGGGAATAACTCACAGTGGGTAGTCACCCAGCTAGTGAAGGCAGTGTGATGGAAAGGCAGCCAGACAGCAAGGGAGCTGCAGGAAGGAAGGAGGAGGCGTGGCTAAAAATGGCAGAAGGAGACCAGCACTAGAGGGAAATAAGAGAGAGCCTATGCAGAAAAGGCTACACCAAGATGGCCGCCGAAACAATGCTGCCGGCCGAAATCTCACGAGATTTCGGCCACAGCACCAAGATGAAGGCAGGAGAAGCTGGGTGAAGTGAGCCAGAGAAGCTGGGGCAGTAAAACAGCAGGGATGAGACAATGAGATGCAAAGGGAGGGTGGGAGGGAGGAACGATAGATAACCTGCAAGAGAAAAAGAAGAAAGGGACTAACCTACTCCCCCCTCCCCCTGCAGAGGGAGTGATGCTCTGCAGGAGAAGCACACAGGCTCCAGGCAGGGCTAGGGGAAACTGGAATAAAGCTTCTGATAAAGAAGGGGATAACCCTAGAAAAAAAAAAAAAAATATATATATATATATATATATATATATATATACCCCCAGCAACAGTGAATAACTGTAGAAATACTGTAGAATACAACAGAACTGTAAGAATACAACAGAACTGTAAAATACTGTAGAATACAACAGAGGTATATGCTGCTAAAACAAGTGTGATACTTATCTTGGGGCAGCAGCAAAGAAAGAGGAAGTACTGAGGACTGGTGGACATTATATAAGGGGCACCTGTGAGGGGAGGGACTGTTGCTATGGCAATATGTTAATGCAGTTAATTTTTTTCTTTGCTGCTGTGGCTGTCAGTAAAGAGAGATATAGCAATAGGAGCCTCTGTGTCTTGACATAAATTTACAGATCACATCTGCTGTATTCTGTAGTTATTAGTTAGTTAACAGCAACATCTAGCGGTGGTAAAAATGTATTACACTTGTGTTTCTTGTTAATAAAGATTATTGTATTTGGGGGAGGTGCAAAGCATTGTGGGAGTGTAATGCATTCTTGGAAAGAGAAGCTTAGCCCAGTCTTCAGTCTCCATGTTACAGGACATCAGCAGAGCTGTCTCCTGCATTTCTCCTTCTTAAACCCCACAATCTTTGTGCAAATATATCTGGTTAGTGAGATCTACCTTGTCTCAGGAATATTATGTTATGCAGTTATGTTTAGCTAGCTCAGTATTACTCAGGGTAGATGTTATATTTGTTAGATATTAGATATGTAATCCTTTGTATAGACAGACATTTTGGACATTTGCTCAGAGTTAATATAATGTAGTATATGTTGTTCTATGCTTTCTCCTGTACATGCTATCTTAAATGCTTTATACCCATACATGTAATTTGCATTCTTGTAGTTTTACCCATTCACAATCCTGTTGACTAATAAACAAGTCCTCTTATTTGAAAGACAGGAATGGTTTATGCTGAATGTCAGACTGCACACGGTGTGAACGTGCATGAAGATAGAACAGTAAAACAGGTGCTAGTCACCAGCGATAGTGGATCTGACTAGACGGAGCCGCCATCACACACGCGGTCCTGCATATAAGATTGCAGCGGCTGCCATACAGTCACTAGAAGTAAGAGTGCAGACCCCGGCTAGTGCAGACCAATCCAGACCACAGTGAAGTACGTTCCTACCTAGACTGAGTATGCACATAGACATTAGGCAGCAAGCAATCAAGCACATATTGCCCACTAGCAAGGCATCATCATACAGGACCAGGTCAAGAGCAAGCTGCTCTAGCAAGTCCTCAATAAGTAAAATGGCTGCTCTCGCCCGTGCAGAAGCTGAAGCTGCAAAAGTAAAGTCCTCCTTAGCTGCACAAGAGACACAACTAAAGAAAGAGACAGCATACCTGCAAGCTTCACTGTAAGCATCACTGGAAAAACTTGCCGCATAAAAAGAAGCGGCAGCTGCAATAGCCAAAGCAGAGTACCTGGAAGCCTTGGAGTTCCCCGAATTCGAGAAACACAGCAAAGTACCTTGGCCAGACTTAGATCAACAAGATCCTGCACAGCACGTCTCACAATACGTCCATCAACATCCCAAGACAGATGACAACTGTGATCCAGAATATTAACCAGCCTACACAGAGTACCAAAGATACTACTTTGCACTGCATTACCTCAAGCTGGACGGTATGTGAAAAAACTATGCTGACCACAACTACCGCCCTTCAAAACGAAAGCTGCAACCACGCTTCGACATTAAGGGACACCCTTCGTATCAGAACGGTATTAGACAGACTTCCCTAAGCCAGAAAAAACCCTAAAAGCTATGGTGATAAACCACACACGCAACATACCAACAGTACACCAGGTATCATTGGCACTAACCAGGCCGCCATGGACTTTGCTAAGTTCTTTGCTAAATGGTAGCTGGTTACCAAGGGACTTATAAAGTTCACCGATCAGACTGAGAACTACAGGGCATGACAAGCCTCCTTAGATCTTTCCTATAGTGAAGAGTTAGATCTCTTGGTATAGTGGCTTGGAAGCGAGTCTGCTGAACATGCCAAAAGAATCAGAGACAATAACATAAACTATCCGGGCAAAGGCCTAAAGATGGCCCATGGGTCAATAGAAGCGATAGAAAATTATTACCTCGCCTTGATCCCTACTTTATATTAGGAACTACTACCCCCTCCTCACCACCATGCCGAACGACTTCAAAATCTTCTCTATGAAAGCAGTATATTGGGTAGGAAAAATAGGGTCCTTTCAAATGATGACCCTTCCTAAGCTTATATATACATATTTCGTGCCCTCCCAATCCCGGTTCCTGCTTTATTTTTCAAGAAGGCGCAGACAATTCTGGGTGGATACATCTGGAGACCATCCACACCCAGAGTAGCCTGGGCATTACTGTCCAAGAAAAAACATGCTGGCGGATTGAGCCTTCCTGATATCAAGGACTATTTCACAGCAATAGCACTCTCTTTCACTCGGGAATGGTGGTCTTCACAACGGCCTGGCTCCAGATTGAATCACACGCCATAAAACATGCTACTCTAAAAGACTGCTTAATCCACTTGTTATGGAACCCATCCTGGCCAAATAACAATCTACTCACAATAACACATGTTAGCAACCTCTGGTCTACGATCCACAAGGCGCAGAAAGACTCAAACTCAACTCTCCTACAACACGCCACTATATGCATATATGCACACTAGAACTACATATCCCTGATATTAATTTGACAATTTGGCGAGGAAAAGGGATCACTTCCGTATCCCAAATCATATCAGATGGCCTACTCCTTCCCTTTGATTCACTCCACCGCTTATTCACATTACCGTATACAGAATTCTATAACTACCTGAGAATTCGTCATTTTCTTACGAAAATTACACAATTTTCACCTCCAATTTTGAGACTATTTCAGTTTCCACCCCTCTTTAAAAGACACACCACACGATATGTATACGACATACTGGGCGATAAAGCAACTTTCACTAAATCCTTACCCATCAAAAAATGGGAACTAGATTTGAGGAAGTCCTTCCTGGACGAGACCTGGGCCTTAGGGTACTTTCACAATAGCGTTATTCTTTTCCGTCATTGAGTTTCCTCCTCGGGGCTCCATAACGGAAATGCATTCTGAATGGAGAGCAATCTGTTCAGTTTGCATCAGTTTGTCTTCAGTTCAGTCCTTTCACATTTTTTGGACGCAGATAAAAAAGTGGAAACACTTGACGAAATGACGGATCCGCCATTAATTTCCATTGAAATGTATTAAGGGCGGATCCATCATTGAAAATTGACGCATTAACAGATCCGTTCCTCTACTCTGCGCATGGGCAGACCTTTAAAATTGGTTAAATAATAAATACCAGATCCGTTTTTATGGATGACAATGGAAAAAAGGATCCGTTATTTCAATACAATTGTCAAACGGATCTGCAAACGGATCAGTTTGCATATGAAATCCATTTTCGTTTTAATGGATCCGTCGGGCAGTTCCGTTGACGGAACTGCCTGACAGAAACCTTCAACGCAAGTGTGAAAGTACCCTTAGCTATTAGATTCCTAGTCTCTAACTTTAAGTGCATCACTCACTACGAAGCAGGGCTGAAAACCCTCCTACATTGGTATTTTACTCCACAAAGACTACACACAATCTACCCCTCATCCTCCCCCTATTGCTGGAGAGGATGCGGTAACAGGGACTCCTTACTCCACATTCTGTGGTCATGTCCCATACTCACTCCTTACTGGCAAAGTGTTTTTGACTTAATATCTGGTTTAACAGCTCAACTTATGGAACCACTCCCAGAATTAGCTCTACTGTTCTTAGGTATACACAACAAACCCCCCCCCCTCCCCATACAGAAACATCGTAGGGCACATTCTTCTCAGCGCCAAGCTCATAATTACTTGCCACTGGAAACAACTGGCTCCCCCGACCATTGCAGACGTTATACAAGAAGTTAATACATCATGTAGATATGAACACTCACTACCGCCCACGATTATCTCCCTCAAGGTTAGGCAACTCACCTGGAGCCCATGGCTCCTTGACTCTAACTACTCTCCCTAACTTTCAAAGATGTTCAACCAATCAAAGTTAGGAGCAGAACGGTTGAGATCCAGTAGATACCCGCTCACTAGTCCCATTTGACTAAGACCGTTACTACCTTCCTACCCCTCCTTCCTCCCCCCCCCTCTTTCCCTCCTCTTTTTACCTTATTACTGTTATTGCTTATATGTCAAGGGTCTTGTACCACCCTACCTTTATTATGCAAGCCACCCATTTATAATGTCGTTACATGAGCAAGCCTATGGTGTAGGTAAGCCTCATTGTAAACCAAGATATTCTGTTGTCTTCCTTTTTTTATTCTGTTGTCTTGCTTTTTTGTTCCATCAAAACACCAATAAAAATGATTTATTCTAGAAGAGATAGAAAATGCTTTGTTTAAGAGAATTGATAATTTTCCCAGAATAGTGGATAGGGGTTCCCAGAAGCTCAGGTAACTCAACAATTTGTTGATAGAGGTACAGGTTGCTCAAGCAGAAGGAGATCTGCCAGGTCTAGCATTTCTGGACACCGCCAGAGGTGTCAATCCGATTGTCCAAAAACTCCCTTATAAACTACAAGAGAAGTGGATCATGCACGGTTACCATTTGTCACGGTGGGCAGTGGGGAAAACCCCCCACCGTACAATATTTGCAGCTGCTTGGCCGGATAGCAGGGAACAGGGAGCTGGAAACCTCCTGATGCCTCCCTATACAGCCCTGGTTTCCTAGCTGTATGGGCCGACCCAGATGGTAGGAGGACCCATACCTCAGGAACCTAGTGACCTATAATCCCTGCATCGCGCTAGAATGGCGGGAGGGCAGAGGCCACCCGCTCATCCTAGACCACGGATGAGTAGGCATCTCCAGAGGCCCAGTAGCAGCCGAGGATCAGATAGTGTGCAAGTCTGCACGACAGGAAAGTAAACAGAGCAAACCAACAATCCAAAAAACCCACAATTACCTGCCGCAGCAGAGACGTCAACCAATACCAGGACCTTCTGGACCCCTAAGCAGACACAAGATGCATGGGGGACCCAGACAGGGCAGCACACTGTCTTGCTTTGCTTAAACCCCTCCGGGGTTTAAGCAACCCCCTTCCGGAGGAGACATATCATCAAACAGTCCAAACATCCCTCCACTCACACCCACACCAAAACCGAACACACAAGGTGGGGAAGGTAGTAAGGAGAAACAAACAAGGGACCACGCAGACAGTGCCAAAGGAACTTGTATAACAACTAAGGGTGGATCACACAGACAATACAATACAATCAGCCAGGGAGCAAAGCTCCTACACAGACTGACATACAAAACCAAACTGACCTCAGGCTCCACCAAACCAACATATAAAGAGACCTGAGGCCACACCCATCACTCCAAGCAAACTCTGCGCAACCCTGTGAACACCAAACAGGGGAAGTGCACACATGCATACACACGTTGCCACAGGCAACCGCATGTGTTGACAGTGAGACACCTAGCTCCAAGAATATACTGCTACATATTCGTTTTTTAGAATATTCGTCATTTTTTTCCATCTGAAGTCCTGATTCCTCCCTGCTTAAGTTGCTTTTGGGCCAATAAATTGGAAAAAATGACAAATATTCAAAAAAACAAATATATAGCACTATATTCTATAGTGCTATATATTTGAGTTTTAGAATATTCGCATTACAAGAATATTACATTGCCGATTTTTTGTAATCAATAGAATAATCTCGAGAACAATATTGGCGAATATATGGCGAATATTCTAACAAATATTCGCGAAATATCGCAAATTTGAATATTGCCCCTGCCGCTCATCACTACTCTATTTTTCAGCCTGTGAACCAATCAGGGCAATACTTCCATCCCACATCCACTTAGGGTCATTTAAGCATCTATCTTCTTCCTCCCTAGTGCTTTTTCCATCTGCCATGTGCAGTAAAATGCTTCATGCCCTTTTACTAGATTTGTCGAAAGATTTGCGTTCATATTGCTGACAAAATTTTGAAAGGTTTATAAGGAACCTGATTTGCCCAACTCTAACGTGTACACAATTCACTGGAGGTCTTTTGTGTTCTTTCTATTCAAGAGTGTCACAATTTTCTACCTTCCATGAAAGATTACCATTGATAGCATATCAAGGGTTTCACATCATGTTGCTTTATCATTTGTCCACCAGCTAGTTCAACTCAAATCCTTACTCCATTACATTTCTCAAAGGCAAAGGATGAAACCGACAGATATGATATAAGTATTCCTTTGAACCTGACCCGCCACTTGTAGTGGATGAAAGCCTGAATTATTTTACCAAAATAAGGAGAGCATCATCTTTTGTAATGTAAGTCGTCAGCCTGACTTTGAACATAAAAAACGAATAGTGTACTTCACTCTAGCTGTCAAAATGTTTGAAGATATATTGTGCTATATACCAGTACTTGAGAGTTACTTATCTATTCATTATTGTGTGGTTTTCACTGTATCGTTGCATCTGAGCTCAAAATCAAATACAACTGATACCAGAAACTAAATCTGAAACATTTCTACAATACCCAGTAGATTACTTCTTTAAAATTTCAAGTCGCTTACATTTTGTTGTATCATATTTTTTACATTTATATCTGTTTATCTTAAAATGTTATTAAATATAACATAAATCTCAGAACTGTAACTCAGATATCTCTCAAGATGTCCTGTATAGGAAACTGACAAAACTCATATTCAAGATAGCATAATTTGACACATGAGTAAAGGAGATTAAGGATTTGAAACTAAAAAAATAACTTGAGATATGAATGATGTATATGGATAGTGACTAGTGTTGAGAGAATTGAAGTTCACAAAGTGGACTTCGATCCAAATTTCAGGAAAAATGTATTTAACTGTGAAGCCTTGTGCTTCGTGGTAACGAATCAATATCCCTGAAATGCCAAAAAAATCTAAAAAATCATACTTACCTCATTCATTTGAGTTCAAAGCGGCTGCCACGGGGCCATCTTGCTTGACGTCACCACACCGGCTGACATGATGAGATCACTAGTGATGAGCAGCAGGAACGATATTCGAATTTGAGATATTTCACAAATATTTGGGTGTATATTTGTCATAAATTCCCGATTATTTTCTTGATTGCGAAAATCGGCAACGTAATATGCGCGTATTGCGCACGCAATACAGGCGTGGGTCACTATTGCTAGATTTTTCAAGCTGCTAGAAGTTTCCTGAGACTGGAGAAAATGGTTGGCACGGCAGAACATTACAATAGCTTTATATGCAGATAGAGTGCCCCGATATATTAGCGATTGTGCAAATCGGCAATTAATGATGAAAGTATTTTTGTGCAATACGTGCAGCTTAAATATATCACAATTTAACCTACACTGACTATCTCCCACTAACTATCTGTATTATATATATATATATATATATATATATATATTGTGGGGAGTCGCTCTGGTAGATAGCGGTGCGGGTGCAGTACAGAGGCAAAACAGGGAGTCCAGAAAGTGCAATAATCAGTGTTTTATTCACACTTGCACAAAATAAACAATAAACAGTCTCTTGGTGTTAAATCACACACATCCAAAATCATGAGGCAAAACAAAACAGTCCAAAACAGGTTCCAGTCACCTGGGAGGTTTTAGGTGCAGGTTCGCACCTGGCTGTCAGTCCAGCAGCAAGGCGATCGACCTCAGGCTTCCAGGCTGTCTGCACTCCTCCTTGCTTGGGCTCTTGCTTCCAGCCAAGAGAACTCCACACAGCACAGAATGGATCAGAACTACCAAACTCACATGATTCCACAGCCTAACAGCAGCTCCAGGATAATCACACCCACACCTGCTGGTGCTGGCTGTGTTTTAAAGGCCCTGGAAAAACCGGCCTGGACCGTGGGGAATAGGCACCCACCCAACTCTTTGCCTACTCCCAGTAAGAGCCGGCCCGGATTGGCTTTGCAGCCAAACTAAATATCAAGGTGTCAAACAGCACTAGCTGCTGCTGACACACGAAAACCCGGCTCTTACCTCACCGAGGCCAGGAACCTCGGTGACACGTACCTGCCATCGACCACGGTACCTTGCACCCTCTTACACACCCCCCCCCTTTGTTCAACCCTGAGGGGGTGAACACATGTGAGGCAGTGGACGCGGGACAGGGCATCTGCGTTACCCTGCAAGCAGCCTGCGTTCTACAGAGAACTTGAAGTTCTGCAGGGATAGGAACCACCTGGTGACCCGAGCATTCCTCTCCTTGGCCTGGCTCATCCACTTGAGAGGGGAATGGTCGGTCACCAGACGGAACCTCCTCCCTAACAGGTAGTAGCGGAGAGATTCGAGTGCCCACTTGATAGCCAGGCACTCCCTCTCCACTATACAATACCTGGACTCGGCAGGACGGAGCTTACGGCTCAGGAAGACAACGGGATGTTCTTCCCCGTTGACCTCCTGAGACAGTACCGCACCAAGGCCTACCTCCGAGGCGTCGGTCTGTACGACGAACTCCCTGTTGAAGTCGGGTGTCACCAAAACCGGGGACCCACACAGGGCCGACTTCAACGCGGAGAAAGCCTCCTCCGCCTTCTCACTCCAGCTAACCTTCCCAGACTTTCGCCCCTTCAACAGGTCTGTCAACGGCGCTGCAATTGTGGCAAAGTGGGGCACAAACCGCATGTAGTACCCTACCATTCCCAGGAAGGACTTTACCTGCCTGGTGGTGACCGGTCGGGCCAGTTACGTATGGCTTCTACCTTAGTTACCTGCGGCTTGATGACTCCGCCCAATAACATATCCCAGATATTTGGTCTCTTCCAACCCAATCGCACACTTCTTTGGATTGGCGGTTAGTCCAGCTTTCCTCAGGGCATCCACTACCGCCTGCACTTTGGGCAAATGGCTTTCCCAGTCGGTGCTGTGGATGATTACATCTTCTAAGTAGGCCGAAGCGTACCGACGATGAGGTCGCAGTACAATATCCATTAACCTTTGGAAGGTGGCGGGGGCGCCATGCAGGCCAAAGGGTAACACCTTGTAATGATACAGGCCCTGCGGGGTAACAAAAGCGTTTTTTCCCTTGGCCGCCTCCGTTAAGGGTACTTGCCAGTATCCTTTAGTGAGGTCTAGCACAGAAAAATAACGGGCTTGCCCTAAATTCTCAACAAGCTCGTCTACCCGGGGCATGGGATATGCATCGAACTTGGACACTTCATTTAATTTGCGAAAATCGTTGCAGAACCGCAACGTCCCATCCGGCTTGGGTATTAGAACTATGGGACTGGCCCACTCACTTTTCGACTCCTCAATGACATCAAGCTTCAACATTAATTGCACTTCCTCCGCGATGGCCCGTCGCCGAGCCTCGGGTACCCAGTATGGTTTTAACCGGATCTTGACCTGAGGCTCAGTGACGATGTCATGTTGGATGAGAGACGTGCGGCCAGGGAGGTCCGAGAACACATCCCTGTTTCGACTGATGTACTCCCTGACTTCCTGAACTTGTTTGGAAGACAGGCTGTCTGCAATTTTTACCGTGGTTACTGCTTCACAGGCCTCGAACTGTGGGGCTGGCTCCTTTTCACCTAGAAGCCCTGGCCGGGGGCTGTTGTCGGTGGCCGTGTCCCTATCTTTCCACGGCTTTAGTAAATTCACAAGGTACACCTGCTCCGGCTTGCGCCGCCCTGGCTGGTGTACTTTGTAATTTACTTCCCCTACCATCTCGATCACCTCATAGGGGCCCTGCCACCTAGCTAGGAACTTGCTGTCAAGGGTGGGTACCAGGACCAAAACCCGATCTCCCGGATTGAAGTCCCGTACTCGAGCCTGACGATTATACACCCTACTCTGGGCTTGTTGCGCTGCCTCCATATGCTCCCAGACCAGCGGCAACACCCTTTCCATCCGTTCCTGCATCTGGGTGACATATTCAATGACACTTTTGTGGGGGACAGGCTGTTGTTCCCACGCTTCCTTGGCAATATCCAACAGGCCTCGAGGGTGTCTGCCATAAAGCAGTTCGAAGGGCGAGAACCCAGTAGAGGCCTGGGGCACCTCTCGCACTGCGAACATGAGATAGGGCAGAAGCAGGTCCCAGTCCTTCCCATCTCTAGACACCACCCTTTTTAACATATTTTTTAGAGTTTGGTTAAACCTTTCGACAAGACCGTCCGTTTGCGGATGGTAAACGGACGTCCGCAATTGCTTTATACGCAATAACTTACACAGTTCCCTCATAACTTTGGACATAAAAGGGGTCCCTTGGTCTGTCAGAATCTCTTTTGGCAGGCCCACACGGGAAAACATTTGCATTAACTCTTTGGCAATGAGCTTAGCCGAGGTATGTCGCAGAGGCACCGCCTCCGGATACCGAGTGGCGTAGTCGAGAACTACCAGAATGTGTTGGTGGCCCCTGGCAGACTTCGGTACAGGCCCGACTAGATCCATAGCGATACGCTCAAACGGGACCTCAATAATTGGAAGAGGCACAAGGGGACTACGGAAATGTGGCTGGGGGCTATTTACCTGACAGGTTGGACAAGATTTACAATATTCTTCTACCTCCTTAAACACACCAGGCCAATAAAACCGCTGCAGTATGCGGTCTTGGGTTTTCTGCCACCCCAAGTGTCCCCCAAGAACATGTTGGTGGGCAAGCTCCATGACAAGCTTGCGATACGCTGTGGGCACCACCAACTGTTCAACAGATTCACCCCGGATTTGGTTCACCCGATATAACATTTCTTGGTGAACCACAAAGCGGGGAAATATTAACTCAGCCCCTGGTTTCTGGGGTTTACCATCAATTTCCACCACATTCTCCCAGGCCCTGGTTAGGGTTTGGTCCCGGTGTTGGGCAGTCCCAAAATTGTCTCCGGAGACGTGTAGGTCTGCCAACTCTGGTCCTGGTGGCAAGTCCTCCATGTCTCCCACCATTACACTCAGTGGGGGTGTCTCCCCCTCTATCACAGAAGTGGTGGTCACCCCTACCCCAGGCCCTTCGGACTCGGGCTCCCATGGCTCTGGCCTCCCACCGGAACCAGGCCACTCTGCTAGGGTTACCCCTGTCTCATGGCTATTAGTCACTTTCATCTCAGGCCATAGGGACGGAACACCAGGGAAGTCTCTCCCAATTATTAGTTCATAAGGTAGCTTTGTGGAGATCGCCACTTCACAAGTCCAGGTGCCGGCCGCCGTGGCCAGAGACATTACGGCAGTGGGATAGTCCTTTAAGTCTCCATGTATGCACACCACACCAACTTTCCGGTCCATATACTGGGTGGGCTTTACCAGGGCAGCACTTACCAGGGTTACTAGGCTCCCTGAGTCCAGCAGCGCCACTGCCAGGTTATCACCCACTTGCACCTGGCATAGGTGACGATTGTCTATTGTCTCGGGGGTGCCGGTTGCACACAGTCTCCTGGCATACATTGAAGCCCGGTACCCATAATTAATCTCCATGGGTTCTCCCCATTGTGGACAGTCGGCCCTTACGTGGCCAGGCTCGTGACACCGCCAGCAGACTATCGGGGCCGGGTCTACAGGGGGTACACCCCGAGCAGGTTTCTCGGGTACCAGTCGCCGGGACTGGATGGGAGACCTCCGGGGTTTGACCGGCCCCCTCCCAACAACACCCCCTTTCAAGTTTTTTGTGGCCTCATAGCGCTCCACCAGGTCGACCATTTCTAGGGCATTGGTGGGTGATACCTGGCCGATCCAGTGCTGAAGGGGGTAAGGCAAGACCCTCCAGAACATGTCAGCCAGCAGACGGTCCAGCATAGCAGTCGGACTTAGAATATCAGGCTGCAGCCACTTTTGCAACCTGTGCAGCAACTCATAGTACTGCGGCCGGGCGGGTTCAGCCGCTTTAAAGTCCCACTGGTGGACCCGCTGAGCCCGGACTAACACGTTTACCCCCAGCCTGGCCAGGATCTCCCCCTTCACTGTGGGGTAATCAGCAGCCTGGTCATCTGCTAAATCAGAAAAAACCTGCTGGGTCCGGATGCCAGGAACGGAGCGACCACTTCAGCCCACTGGTCACGGGGTAACTTCTCCCTCACGGCCACCTTTTCAAAGACCGCCAGATAGGTCTCAACGTCGTCCGAGGGGGTCATCTTTGGGATCGCCGCGCGGACTGCTTTCCGGGCATCATGGACGTGGTGGGACGCTCCTGCAGCTTGTAACGCCATCACATGCTGTAAAAGTAGCTGGTTGGTCTCCCGCTGCTGCACGTTAGCCTCCATGAGGGCTTTCACAGCAGCCTCCATGTTGCCAGAAATTCCTGTTTGCAACTTTGCCGGTTTTATATATGCCATGCACTTGTGCTCAGCAAAACCAAAAACAATTCGGCGTTCACGCCAGCCTCACTGCGCATGCCCGCATCCGACACCAAATGTGGAGAGTCGCTCTGGTAGATAGCGGTGCGGTGCAGTACAGAGGCAAAACAGGGAGTCCAGAAAGTGCAATAATCAGTGTTTTATTCACACTTGCACAAAATAAACAATAAACAGTCTCTTGGTGTTAAATCACACACATCCAAAATCATGAGGCAAAACAAAACAGTCCAAAACAGGTTCCAGTCACCTGGGAGGTTTTAGGTGCAGGTTCGCACCTGGCTGTCAGTCCAGCCGCAAGGCGATCGACCTCAGGCTTCCAGGCCGTCTGCACTCCTCCTTGCTTGGGCTCTTGCTTCCAGCCCAGAGAACTCCACACAGCACAGAATCGATCAGAACTCCCAAACTCACATGATTCCACAGCCTAACAGCAGCTCCAGGATAATCACACCCACACCTGCTGGTGCTGGCTGTGTTTTAGAGGCCCTGGAAAAAACGGCCTGGACCGTGGGGAATAGGCACCCACCCAACTCTTTGCCTACTCCCAGTAAGAGCCGGCCCGGATTGGCTTTGCAGCCAAACTAAATATCAAGGTGTCAAACAGCACTAGCTGCTGCTGACACACGAAAACCCGGCTCTTACCTCACCGAGGACAGGAACCTCAGTGACACGTACCTGCCATCGACCACGGTACCTTGCACCCTCTTACAATATATATATATATATATATATAAGCTAACTATCTAATGTAATGTAACACAGCAAAGCACATAGCACAGCAATGATACTACTGTCTCTCTCAGAACTGAAAAAAAAAAAAACTGCAGAAAATGGCTGCTGGTGAACTTCTTATATAGTAAGGGGCAGGCAACTTTCCTATTGGTTGCTAGGGATGTTGCTAAGCTCAGACAAAGACATTGCAGATTTCTCTTTGGCCCACAAGCAAGAAGATGGGAAGGGATCATGGGTTTAGAAGGAAAAAAAAATCTAAAATATTCGCCAATATGAATATATAGCACTATATTCTAAATATTTGCAAATTCGCAAATTGGCGATATTCACGATTAAAATTTGAGATGCAAATATTCACGCCCAACACTAGTCATCACGTGCCACAGCAAAGTGTCATGCTGGATGTTCCAACAAGATTGCAGCGGCGGCCTCTTCGTGACCAAATGGATTTGGAAAGTACAATTTAATATTTTTTTTTTTATTGCAAACACTAAAAGGCTTTAATATGGATCTCAGATGTCGCAATCAGTAATGAACGCAGCATCTGAGGGTTTCAATGACAAGGGTGGCACAATCGCCGTTGCCTGTTATTGCACCCGCTTTTTATAAAGAAATGCACTTGTGAAGAAGTAGTTCATCACAAAAATATTTTTGTAAAATTAGTCAAAGCTGCCGAATCTAATTTTAGAGAACTTCTCTCATCTCTAGTGTTGACGTAGCAATTAGAGATGAGCGAATATTTAAAAAATTTGATGACTAATGACTATTTCCGGGCTGCAGAGAGAGGGGAGTAGAATACTGTGCCTTTCAGTAACACGCATAGGGAGTTTGCTGTGGTAGTGAAATAATACTGTGAGTCAGTATGACATGCAGATGACAGGGGTCGCTCTTAGAATCACTGCATATTAAACTTTTTTGGTATCAACTCAGCCTTACTGGTAGATGTTAGTGTCAAGAAGAAGAACACTCCTTTACACCATCGTCAGCTGATTCCACATAGATGTCTACAGAACCTGTTCTATTATATGCTTATACAAGTAGAGCCCCCTGACAGAGCAGAGAGGGTGTCAGCAGTAAGTTTGTGTTGACGTTACTGATTATTTTGCCCTTCCTGTGATCCGTCTGAACAATCACCCACAAAAAATGGATCCTGTCTGTGGAGCATACCCCTTCATTCGGTCAGCATTTGCTCAATAATCCATCAGTATTGGTAATGCCAAAAAAAACAGGAGTAGATCCAAAACAGAGATTACACGTGAATGGAATATTTGCATGTCATCTGTGATTTGTACCCACTCCTGCTTTTGGCTACCAAATCATAAGCCAATTTTGATGGGACCATACAGGCCTTACAGCCAGGGCCGGCTCCAGGTTCCTGCGGGCCCTTGGGCGATAAAGTCTCAGTGAGCCCCCTTGTGGCATTTTGCACTGTGCTTACTGTGCTTACATCAATGAAACAGCTTTTATTATAGATTAAATACCTTACAGAGAGCATGCTACAGTGCAGATATATGTGAATCAGTCCTTATGTGCCTAGTAATATTTTATACCCAGTGTTTCAGCCCCTCAGGTCTACTCACAGATGTGTGCCCCTCACAGTAGATATGACAAGATATGCCCCCTTTATAGTAGATATGCCAAGATATGTGCCCCCTCACAGTAGATATGCCAAGATATGTGCCCCCTCACAGTAGATATGCCAAGATATTTGCCCCCTCACAGTAGATATGCCAAGATATCTGCCCCCTTCACAGTAGATATCTCAAAATATGTGCCCCCACACAGTTGATATGCCAAGATGTGTGCCCCTTTCACAGTAGATATGCCAAGATATGTGCCCTCTTAGGGTGGATATGCCAAGATATATGCCTAGTGCCCCCTTCACAGTGGTTATGTCTAGTGATGAGCGGCAGGGGCAATATTCTAATGCACAATATTTCACGAATATTCGTCATATATTCGCGAATATTCGTATTCAAGATTATTCTATTGATTTCAAAAAATTAGCAATGTAATATTCGCGTAATGTGTATATTCTAAAACACCAATATATAGTAGTTTTTTAGAATATTCGTCATTTTTTCCCATTTAATGTGAACAGTCATTGGCCCAAAAGCAACTTAAGCAGGGAGGAATCATGACTTCAGATGGAAAAAAAAACGAATATACTGTATAACACTATATTCTATAGTGCTCTATATTTGTGTTTTTGAATATTCGCATTACGCGAATATTACATTGCTGATTTTACATTGCGAATTTTAATCGTGAATATCGCCACCTCGAGAATTCTCTAATATTTTGAATATAGTGCTATGTATTTGTATTCGAATTTATCGTGAATATCGGCACTTAGCCCCATTCCTAGCAACCGATAGGAAAGTTGCCTACCCCTTGATCACGAATATTCTAATCACAAAATTTTATCGCGAATATATTAGATTGCCGATTTTGGCAATCAAGTAAATAATGACTGAAGAATTCTAAAATTTCCGAATTTATGGCTAATATTCGGCCAATAATTCGCAAAATATCGCAAATTCGAATATTGCCTATACTACTCATCACTACCCATCAGCAGCAGGATACTGTTCCACATAGCTCTGCTGTGTAGGAGGAGCATAGGCTGATTCCCAGCCTGCCCCGCTCCTCCTCCTACACAGATCTGCAGGACGATGTGTGAGGACATTGTGCTGCTCCTGCTGAGCACTGGCAGCTCAATGGTGGAGCGGGAGAAAATTCCCTGCTTCAGTGGCGTGCCTATAGTGTTTGGCACCTGGAGCGAGTCCTTTCTCTGCAACCCCCCTCCCCCCAATACTGTAAAAAAAAAATATTGTACCCCTCATAGTAGTATTGCCCTCATTGTACAACCTTCACAGTAGTTTTGTATAGATGTGTACCCCCTCACCGTAGTTGTGCCCACACTGTGCCCTCTCACAGTAGTTATGCCCTCTGTGCTCCTTTCACAGTTGTAATGCCCCATCTTTGCTCCCTTCACAGTAATAATCCCCACTGTGCCCCCTTCACAGTAATAATACCCACTGTGCCCCCTTCACAGTAATAATACCCACTGTGCCCCCTTCACAGTAATAATGCCCACTGTGCCCCCTTCATTGTAGTAATGCCCTCTGGCTCTGAGTCCTCTCCATAGTAGAAATGCACCCCTTCACATAAGTAATGCCCTCTGTGCCCCCTCCAGAGTAATAATGACCTCTGTGCCCCCTCCATAGTAATAAAGTCCTCTGTGCCCCCTCCATAGTAGTAAAGACCTCTGTACCCCCTCCATAGTAATAAAGTCCGCTGTGCCCCCTCGATAGTAATAAAGTCCTTTGTGCCCCCTCCATAGTAATAAAGTACTCTGTGCCCTCTCCATAGTAATAATGCCCTTTGTGCCCTCTCCAGAGTAAAAATTACCTCTGTGCCCCCTCCATAGTATAAATGCCCCTATGCCCCCTCCATAGTAATAAAGACCTCTTTGCCCCCTCCATAGTTATAAAGTCATCTGTGCCCCCTCTATAGTAATAAAATCCTCTGTGCCCCCTCCATAGTAATAAAGACCTCTGTGCCCCCTCCATAGTAATAAAAACCTCTGTGCCCCCTCCATAGTAGTAAAGTCCTCTGTGCCCCCTCCATAGTAATAAAGTACTCTGTGCCCCCTCCATAGTAATAAAGTACTATGTGCCCCCTCCATTGTTATAAAACACCTCTGTGCCCCCTCCATAGTAATAAATTCCTCTGTGCCCCCTCCATAGTAATTAATTCCTCTGTGCCCCCTCCATAGTAATAAAGTCCTCTGTGACACCTCTGTATTAAAAAAAAAAAAACACAGTAACTACTCACCTTGTTCCGCTCCTGAAGCTCACAGTCCTCTCTTCCCTGCAGGCACAGATCGCTCTGCAGCACTGTGTGGGTGGACCTTATGCAGATTACTGGGCTACAGGCTCCGCCCACACAGGCCTACAGCGTGATCCGTGCCTGCAGGCTGAATGCTGGAGCGGGGAGAAGTCTTCCTGCTTCACCATTCTGTGCACCGCCGACCTGAAGGAGGGGAGGAGTGCGGGGAGCTGAGCAGTGAGTGACATGACCCAGCTCCCTGCGCTCCAGCAATGAGCGGTTAGTGTAATGGAATGCTTGGTACCCCTACTGGGCACCTTCCGCTGACGCTTGCTCCTAGCGCTTGCCGAGGGCTCCAAGCACTCCACCGGACACCATATCCACCTCTCCTAACTCCAGAAAGCAGGAACCAGGAACAAGCTCTCAAAGGAGCTTATACTCAGAGGAGTATTGTGGTATAGCAATCCCCAAGAATGTAGTTATACCATCCCCCAACCATGAGCCAAGACTTCATGAAGGGGTAAAGCAGAAGTTCTTTATTGGATGGCCAAAGCTTGGCCATTTATGCAAGTCCTCCAGCCAGGGCTACTCCCCCGGGGACCTGATAGAGGACAGGCACACAAAATACAGTGGCCAATCATCCTACAGCCAGTTATATCACAACCACACATACATTGTCCATTGTGCTTGCTGATTGCGTCCCAGGCAATGTCCATTGTGATTCTTAATTAGGTCACATGCATTGTCCATTGTGCTTGCTGATTGCGTCCCAGGCAATGTCCATTGTGATTCTTAATTAGGTCACAGGCAATGTCCATTGTGAATGCTAATTGCGTCACAGGCAATGTCCATTGTGCTTACTAACTTTCACTGGGGCCATAGTCACAGGGCAAGTGGCTGGCAAGCAGGCCTCCCCAACTCCCAGTGACAAAGGTGCTTTTGTCACAGGTTCCATCTGTATTGATGGAAGCACTTATTGCTTCTGGCCTCTGGCAGCTGTGCTTTGGGCCCCGACACTTGCCCGGGTATGCCAGGTGCTGACGCCAGCCTTGCTTACAGCTGCTACACAGACAGGATCCGTTGTGCATCTCATTTTTCCTTGCTTCTGACAGATCAGAATAAAGGTCAAATAAATGATGATGTCAGCAAGGCCAAAAACCAAAATAATGTGTGTGGGGAGAGTGGGAACCGCATAAGAAGTCCACACAGTGGACCTATGTCATAGTGATGAGGTGGAAGCCGCATGAGGAGACCACAGAGTGGCACAATGACAGGGTCTGGAGGTGGAAGCAGTATGAGGAGACCACAGAGCAGCACAATGACAAATTCTGGAGTTGGCAGAAGCAGCAGCAGCATCAGGAGGAGGCCACAGAGCAGAACAATGACTGAGTGTGGAGGTGGTAGCAGGACAAGTATGACACAGCGTGGCAATATGAAAGAGTCTGGAGGTGGCAGCAGCATGAGTAGGCCAAAGAGTGGCATAATTACCAAGTCTGGAGGTGGCAGGAGCATGACTAGGCCACAGAGTGGCACATTGACAGAGTGTGGACGTGATAGCAGCATGAGGAAGCCACAAAATGGCACAATTACAGAGTGTGGAGGTGGAAGCTGCATGAGTAGGCCACAGAGAGGCACAATGACTGAGTCTGGAGGTGGCAGCAGCATGAGGAAGCCACGGAGAGGAACAATGACCGAGTTTCGAGGCAGTGGCAGCAGCAACACCATCAGGTGGAGGCCACAGAATGGCACAATGACCAAGTGTGGAGATGGCAGCAGCATGAGGAGACCACAGAGCGGAACAATGACACAATCTTGAGGTGACAGCAGAATCAGGTGACCACAGTGAAACACACTTACAGAGTATGGAGGTAGCAGCAGCATGAGGAAGCTACAGAATGGCACAATTTCATAGTCTGGAGGTGGCAGCAGAATCAGGAGGCCACAGAGTGGCACAATGACAGAGTGTGAAGGTGGCAGCTGCAGCAGCATCAGGAGGAGGCCACAGAGTGGCACAATAACCGAGTGTGGCGGTGGCAACAGCATGAGGAGACCATAGATCGGCACAATGACAGAGTGTGGAGGTGGCAGCAGCATGAGTACGCCACAGAGTGTAAGGCCACATAGTGTGGAGATGGCAGCAGCAGGAGACCACAAGATGGTAAGTTGAAATAGTGTGGAGATGGTGGCAACAGACGCATGAGACTACAAAATGGCAAGGTGACTTAGTTTGGAGATGGTTCAAGCAGCAGCATCAGGATACCACAGAGTGGGGCAATGGGTGGCAATACCAGTACCCGCTAACAAAGGTGGGTGAAAGAAGGAGCACTTGGCATCAGATGTGTGACATCAGGCTGGTGGCAGCATCAGAGTAGTAGCTTAGGCAGGTAGCTAGAAGAAACCAGTTTTTTTATTTAAGGATTGGGTGATTGGCAAGGTGACATAGTGTAGAGATGGCAGCAGCAGCATCAGGAAACCACAAAATTGGAAGGTAACATAGTGTGAAGATGGCAGCAGCAGCAGCATTAGGATACCACAGAGTGGCTAGGTGACATAGTGTGGAGATGGCTGCAGCAGCATCAGGATACCACAGAAAGGCAAGGTGACATAATATGGAGATGGCAGCAGCAGCATCAAGAGACCACAAAACGGCAATGTGACATAGTTTGGAGATGGCAGCAGCATCAGCATCAGAATAACACAGAGTGGCAAGGTGACATAGTGTAGAAATGGCAGCAGCAGGATACCACAAAGTGACCCGGTGAAAGAGGGCGATGGGTGGCAATTAGAGATGAAGGAACACCTGGAACTTCGGGTTCGGGAAGTTCGGCCGAACTTTCCGAAAATGTTCAGGTTCGGGATCCGAACTCGACCCGAACTTTATCCCGAACCCCATTGAAGTCAATGGGGACCAGAACTTTTAGGCACTAAGAAGACTGTAAAATAGTCCAGGAAAGGGCTAGAGGGCTGCAAAATGTAGGCAAATCCCCTGCAAACAAAAGTGGATAGAGAAATGAATTAAAATAAAATGAAATAAATAAAAATTAACCAATATCAATTGGAGAGAGGTCCCACAGCAAGGAATCATGCGTCATATCACCCACCACTGGAGAAGGCCACATTCAGTTATTTCGGCCCCAGCACACAGACAGAGGAGAGAGGTCCCACAGCAAGAAATCATGTGTCATATCACCCACCACTGGAGAAGGCCACTTTCAGTTATTTCGGCCCAGCACCCAGACCGAGGATACAGGTCCCACTGTAAGGAATCATGCGTCATATCACCCACCACTGGAGAAGGCCACTTTCAGTTATTTCGGCCCAGCACCCAGACCAAGGATACAGGTCCCACTGCAAGGAATCATGCGTCATATCACCCACCACTGGAGAAGGCCACTTTCAGTTATTTCGGCCCAGCACCCAGACAGAGGAGAGAGGTCCCACAGCAAGGAATCATGCGTCATATCACCCACCACTGGAGAAGGCCACTTTCAGTTATTTCGGCCCCAGCACCCAGACAGAGGAGAGAGGTCCCACAGCAAAGAATCATGCGTCATATCACCCACCACTGGAGAAGGCCACTTTCAGTTATTTCGGCCCAGCACCCAGACCGAGGATACAGGTCCCAATGCAACGAATCATGTGTCATATCACCCACCACTGGAGAAGGCCACTTTCAGTTATTTCGGCCCAGCACCCAGACCGAGGATACAGGTCCCAATGCAACAAATCATGCGTCATATCACCCACCACTGGAGAAACCCAATTTCAGTTATTTCAGCCCAGCACCCAGACAGAGGAGAGATGTCCCACAGCAAGGAATCATGCGTCATATCACCCACCACTGGAGAAGGCCACTTTCAGTTATTTCGACCCCAGCACCCAGACAGAGGAGAGAGGTCCCACAGCATGGAATCATGCGTCATATCACCCACCACTGGAGAAGGCCACTTTCAGTTATTTCGGCCCAGCACCCAGACCAGGATATAGGTCCAACTGCAAGGAATCATGCGTCATATCACCCACCACTGGAGAAGGCCACTTTCAGTTATTTCGGCCCAGTACCCAGACAGAGGAGAGTGGTCCCACAGCAAGGAATCATGCGTCATATCACCCACCACTGGAGAAGGCCACTTTCAGTTATTTCGGCCCAGCACCCAGACCGAGGAGAGAGGTCCCACTTTAAGGAATCATGCGTCATATCACCCACCACTGGAGAAGGCCACTTTCAGTTATTTCGGCCCAGCACCCAGACAAAGGATACAGGTCCCACTGCAAGGAATCATGCGCCATATCACCCACCACTGGAGAAGGCCACTCTCAGTTATTTCGGCCCAGCACCCAGACCGAGGAGAGAGGTCCCACTGTAAGGAATCATGCGTCATATCACCCACCACTGGAGAAGGCCACTTTCAGTTATTTCGGCCCAGCACCCAGACAAAGGATACAGGTCCCACTGCAAGGAATCATGCGTCATATCACCCACCACTGGAGAAGGCCACTTTCAGTTATTTCGGCCACAGCACCCAGACAGAGGAGAGAGGTCCCACAGCAAGGAATCATGCGTCATATCACCCACCACTGGAGAAGGCCACTTTCAGTTATTTCGGCCCAGCACCCAGACCGAGGATACAGGTCCCAATGCAACGAATCATGTGTCATATCACCCACCACTGGAGAAGGCCACTTTCAGTTATTTTGGCCCAGCACCCAGACCGAGGATACAGGTCCCAATGCAACAAATCATGCGTCATATCACCCACCACTGGAGAAGGCCAATTTCAGTTGTTTCAGCCCAGCACCCAAACAGAGGAGAGTTGTCCCACAGCAAGGAATCATGCGTCATATCACCCACCACTGGAGAAGGCCACTTTCAGTTATTTCGGCCCAGCGCCCAGACCGAGGATACAGGTCCCACTGCAAGGAATCATGCGTCATATCACCCACCACTGGAGAAGGCCACTTTCAGTTATTTCGGCCCAGCACCCAGACCAAGGATACAGGTCCCACTGCAAGAAATCATGCGTCATATCACTCACCCCTGGAGAAGGCCACTTTCAGTTATTTCGGCCCAGCACCCAGACAGAGGAGAGAGGTCCCACAGCAAGGAATCATGCGTCATATCACCCACCACTGGAGAAGGCCACTTTCAGTTATTTCGGCCCCAGCACCCATTCAGAGGAGAGAGGTCCCACAGCAAGGAATCATGCTTCATATCACCCACCACTGGAGAAGGCCACTCTCAGTTATTTCGGCCCAGCACCCAGACAGAGGAGAGAGGTCCTACAGCAAGGAATCATGCGTCATATCACCCACCACTGGAGAAGGCCACTTTCAGTTATTTCGGCCCCAGCACCCAGACAGAGGAAAGGTTCATTCAACTTTGGGTTGCACCGCAAGATCATGGTAGAGCCGGAACCAGTTCTCTTTCACATATTTGAGACTGAACCTAAGCCTCCACAAATTGTGGATGTGCTGCTGTTGGTAACTCTGAGATGCATTTACAGCATTGGCTACGGCAGGACATGCCAGATATGTCCGAGGTTTTACATCAGACATCCAGATTTATGTACATTGATAAAATTGACACTGAAGTACAGAAAAAGAAGAGAACTAAGAAATTCTAGGCTGTCCTAGGCTGTCCAGCATGTCTTGGATCCTAGGGATTGGGTGGCGGTCAGGAGTGGACTTCTGGTTAAATTCCCTATAATCACAACACAGTCTGAAACTACCATCCTTCTTTCTCACATACAGAATGGGTAAAGAGTATGATGATTTTGACTCTGCAATCCATCCACGGTTCCACAGATCCTGCAGATATTCTTTCACCTCCTGGTGTAGTGGCCTTGGAACGGACATGTAATTCTTTTAACCGGTGTATTGTCTTTGAGGTGCAGTTGTAATTGTAGGGAGGGGATGTATCCGACGTCAGAATCATCTCTAGCCAAGGCATGGCATTCTTCCCTTAGCATTGTCTTAACTATCAGTTGATTTTCCTCCGGTAGGTTTTCTGTAGGTACTGGTGGATCCCAGTGTTCTCGATGAGCAGAGCTTACTGGTGACTCACTTGTGTTTAAATTGTCCATTCGACCTTCTGGCCCTGATCTGGATGACTGCAGACTATGAGTTACTGGGTGAGTGGCCACACTCACTGATTCTTTTGGTTTCACCTGAGCTGGGTATGTTGTCTTAATGGGCTCGAGACACCCAATAATTTGGAAAACTGTCCCTTTTTGAGTGACACTAACGTCTCCCCGATATACTGTCCTTCCGGCACATCATGAGTCTCATCAGGTGTAAACAAGACCGTCTGATGTTGCAAGGCTGGTTTGGCGTGAGCCCTACATCTGAGATACGTCACCGTGTTTGCCGGAATTCTTTGGCTCTTGGTCCCAGTCTTTAGTGCAATACCACCAGTTTCTCTCAGGCTGGCTTGTAGTTGACTCACCAGGATTTCTGCTTTGGGGTCGGCAATTCCAAGGTGGCTCCTAGTAGGTCCAAAGGTTCTCCTTCCTTTGACAGCTGTATCCTTGAAGAATTCTTCTATGACATTGTATCCAATGATTGGCATCTCTGCGACTTTATCATCTGCTAATACCACAAGTGGCACTACTAGCTGTTTGCTGTTATTACTTCCCTCTGCTAGTTGAAAAACTACCTCAATCCCCCCAGAGAAAGGAATTTCAGTCTAATTGGCAGTCTTCCCAAAGAGGACTCCTGGCCCCAGCAATTCTTCAAAAGACAGGAGCACTGTATGTGGCAGAATCCTCTGTCTCCAGTTCTCATTGATGATGCTCACCTGAGAGCCGGTGTACCATAGGGCTTGGACTGGAGTATTGTCTATTTCACAGTTCACTAGGCACCTTTTTCCAATGACACAGTAACTTGCTGTTCTGTCTCATAGTAATGCCGTCCAAGTGAGTTGGTACTTACTCAGCCATCTGGAGGGATCTTTGGTAGAGATGAGCGAACACCTGGATGTTCCTGTTCGAGAAGTTCGGCCGAACTTCCCGAAAATGTTCGGGTTCGGGATCCGAACTCGACCCGAACTTTATCCCGAACCCCATTGAAGTCAATGGGGACCCAAACTTTTAGGCACTAAAAAGGCTGTAAAATAGTCCAGGAACGGGCTAGAGGGCTGCCAAAGGCAGCAAAATGTAGGTAAATCCCCTGCAAACAAATGTGGATAGGGAAATGAATTAAAATAAAATAAATAAAATTTAACCAATATCAATTGGAGAGAGGTCCCACAGCAAGTAATCATGCGTCATATCACTCAACACTGGAGAAGGCCACTTTCAGTTATTTCGGCCCCAGCACCCAGACAGAGGAGAGAGGTCCCACAGCAAGGAATCATGCGTCATATCAACCACCACCGGAGAAGGCCACTCTCAGTTATTTCGGCCCAGCACCAGAAAGAGGAGAGAGGTCCCACAGCAAGGAATCATGCATCATATCACCCACCACCGGAGAAGGCCACTCTCAGTTATTTCGGCCCCACCACCCAGACAGAGGAGAGAGGTCCCACAGCAAGGATTCATGCATCATATCACCCACCACCGAAGAAGGCCACTCTCAGTTATTTCGGCCCAGCACCCAGACAGAGGAGAGAGGTCCCACAGCAAGGAATCATGCGTCATATCAACCACCACCGGAGAAGGCCACTCTCAGTTATTTCGGCCCAGCACCCAGACAGAGGAGAGAGGTCCACAGCAAGGAATCATGCGTCATATCAACCACCACCGGAGAAGGCCACTCTCAGTTATTTCGGCCCAGCACCCAGACAGAGGAGAGAGGTCCCATAGCAAGGAATCATGCGTCATATCAACCACCACCGGAGAAGGCCACTCTCAGTTATTTCGGCCCCACCACCCAGACAGAGGAGAGAGGTCCCACAGCAAGGAATCATGCGTCATATCAACCCCCACCGGAGAAGACCACTCTCAGTTATTTCGGCCCAGCACCCAGACAGAGGAGAGAGGTCCCACAGCAAGGAATCATGCGTCATATCAACCACCACTGGAGATGGTCACTCTCAGTTATTTCGGCCCAGCACCCAGACAGAGGAGAGAGGTCCCACAGCAAGGAATCATGCGTCATATCAACCACCACCGGAGAAGGCCACTTTCAGTTATTTCTGCCCCACCACCCAGACAGAGGAGAGGTTCATTCAACTTTGGGTTGCACCGCAAGATCATGGTAAAGTTAAAAAAATGAGGATTCAATAAAGAAGTGCCCCGGAGTACAAGAATACATGGTTGAGGGGGAGGCAGTTATAAATGTATATTCTGCACAAGGGAGGGACATGTCCTGTGGGATCCATGCCTGGTTCATTTTTATGAACGTCAGCTTGTCCACGTTGGCTGTGGACAGGCGGCTGCGTTTGTCAGTAATGACGCCCCCTGCCGTGCTGAATACACGTTCAGACAAAACCCTGGTCGCCGGGCAGGCCAGCACCTCCAAGGCATAAAATGCTAACTCTGGCCACGTGGACAATTTGGAGACCCAGAAGTTGAATGGGGCCGAACCATCAGTCAGTACGTGGAGGGGTGTGCAG
The DNA here is from genome assembly GCA_033119425.1 of Bufotes viridis. Taxonomy (NCBI): domain Eukaryota; kingdom Metazoa; phylum Chordata; class Amphibia; order Anura; family Bufonidae; genus Bufotes; species Bufotes viridis. The sequence continues at coordinate 404,392,357 of CM065589.1, forward strand.
ACGTACTGTTCAACCATGTTAGTGAAATGCTGCCTCCTGCTAACACGTTCCGTATCAGGTGGTGGTGCAGTTAGCTGTGGCGTGGAGACAAAACTTTTCCACATTTCTGCCATGCTAACCCTGCCCTCAGAGGAGCTGGCCGTGACACAGCTGCGTTGGCGACCTCTTGATCCTCCTCTGCCTTCGTCTTGGGCTTCCACCTGTTCCCCTGTGACATTTGGGAATGCTCTCAGGAGCGCCTCTACCAGCGTGCGCTTGTACTCGCGCATCTTCCTATCATGCTCCAGTGCAGGAAGTATGGTGGGCACATTGTCTTTGTACCGGGGATCCAGCAGGGTGGCAACCCAGTAGTCCGCACACGTTAAAATGTTGGCAACTCTGCTGTCGTTGCGCAGGCACTGCAGCATGTAGTCGCTCATGTGTGCCAGGCTCCCCAGAGGTAAGGACGAGCTGTCCTCTGTGGGAGGCGCATCATCATCTTCCTCCGTATCCCCCCAGCCATGAACCAGTGATGGGCCTGAGCTGTGTCGGGTGCCAACCTGCTGTGAACCTGCTTCATCCTCATCCTCCTCCACCTCCTCCTCATCCTCCTCGTCCTCCAGTAGTGGGCCCTGGCTGGCCACATTTGTACCTGGCCTCTGCTGTTGCAAAAAACCTCCCTCTGAGCCACTTCTAACAGACTGGCCTGAAAGTGCTAAAAATGACCCCTCATCCTCCTCCTCCTCCTGGGCCACCTCCTCTTCCATCATCGCCCTAAGCGTTTTCTCAAGGAGACATAGAAGTGGTATTGTAACGCTGATAAAGGTGTCATCGCCACTGGCCATGTTGGTGGAGTACTCGATACAGCGCAACAGGGCACACAGGTCTCGCATGGAGGCCTAATCATTGGTGGTGAAGTGGTGCTGTTCCGCAGTGCGACTGACGCGTGCGTGCTGCAGCTGAAACTCCACTATGGCCTGCTGCTGCTCGCACAGTCTCTACAGCATGTGCAAGGTGGAGTTCCACCTGGTGGGCACGTCGCATATGAGGCGGTGAGCGGGAAGGCCGAAGTTCCGCTGTAGCACAGACAGGCGAGCAGCGGCAGGATGTGAACGCCGGAAGCGCGCACAGACGGCCCTCACTTTATGCAGCAGCTCTGACATGTTGAGGTAGTTGTGAATGAACTTCTGCACCACCAAATTCAGCACATGCGCCATGCAAGGAATGTGCGTCAAACCGACTTGTCCCAGGGCTGCGACGAGATTTTGCCCATTATCGCACACCACCAGGCCGGGCTTGAGGTACACCGGTAGAAACCACTGGTCGGTCTGTTGTTCAATACCCCGCCACAACTCCTGCGCGGTGTGGGGCCTGTCCCCCAAACATATGAGTTTCAGAATGGCCTGCTGACGTTTACCCCGGGCTGTGCTGAAGTTGGTGGTGAAGGTGTGTGGCTGACTGGATGAGCTGGTGGAAGCAGAGGAGGAGGAAGCCGAGTAGGAGGAGGAGGCTACAGGAGGCAAAGAATGATGCCCTGCGATCCTTGGCGGCGGAAGGACGTGCGCCAAGGAACTCTCCGCCTGCAGCCCAGCCGCCACTACATTTACCCAGTGTGCAGTGAGGGAGATATAGCGTCCCTGGCCGTGCTTACTGGTCCATGTATCTGTGGTTAGGTGGACCTTGCCACAGATGGCGTTGCGCAGTGCACACTTGATTTTATCGGATACTTGGTTGTGCAGGGAAGGCACGGCTGTCTTGGAGAAGTAGTGGCGGCTGGGAACAACATACTGTGCGACAGCCATGGACATCAGCTGTTTGAAGCTGTCTGTGTCCACCAGCCTGAATGACAGCATTTCAAAGGCCAGTAGTTTAGAAATGCTGGCATTCAGGCCCAGGGCTCGAGGGTGGCTAGTGGGAATTTGCGCTTTCTCTCCAAGGTTTGTGAGATGGAGAGCTGAACGCTGCCGTGTGACATGGTGGAGATGCTTGGTGACGCAGGTGGTGGTGTCGGTGGCACATCCTTTGTTTGGTGGGCGGCAGGTGCCAACGTTCCTCCCGAGGAGGAGGAAGAGGCCAATGCAGCAGCAGAAGAGGGAGCAGGGGGAGCCAGAGTGAGTTCCTTGCTTTTAAGGTGTTTACTCCACTGCAGTTCATGCTTTGCATGTAGATGCCTGGTCATGCAGGTTGTGCTAAGGTTCAGAACGTTAATGCCTCGCTTCAGGATCTGATGGCACAGCGTGCAAACCACTCGGGTCTTGTCGTCAGCACATTGTTTAAAGAAGTGCCATGCCAGGGAACTCCTTGAAGCTGCCTTTGGGGGGCTCAGTCCCTGGTGGCGGTGGCCAGTAGCAGGCGAACTCTCTTGGCGGCGGCTGGTCTGCTTTTGCCCCCCTGCTCCCTCTTTTGCTACGCTGTTGGCTCGGTCTCACCACTGCCTCTTCCTCTGAACTATGAAAGTCAGTGGCACGACCTTCATTCCATGTGGGGTCTAGGACCTCATCGTCCCCTGCATCGTCTTCCACACAGTCTTCCTCCCTGACCTCCTGTTCGGTCTGCACACTGCAGAAAGACGCAGCAGTTGGCACCTGTGTTTCGTCATTATCAGAGATGTGTGGACTCCGATGAGGTGGTATTCCCATGTCCTCATCATCAGGAAACATCAGTGGTTGTGCATCAGTGCATTCTATGTCTTCCACCACTGGGGAAGGGCTAGGTGTATTCCCTTGGGAAACCCTGCCAGCAGAGTGTTCAAACAGCATAAGAGACTGCTGCATAACTTGAGGCTCTGACAGTTTCCCTGATATGCATGGGGGTGATGTGACAGACTGATGGGCTTGGTTTTCAGGTGCCACCTGTGCGCTTTCTGCAGAAGACTGGGTGGGAGATAATGTTGTGAACATGCTGGATCCACTGTCGGCCACCCAATTGACTAGCGCCTGTACCTGCTCAGGCCTTACCATTCTTAGAACGAAATTGGGCCCCACCAAATATCGCTGTAAATTCTGTCGGGTACTGGAACCTGAGGTAGTTGGTTCACTAGGACGTGTGGCTGTGGCAGAATGGCCACGTCCTCTCCCAGCACCAGAGGGTACACTAACACCACCACGATCGCGTCCGCGTCCCATACTAGATGTTTTCCTCATTGTTACCATTCACCAAGCACCACAATAAGGAAAAAAATATTTGGCCCAATGTATTGATTTCAAATTCAGGCATTTTTTTACAAGCACCTAACACTATCTGCCTATTTGTTTATGTAGCGTATTACACTAATCCAGGCACAGCAGTAACCACTGATTTAAGGGAATATCTCTTTCAGGGCTAGTATTTAGGCCCTGGACGAAAGGTATCCTTTTATGGACAGATTTACACTTGGCCTGCAACAGCTGGGACACCAGATTCAGGGAATTGCTATTTTGGCAGATTAATATCACCGCAGAACAAAATATATGTTTTGGCGGACACTACGAAACCTGGCCTGCAACAGCTGGGACACCAGATTCAGGGTATTTCTATTTTGGCAGATTAATTTCACCCCAGAACAATATATATGTTTTGGCGGACACTATGAAACCTGGCCTGCAACAGCTGTGACACCAGATTCAGGGTATTGCTATTTTGGCAAATTAATTTCACCCCAGAACAAAATATATGTTTTGGCGGACACTATGAAACCTGGCCTGCAACAGCTGGGACACCAGATTCAGTGTATTGCTATTTTGGCAGATTAATTTCACCCCAGAACAAAATATATGTTTTGGCGGACACTATGAAACCTGGCCTGCAACAGCAGGGACGCCAGATTCAGGGTATTGCTATTTTGGCAAATTAATTTCACCCCAGAACAAAATATATGTTTTGGCGGACACTATGAAACCTGGCCTGCAACAGCTGGGACACTAGATTCAGGGTATTGCTATTTTGGCAGATTATTTTCACCCCAGAACAAAATATATGTTTTGGCGGACACTATGAAACCTGGCCTGAACCAGCAGGGACACCAGATTCAGGGTATTGCTATTTTGGCAAGTGAATTACACCCCAGAACAAAATATATGTTTTGGCGGACACTATGAAACCTGGCCTGCAACAGCTGGGACACCAGATTCAGGGTATTGCTATTTTGGCAGATTAATTTCACCCCAGAACAAAATATATGTTTTGGCGGACACTATGAAACCTGGCCTGCAACAGCTGGGACACCAGATTCAGGGTATTACTATTTTGGCAGATTAATTTCACCCCAGAACAAAATATATGTTTTGGCGGACACTATGAAACCTGGCCTGCAACAGCTGGGACACCAGATTCAGTGTATTGCTATTTTGGCAGATTAATTTCACTCCAGAACAAAATATATGTTTTGGCGGACACTATGAAACCTGGCCTGCAACAGCTGGGACACTAGATTCAGGGTATTGCTATTTTGGCAGATTAATTTCACCCCAGAACAAAAGATATGTTTTGGCGGACACTATGAAACCTGGCCTGAACCAGCAGGGACACCAGATTGAGGGTATTGCTATTTTGGCAAGTGAATTACACCCCAGAACAAAATATATGTTTTGGCGGACACTATGAAACCTGGCCTGCAACAGCAGGGACGCCAGATTCAGGGTATTGCTATTTTGGCAAATTAATTTCACCCCAGAACAAAATATATGTTTTGGCGGACACTATGAAACCTGGCCTGCAACAGCTGGGACACTAGATTCAGGGTATTGCTATTTTGGCAGATTAATTTCACCCCAGAACAAAATATATGTTTTGGCGGACACTATGAAACCTGGCCTGAACCAGCAGGGACACCAGATTCAGTGTATTGCTATTTTGGCAAGTGAATTACACCCCAGAACAAAATATATGTTTTGGCGGACACTATGAAACCTGGCCTGCAACAGCTGGGACACCAGATTCAGGGTATTGCTATTTTGGCAGATTAATTTCACCCCAGAACAAAATATATGTTTTGGCGGACACTATGAAACCTGGCCTGCAACAGCTGGGACACCAGATTCAGTGTATTCCTATTTTGGCAGATTAATTTCACCCCAGAACAAAATATATGTTTTGGCGGACACTATGAAACCTGGCCTGCAACAGCTGGGACACTAGATTCAGGGTTTTGCTATTTTGGCAGATTAATTTCACCCCAGAACAAAAGATATGTTTTGGCGGACACTATGAAACCTGGCCTGAACCAGCAGGGACACCAGATTCAGGGTATTGCTATTTTGGCAAGTGAATTACACCCCAGAACAAAATATATGTTTTGGCGGACACTATGAAACCTGGCCTGCAACAGCAGGGACGCCAGATTCAGGGTATTGCTATTTTGGCAAATTAATTTCACCCCAGAACAAAATATATGTTTTGGCGGACACTATGAAACCTGGCCTGCAACAGCTGGGACACCAGATTCAGGGTATTGCTATTTTGGCAGATGAATTTCACCCCAGAACAAAATATATGTTTTGGCGGACACTATGAAACCTGGCCTGCAACCAGCTGGGACACCAGATTCAGGGTATTGCTATTTTGGCAAGATTAATTTCACCCCAGAACAAAATATATGTTTTGGCGGACACTATGAAACCTGGCCTGCAACAGCTGGGACACCAGATTCAGGGTATTGCTATTTTGGCAGATTAATTTCACCCCAGAACAAAATATATGTTTTGGCGGACACTATGAAACCTGGCCTGCAACAGCTGGGACACCAGATTCAGGGTATTGCTATTTTGGCAGATTAATTTCACCCCAGAACAAAATATATGTTTTGGCGGACACTATGAAACCTGGCCTGCAACAGCTGGGACACCAGATTCAGGGTATTGCTATTTTGGCAGAGTGAATTTCACCCCAGAACAAAATATATGTTTTGGCGGACACTATGAAACCTGGCCTGCAACAGCTGGGACACCAGATTCAGGGTATTGCTATTTTGGCAAATTAATTTCACCCCAGAACAAAATATATGTTTTGGCGGACACTATGAAACCTGGCCTGCAACAGCTGGGACACCAGATTCAGGGTATTGCTATTTTGGCAGATTAATTTCACCCCAGAACAAAATATATGTTTTGGCGGACACTATGAAACCTGGCCTGCAACAGCAGGGACACCAGATTCAGGGTATTGCTATTTTGGCAAGTGAATTACACCCCAGAACAAAATATATGTTTTGGCGGACACTATGAAACCTGGCCTGCAACAGCTGGGACACCAGATTCAGGGTATTGCTATTTTGGCAGATTAATTTCACCCCAGAACAAAATATATGTTTTGGCGGACACTATGAAACCTGGCCTGCAACAGCTGGGACACCAGATTCAGGGTATTGCTATTTTGGCAGATTAATTTCACCCCAGAACAAAATATATGTTTTGGCGGACACTATGAAACCTGGCCTGCAACAGCTGGGACACCAGATTCAGGGTATTGCTATTTTGGCAGATTAATTTCACCCCAGAACAAAATATATGTTTTGGCGGACACTATGAAACCTGGCCTGCAACAGCTGGGACACCAGATTCAGGGTATTGCTATTTTGGCAAGATTAATTTCACCCCAGAACAAAATATATGTTTTGGCGGACACTATGAAACCTGGCCTGCAACAGCAGGGACACCAGATTCAGGGTATTGCTATTTTGGCAAATTAATTTCACCCCAGAACAAAATATATGTTTTGGCGGACACTATGAAACCTGGCCTGCAACAGCTGGGACACCAGATTCAGGGTATTGCTATTTTGGCAGATGAATTTCACCCCAGAACAAAATATATGTTTTGGCGGACACTATGAAACCTGGCCTGAACCAGCTGGGACACCAGATTCAGGGTATTGCTATTTTGGCAAGTGAATTACACCCCAGAACAAAATATATGTTTTGGCGGACACTATGAAACCTGGCCTGCAACAGCTGAGACACCAGATTCAGGGTATTGCTCTTTTGCCAGATTAATTTCACCCCAGAACAAAATATATGTTTTGGCGGACACTATGAAACCTGGCCTGCAACAGCTGGGACATCAGATTCAGGGTATTACTATTTTGGCAGATTAATTTCACCCCAGAACAAAATATATGTTTTGGCGGACACTTTGAAACCCGGCCTGCAACAGCTGGGACACCAGATTCAATGTATTGCTATTTTGGCAGATTAATTTCACCCCAGAACAAAATATATGTTTTGGCGGACACTATGAAACCTGGCCTGCAACAGCTGGGACACCAGATTCAGGGTATTGCTTTTTTGGCAAGTGAATTTCACCCCAGAACAAAATATATGTTTTGGCGGACACCATGAAACCTGGCCTGCAACAGCTGGGACACCAGATTCAGGGTATTGTTATTTTGGCAGATTAATTTCACCCCAGAACAAAATATATGTTTTGGCGGACACTATGAAACCTGGCTTGCAACAGCTGGTACACCAGATTTAGGGTATTGCTATTTTGGCAAGTGAATTACACCCCAGAACAAAATATATGTTTTGGCGGACACTATGAAACCTGGCCTGCAACAGCTGGGACACCAGATTCAGGGTATTTCTATTTTGGCAAATTAATTTCACCCCAGAACAAAATATATGTTTTGGCAGACACTATGAAACCTGGCCTGCAACAGCTGGGACACCAGATTCAGGGTATTGCTATTTTGGCAGATTAATTTCACCCCAGAACAAAATATATGTTTTGGCGGACACTATGAAACCTGGCCTGCAACAGCTGGGACACCAGATTCAGGGTATTGCTATTTTGGCAAATTAATTTCACCCCAGAACAAAATATATGTTTTGGCGGACACTATGAAACCTGGCCTGCAACAGCTGGGACACCAGATTCAGGGTATTGCTTTTTTGGCAAATTAATTTCACCCCAGAACAAAATATATGTTTTGGCGGACACTATGAAACCTGGCCTGCAACAGCTGGGACACCAGATTCAGGGTATTGCTATCTTGGCAAATTAATTTCACCCCAGAACAAAATATATGTTTTGGCGGACCCTATGAAACTTTGCCTGCAACAGCTGGGACACCAGATTCAGGGTATTGCTATTTTGGCAATTGAATTTCACCACAGAAAATAATCTATCCTTTGCCAGACAGCAGACAGTATTATACTTGTCTAGCCAAAGCTGGAACAACAGATTTAGGGGATTGGTATTTGGGCAATTGTATTTAACCCCTTAATAAAATATAGAAATTGCTATCCTGAGTTTCTAGGGGTGACAATTAGCTCAGCCAAGCCCCTGATGTAGGATATAGCAAAAAAAAACTAGTATTGATGGATTGATGGACTTGGTGGCAGCTTGTTCTGGTGCACCACAAGTCATAAATTGGCCGCCGATCAACCCAGAAAATAAGTGACAGAAAAACGCTCTGTGCAGCCTAAAAACCAGTGAGCAAGTAACTAGCAGAAGTTCAATCATTCACAGCTTTAGATCGATCCGTTCATTAGGTGCTGTTGCTGACTTTACCCTGACTAATCTCGCCCTAACAGAAGCTGCGTCCTCTCCCTACACTAGTCAGAGCAGTGTGACGTGCGGCGCTACGTGACTCCAGCTTAAATTGAGGCTGGGTCACATGCTGCACTTGGCCAATCACAGCCATGCCATTAGTAGGCATGGCTGTGATGGGCTCTTAGGGCAAGAATTAAAACGCTAGCTGATTGGCTGCTGTGCGGCCCTTCAGAAAGCGGGAAGTATTAGACGAACAACGAACCCGAACCCGAACTTTTTTGAAAATGTCCGGGTTCGGGTCCGTGTCTCGGACACCCGAAAATTCGGTATGAACCCGAACGATGCTCGAACTGTTCGCTCAACACTAATCTTTGGTTATAGCAGTTGAGCACTTTTTGAACGGAGTCTGGATTTCCTCTACCAGCCATGGTACTTATGGTGATTTTGGAGCTTGCTGGTTTGTTACCTACAAGAGTTACACTTTCGGACACAAGGTTTGTTCTAGGACAGGTTACTGTCGGATCCTTGACAGCAACCCTCACTCATTTAAATGGTTTGGTCTAGGTGTTTGGTAATATCTTGCTTTATGTCCACATCGTCCACAGTTAAAGTAATGATCGCAGGCACTTCAATGACCTGTCCTTTTACAGGATTGACAATATCCATTGCTCATATCCACTGTTACCTGAGGCCCTCGGAATTCACGGTCTCGTTGGGTTCTCGAATCTTGGAGAATTGTATTCATCTCTATCATCTCTTTTTGTATCTATAGCGGAAACACAAGGGGGGGTCAGTCAGCACGTCCCTGTATGCAGGTGCACGTAGCTATGGCAATTATACATACAAACAAAAAAATGCAACAGCACTCTGCAACCAGAACTCTGCCCAAGGTAGAAGCTATAAGCGGACATTAGTGTACGTTTTGATCAAAAGGTAATAAGCCACTCGCCACGCCAAGGCTGTCCCGTGAGTGGTACTCTAACGCTAAATCTGACTTGTTATGGGCCATGACAGCCACATAAAATCCTCCTAACGCTGAATCTTACCTGTTATGGGCCACGACAGCCACATAAAATCCAGGGAGTGTGGGCCCAGCATGCATGCCGAGAAAAACCATACTTATTAACCCTTTCTGGTGCTGAAACAGCCTCCATTAGATCCAGGGATGCAGGTACCAACATGCATGCTGAGCCCACTGTGCACTCCTCCTGGAGCCAGATGGCTACTAGCAGGTACTGTGAATGCACATTCAGCTTTATACTTACTCTGATTAAAAACCAGCCTCTAGGGCAGACAAACTAGTCAGGTGTGCACGACTGAAGAGGACGTTGCCACACCTCCAACACATACTAAACAGAAACACAAGGGGGGGTCATTCAGCACGTCCCTGTATGCAGGTGCACGTAGCTATGGCAACTATACATACAAACAAAAAAATGCAACAGCACTCTGAAACCAGAACTCTGCCCAAGGTAGAAGCTATAAGAGGACATTAGTGTACGTTTTGATCAAAAGGTAATAAGCCACTCGCCACGCCAAGGCTGTCCCGTGAGTGGTACTAACGCTAAATCTGACCTGTTATGGGCCATGACAGCCACATAAAATCCTCCTAACGCTGAATCTTTCCTGTTATGGGCCACGACAGCCACATAAAATCCAGGGAGTGTGGGCCCAGCATGCATGACGGGATAAACCATACTTATTAACCCTTTCTGGTGCTGAAACAGCCTCCATTAGATCCAGGGATGCAGGTACCAACAAGCATGCTGAGCCCACTGTGCACTCCTCCTGGAGCCAGATTGCTACTAGCAGGTACTGTGAATGCACATTCAGCTTTATACTTACTCTGATTAAAATCCAGCCTCTAGGGCAGACAAACTAGTCAGGTGTGCACATCTCTTTTTGTATCTATAGCATCAGCTTTTCCAGTTCAGAGTTGCTATTAGACAGCTGTTGAATCGTTGGGCCACTTGCCTGTGGTGTGAAGACTAAGGTGTTGTGTCGGCAGTTGTCAGGACACGTGGTTCCTGAAGACACTGTAAGGCATTAGACTGACATTCTTTCCCTTTTTTTTTTTTTTTTTTTTTTTTAAGAATTCTTTATTTAAAATTTTTCAATAAACACAACAACGTATAAACGTTACATAATCAGGCCAATAATTATTGCAGCCACAAATTACAAATAAGAACCTCAGAAGGGCATAGAAAAATATTATATAGCTAATACAGATTTAGCCCACATATTGAAAACCAAAAAGTCTAATTAGATCCAAGGGGGGTGAAAAGGCCTCATCTCTCCCCTTGAACCTCCAAGATCAAGTTATCGCATCTGAGGTAAAGAAAGGAAACGAGAAGACAGTGAAGAAGGAAACAAAATAAAGATAGATAAATTTCCAGAGGTCCCTACGCAACTGTGCATAGGGGTACAGGTCAAGAGAGCGTCATTCCGAAAATTCAATAACATTCTTTCCCTTTGGTTGAACTGCTGTGCTGAGCTTTCTTTTGTTTCTGTTCCTTTTCCATCTCCATGTTAGCGGCTTCATTTGTTTTATCTATGAGCACCTCATCTGGAATGGAAGGGTCGTCTAAATACTGCTTTAATTGGAATTTGATGTGGTCATTTCTCAGTCCACCCACTGATCTTATAAATTTCTTCTGTATTAGCTCAGTCCCGAAATGTTCTTCAGAGCCTTCCCCTTGGGAGACAAATAACAACCGAACTTTCAATTCAATCGCTCTGAACAGGAAATTCTGCGGAGTTTCATTACTCTTCTGGGAAATGTTGAGGAGTTGCTGGTACAGTTAGGAGGCATTCTCCTCCTTGTAGTGACTTTTCAAGATTTGTCTAAGTTGTACTAGAGTCAGTCCATTTTTCATCTCCAGCATCCCTTTGAGGCTTAGGCCAGGGCTAATGGATTTCTGTAGTCCCAGGTTGATTTTGTGCATTAGATTGGTGTAGGACAGCTTATCCTTCTGCTCTTTTTCTCCAATCTGGCCTGTGGTCTTGAAATATTTTCTGATTGTCACCTCTGGCAAGCTACCATGGTGTAGTCTCTGAGTAAGTGGAACTGGCTCTGATTTTGGCTGACTGTTCCCTGAGTCTTTACTTTTGGTACTCGGTTCTTTAATCTGTTCCTCAATTATTCTTGCATAGGGTGATACTGTTGCTGCAGGTCCGCCAATTGCTGTTCTGGTTAGGGGTCTTTCTCACTGACACTTGGGACTTCTGCATTTTCCCTCCTCTTCTCTAGCTCGCTTATTAATCTATATGTGGCTTGCAGAAATGGTGTCACCGTCTCCTCACTTTCAGCTTTGACCAGTTCATCTATTACCTCATTAATGATCCACATAAAATGGCGCCAGGCTTTTCCTTTGGTCAGACTGGCAACGCGGCCTTTGATGAATTAGCAAATCTCGATGAGATCACCCACTTACAAGTGGATCAGGTGTTTACTGATTTCATCCTGCAGTGTCTCTAGATCCATTGGTGTTCACTGGCAGTGCTGCAAGGGTTAATATCTCCTCTAAGCTTCGCGTAACCATTTTTTTTCACCTCCGGGACCGCGTCTACTTCACCCACTCCCCGTACGGGCCACCAATTTTCTTGCACATATTTTGAAAGTATGGTCAATATTTCCAATGTGCGAAGGGAGTGGGCTGGGTGAAACCAGAAGTGTTTTTATTGAACATTTTCTGCAATGACAAACCATAACCTTCAGTCTGTTAGACAGGATAGTAACAGTATATTCTGTCCCACACAGATTAATACACATCTATCTATTGAATACTGACATTCACATATTCAGCTATAACATTCTTATAACAGATAACCCGTTACCATGTGCAGCTCTGTTATTACTAAACCTGCATCGCAGTAAGCAAATGTTTCTGGGATTGTTGAAGCTGGAAAGGTAATAGGTATTAGTTTATTTTTATGGGGTGCCTATTTTTACATACCTTACATTAATTTTGTATCTATAAGTACATCCATCCATCCGTGATTCTGTTGTGAAAGTGCAGTCTCATACAACCTGTTTCTGTGTGTATTTAGTTTATATATAAGTACACTCATTCATCCTTGCTTCTGGGATGAACGTATGGTCTGATACAACCAGTTTTGGGGTGTATTTATTTTATATATAAGTACTTCCATATATCCTTGATTCTGTAGTGAAAGTGCTGTCTTATACAACCAGTTTTGGGGTATATTTAGTTTATAAATAAGTACTTCCATTCATTCTTGATTCTGTAGTGAAAGAGGCGGTCTGATATAATCAGTTTTGGGGTGTATTTTGTTCACATAAGTATATCCATTAATCCATCCATCATTGCTTCTGGGATGAAAGTGTGGTATGATACAAGCAGTTTTGGAGTGTATTTAGTTTATTTATAAGTACTTCCATGCATCCTTGATTCTGTATTGAATGTGTGGTCAGATACGACACATTTTAGGGTGTGTAAATTCTTTTGTACTTGATTCGATGTGTCAGTCAGTAGTTCCGCTTTGGTGCAAAATTGCAGCCAGACGCTATTGCTCTTTTACCCTTGCAGTTAATGTTACAGTACAGTATGTCTGAAAGACAGGTGAGCAGGAGAGATCTACTGCTTCTTCCGGGAGGCGGGCAAGTAGAGACGATGAGAGCTAGTGTGGTCTTCAACATCATCATAACTGACAGCAGATACCCACAGCCCCAGAGTTGGTGGGTTCCTCTGACACCACACTTAGTTGGCATGGGCCAGGAAAAAGCTCTGTGCCCTTACCTGTCCTGAACCTGTCTCTTTCCTTTGCTGCGCTTTTTACCAGGCAATTGATGTATACCGCCAGCTCTACTCCTCTTTCAGTAAGGACAAGCTTATAATGGATAGTTAGCAGGTACTGCCTAGCGAAGATTTGGAGGATCCGCTGCTTCCTCCTGTAGGCATGCAAATAGTGAAGATGAGAGTCACGTGGGAGTGTCGTAATTTATCATCAAGCCACCGGAGGACCCGTTTCTCCTTATGTAATTCCTCATGCGATTCCCAGCCTCACCACTCTGTGACTGACCACTATGTTGACTCCTCATGTGATTCTTCATGCGATTCCCAGCCTCACCACTCTAAGAATGGGCCACTGTGTTGACTCCTGATGCAGTTACCACCATCACCACTCTTTGACTAACCACTATGTTAACTCCTCATGCGGTTGCCACCTCACCACTCTGTAACTTGACTGCTAATGTGGTTGTCACCTCCCCATAATATAACTGGGCCACTATGTTGACTCCTCATGTGGTTGCCACCCTCCCCACTCTGTTATGGGGCCACGATTGTCCATGTTTGGCGTTGTTTGCATCACAATTAATTTTACCCTCACGATCTGTCAAAAGGATGGAAAAATGAGAAACACACTGGATCCTGTCTTTGGAGCAGCTGTAAGGTCTGTATTTTGCATCAGTCCCTATTTTGCATCAGGATACGCTCATGAATTGGAAGCCAAAAGCAGGAGTGGGTACAAAACACAGAAAACATGCAAACTTTCCAATCACATGTCATCTCTGTTTTGGATCCACTCCTGTTTTTTTTTGCCTTAGCATTACTGATGGATTACTGACTAAATGCTGACCATGTGAATGCTCAAAAGACAGGATCCGTTTTTTTGGAGTTGTTCTTATGACTGATCAGAAGAAGGGCAAATTAAACACTGACGTCAACACAAACTTCTGACACTCTCTCCACTCTATCAGGGAGACTATTTGCATCAGCGTGTAACAGAACAGGTTCTGTAGAAATCTATGTGGAATCAGCTGACAACGGTGTAAAAGGAGTGTGCTCTTTCACTCTATAGTACAATCTTGGGCCACTGCACGGTGCTTCATACCTGGCACTAACATTGACCTGTAAGGCTGAGTCTACACCTGAGTTATATGAAGGGTTTCTAGGAGTGATGCCTGTCATCTGCATGCCATACTGACTCACAGTTCTGTTTAATTGCCACAGTGGACTCCCTATGCATGTTTCTTCAATGCACAGTTTTCTACACCAATATACAGGCTCTCTGCGGCCAGGAAATAGCTGTTTTTTTACGTGATTCATTAAGAATAAATTCGGATCGAATCAAATCTTTTTCAGAAATTTGGCGAACCGTCTGAATCAAAGTTTTGAAAAATGTGCTTATCTCTATTAACTAGCAACCAGAACAGATGCAAAAATGCAATGGTGACAAGCTCAGCCTCTTCTGGACAGGTACCTTCTAGGACCGTGATGGAACAACTAAAATAAGCAAGCCAGATGAAAGGAGAGGTGTAGAGGAAGTCTAGTAGAGATAACTTGTCTGAAAAGGACTTATACAGCACATGTGTTCAGAACTTAGTCTATGGTGCATGGATACACATTTAAAATTAAACAGATTGATTACCTGTTTGTGAATCTCCACATGCAAAGATGGATTTTGTGGACATGAACTGTAAGTACAGCAACCTGTTCAAAAAAGGTGCAGAATAGTTTGCCTGCCATGAGAGGGTCGCCCTCTGGTTGCATTGTATTATCTAAATTTTACACCCCATGTCTTGAATGCTAGGGCCAAAGTCAGCTAGCAGAATGAAGAGTAAGAAAGACTACTTTAAAAAGAAACCTTGGCCTATTAACTACCTGTGCAGCTGTGAACCATGTAACATTTATGAAAAGTGCATTTTGTGTATCAAGTGCCAGTCCATGCATGGTAGGAACTATACTGATTGCTTTTGCACTCCAGTAAAGACCTGCTGCACAACTGTCTCATCATTGCTTCCTGTACTACTAAACTGCAGTGTTGGCAACATGACAACTGGGAGCCTGCCTTGCACTTTAACACCTTTAACACTAAGTTTACCTCAAACAGCGTCAGGCAGGAGAATCCCAGAACCGGAGTGTGCCCCAATGGAAATAAAATATGCACGTTTACCATCACTGCATGGGCCCAGGAACCATCAGAACTGCGAGTACTACAACTACTACTACAGCCATCCAGCCACCCACTCACTGTAGCCTGGTAAATACAATTGCATAGTTTTACCACTAGATGGCAAAGGAGCACCAATAATTACAATAAGTATGCATAAGAAAATATTGTTTAAACATCTTTGCAGTAAACTGAACAACATAAACAGTACAAGAACAAAGGTTAGGCAGTTATTGGGAGGGGGGTTTGTCTTTATTTACCAGGGACAACCCATTGAAATAATGGAAATGTTTTTGAAATAGCGAAAACTTTAACTTCCTTGAGAGGGTAAACATCATATTTTATGTTTTATTATAGATTTTTTTCTGACTGTACTGTATACTGTAATTTCTGTGCATTTGATTGCTTTAAGGACTGGAAATATGTCTATTTAAAAAACAGCATGCTTTTGTCTATTTTTCCTGTTTACAAGCATAAATCAATAAGATTGTCCTTAGCAGATCGATAAAACCACTGAAGGAAGGAAATTGTATACCATGTCTAAACTTAGTTTTAATTTTACCTTGCGGTAATGCAGTCTGTGCTTCTAATTTTGACATTTTTTTTAAATGTTAGGAAGCCAACGAAAACAAAAAAATCTATAAATTGTTATACATTATAGGACAATGAAATATTATGCAAGAGAACATTTTTCAACTTGTGTAAAAGATACACTGCCTGTCCAAAAAAAAAGTCGACACCAAAAAAAAAAGGTCACACACTCTAATATTTCATTGGACCACCTTTAGCTTTAATTACGGCACGCATTCGCTATGGCATTGTTTCAATAAGCTTCTGCAATATTACAAGATTTGTTTCCATCCAGTGTTGCATTAATTTTTCACCAAGATCTTGCATTGATGATGGTAGAGTCTGACCGCTGTGCAAAGCCTTCTCCAGCACATCCCAAAGTTTCTCAATGGGGTTAAGGTCTGGACTCTGTGGTGGCCAATCCATGTGTGAAAATGATGTCTCATGCTCCCTGAACCACTCTTTCACAATTTGAGCCTGATGGATCCTGGCATTGTCATCTTGGAATATTCCTGTGCCATCAGGGAAGAAAAAATCCATTGATGGAATAACCTGGTCATTCAGTATGTTCAGGTAGTCAACTGACCTCATTCTTGGAGCACATACTGTTGCGGAACCTAGACCTGACCAACCTCAGCAACCCCAGATCACAGCACTGCTCCCACAGGCTTGTAAAGTAGGCACTAGGCATGATGGGTGCATAGCATCTGCCTCTCTTCCTACCCTGATGCGCCCATCACCCTGGAACAGGGAAAATCTGCACTCATCAGACCACATAACCTTCTTCCATTACTCCAGAATCCAATATTTATGCTCCCTAGCAAATTGAAGCATTTTTTTCTGGTTTGCCTCACTGATTAGTGGTTTTCTTACGGCTACACAGCTATTCAGTCACAATCCCTTGAGTTCCCTTCGCTTTGTGCATGTGGAAATGCTCTTACTTTCACTATTAAACATAGCCCTGAGTTCTACTGTTGTTTTTCTTCAATTTGATTTCACAAAACGTTTAAGTGATCGCCAGTCACGATCATTCAGGATTTTTTTCCGGCCACATTTCTTACTCGAATACTATGGGTCCCCACTATGCTTCCAGTTTTTAATAATGCGTTGGACAGTACTTAACCGAATTTTAGTAGTTTCTGCAATCTCCTTAGATGTTTTCTCTGCTTGATGCATGCCAATGATTTGACCCTTCTCAAACAGACTGACATCTTTTCCACGATCACGAGATGTGTCTTTCGACATGCTTGTTTAAGAAATGAGAAGCAACTTTTTTACCAGTTGGGGTTAAATAACTTGTTGCCAGTTGAAAGATAACCGCCCATGCAGTAATTATCCAATAGGAGGCTCATACCTATTTGCTTAGTTAAATCCAGATGGCGACTTTTTTTGGACAGGCAGTGTAGTATTTCAGGGCAAATTGTAAAATGTATAAATTTGGGTGTAATAGAAGGAAATGTTTAGTCAAGCAAGTCTTCAGAAGGAGGGGGAACTGCTGCAGATTTGAGAGTAGTCATGTATTATCTCTAAAATGGCCAAGACGGATCCGGCATGAAAACCATTGTAAGTCAATGGACGCCAGATCTATTTTCTTTTGAGACTGAGAAAACGCATCCAGCATCATTGAGTTACATTGTGTTTCATGCCGGATCCGTCTTGCTCCGTATCCCATGGCACACTCAAAACGCTGCTTGCAGCACTTTTGTGGGCGTCATGGGAATGCAACGGAATGGAGCAGTATGCATTTTGGCTCACTCCATTGCTTTCAGTTCAGTTTTGTCCACATTGACTATGAATGGAGACAAAACTGAAGCATTTTCCTCTGGTTATGAGATTCTATCACGGATCTTAATACCAGAAAATAAAACACAGATGTGAAAGTAGCCTTAGAAATGTGTCTTCAGATTACACAAAATTAGTATGCATAGTTCACAGGCCATTTTGTGTGGAATATTTGTGAAATTACACATTAACTTATTTCCATTCAAATCAATGTTTTACCTTGAAATATGATGTACAGATGTGCTCGATTCTCCATATTGAGAGATGTTCTTTGTAGATGCTCTTGCTTCTAAATGAAGGTTCTAAAAGAAGGACCGTAACTTGGAACACCTTGATTCTTTTCTTTTTCAGACATTCTGTTGTAGATTTGCTGGTCTGTTTGTGATCATTGAGCTGTTGTATAACCTAACTTCAGCCAATATTTAGCTGCTGGATACATGGCTTCACATTTAACTCTTGAATCATTTTGTATACAGAGGTGTTTATGATCGACTCAAAGGCTGCAAGATAGCCATATCCCGTGGCTGCAAACCAGCCCAAATTATCAGTCTACCATACCCTGTTTGACAGAAACAGAATAGCTTGCTGTGCTATGCAGTTTCCATAGCTCCCATGCACCAAAATGGAAGCTAATGGAACAGTCGTGCATCATCCCTCTCTATTGTTTCCCAAACCACATGGTGTCAGGGCTTAGTCTCATCTTGCCTTAGTATTGGCCAGATGAGACAACTCCTTTAAACAATGCTACCATGTTCTTTTTAAAGAAAGGATAGGCTTTCTCACAACAACTCTTCCAAACAAGCCACACTTGTTCAGTATTGTTCTAATTTGGATTGTCATGAACTTGAACATTTAACATGCTGAAGCCTGTAGAGTCTGACATGTAGCTCTGTGGTTTTTTGTATTTCACTTTGAAATAATCTTTCTTACTGCACAAATATGGACCTCAAATCATTTAAAAATAGCCTTATAACCCTTCAAGATTGATGGGCAGAAAAAAAATTGCTTCTCTAAGATCATTGGTGATGTGTTTCCTCCTTGGCATTGTGTTAGCAAACACCTAAATGCTCCTGACCAGCCAAAACTTGTGCTTTTATAGAGTTGGTCACACTTACTGATGATAAATTAATCTAGTGCATTTGATTAGCAGCACCTGGTGTACTAGGTATTTTGGCCTATTTTTGATAAATACATAATGACAATGTGTAATTTGCCATTCCATCTTGTAAGACCAGATGTTTTTAAATTACAATATGTCCTATAATGTAAAACCATAGCATTTAAGGATTTAAGTGTACTTTGTTTTTTTCATGATTGAAGCAGTCAGAAAAGATACCATGACATGCCTTCAGCAAGTTTATTGTTAATGTATTCATAGTTTTCATTCATAGTCAATTTGCTTTATGTATAATTCTCTGTTGATTGTGTAACAGCACCATCTAGGGGCTGTTTACATACACAGCAACCATTCATATTAGAAGTTTGGTCTACTTCAGTTTCCATAACTTGTGACCCATGAACTTAGTGACATCATCATCCCTGGACACAGCAGCCATTTTCCTCATTCACAGTCATCCTTGCCAGAGGTAGCACATGGTCTGGAAGTTCCTGGAGTCATGCTCCACATCTAAGCCAACGGTAGCATCGCTAATATGCCACATTACTGCCTGTTTGCATCTGTTTGTATATTGTATTTGCATGTCTTTTCTCCTGCTCCTGTATAGCAGCTGTAGTTATTAGTTAGGGACCATGCCTGTTATACAGATAGGATAACATGCTCATGGTTAGATCTGTATCTGTGTTTATATGTGCATTGCTATGCACAGTAATGTATTATATGCATTGCTATATGTCAGACCCCTTTAGTAAGTGCATTGTTTTACTGTTCCCCAGTTTCACCTCATATGTTTACCATTGCAATAAAGACGAAGTTGGACGTTACTCCATTGTCAATTCATTGAGGGAGAGGTTTAGCTGTCTGTCAAGTTATGTACCTTCACACATAAGAAGGACAGAACATACCCTTTAACTATATGTGTCATGTACATGTGTCATGTACATTGACTACATGAGTTATAAATTTATCCATGAAAATTCTGCTTTTATAAAAAAGGAAACTCCAGCATTCTGACTTTCCTGCTGTAATTCTTTCATTAACCCGTTAATGACCAGGCCATTTTACACCTTCGTGAAATTTTACATGTATCACTTTATGTGGTAATAACCTTGGAACACTTTTACTTATCCAAGCCATTCTGAGAATGTTTTCTCGTGAGTTGACACATTGTACTTTATGACAGTCATAAATTTGAGTCAATATATTTCAGCTTTATTTATGAAAGATCCAAAATTTACCAAAAGTTTTGAAAAATTTGCAATTTTCAAAATTTTAATTTCTCTGCTTTTAAAACAGAAAGTGATACCTCATAAAATATGTATTACTTAACATTCCCCATATGTCCACTTTATGTTGGCATCATTTTGTAAATGTAATTTTATTTTTTTGGGAAGTTAGAAGTCTCAGAATTTTAGAAGCAATTCTTAAAATTTTTAAGAAAATTTCCAAAACTCACCTTTTTAAGGACCAATTCAGATCTGAAGTCACTTTGTAGGGCTTACATAATAAAAACCCCCATAAATTATCCTATTTTAGACACTACACCCCTCAAGTTACTCAAAACTGATTTTACTAACCTTGTTAACCCTTTAGGTATTCCACAAGAATTAAAGGAAAATGGAGATGAAATTTCAAAATTTCACTTTTTTGGCAGAATTTCCATTTTAATCCATTGTTTTCTTTCACATTGAGGGTTAACAGCCAAACAAAACTCAATATTTATTACCCTGATTCTGCAGTTTACAGAAACACCCCACATGTGGTGGTAAACTGCTGTATGGGCACAGGGCAGGGAGCAGTAAAAAAGGAGCTGTTCTGACACAATTTTAATTTTTTGTTTTTTACAATATTCATCTATCAGGTTAGTTCGTATGCTATATTTATAGAGCAGGTTGTGACAGACACAATGACATCAAATATGTCTACTTTCTTATTTTTTTTTTCAGTTTTACATAATAAAGTATTTTTGAAAAAAATATATGTTTTTGTGTCTCTATTTTCTGAAAAGCCATATATTTTTTTTATTTTTCTGCTGATTGTCTTGTGCAGGAAGAGTTGGTGTCTTTATTGGTACCATTTTTGGGTACATTTAATTTTGTGATCATTCATTATTACACTTTATGGGGCAAAGTGACAAAAAAATTGGTTGTTTTGACACAGTTTTTATTTATTTATTTTACAGTGCTCCCTTGGGGGTAGGTCATGTGATATTTTTATAGAGCATGTCGTTACTGATGCGGTGATAAAAAAAAATCATATTTTACTGCCTCCATAGTTTGTGAGTCATGTTTTTTTTTTTTTTTTTCTGTCCGATTGTCTTAGATAGGGTTTCATTTTTTGCAGGATGAGGTGACAGTTTTGTACTATTTTTGGGGGCATATGCCCTTTTGATAGCTTGGTGTTGCACTTTTTGTAATGGTATGTGACAAAAAATTTCTTTTTTGGCACAGTTTTTTTTTTTTTTTCATAGTGTTCACCTGAGGGGTTAGGTCATGTGATATTTTTATAGAGCAGGTTGTTACGGACGTGGCAATACCTAATATGTATACTTTTTCTTATTTATTTAAGTTTTACACAATAATAACATTTTTTAAACAAAAAAATTATGTTTTAGTGTCTCCATAGTCTGAGAGCCAAAGCTTTTTTATTTTTTGGCCAATTGTCTTAGGTAGAGTCTCACTCTTTGTGGGATGAGGTGACGGTTGGATTGGTACTATTTAGGAGGCATGTGCCATTTTGATCGTTTGGTGTTGCACTTTCTGTGATGGTAGGTGACAAAAAAATGTATTTTTTGGCACTGGTTTTATTTTTATTTTTTTACGGTGTTCACCTGACGGGTTAGATCATGTGACATTTTTATAGAGATGGTTGTTATGGATGCGGCGATAGCAAACATGTTTAGGGTATTTTCTTTTCTTCATTTTTACCCAATTATAAATGGGTGTATATGGGAAAATGTTAGGTTTTTTCTTTTTTTTGGGAACTTTTTTAACTCAGACCCAATTGTTTCTTGAAGATCCAGTGGGTCTGATGGCTATACAATAAACTGCAGTACACTGTATAGTGTACTGCAGTGTATTTTCACTCACAGCAAGCATGATCGGGCTCCTGCCTCTGTAGGACCCTGTCAGGCTTACATACCATGACAAGCCTTGATGCCGGTGTAAGCAGAGCAGCGGGACGATGGGAGGGGGAAGGAGGGAGCTCCCTCCCTTTGTTATGATCAATAGGGACAATGCCACAGCAGCGGTCCCTACAGACCACGGCATGGAAGGGATTCAATGGTTGCCATCAGTGCCAGCACCGATGTCTGCCGTTACAGTAAATTGTCAGCTGTATGTTACAGGTGACATTCTACTACCGCTCAGCCATCCTGAAGCATTGTAGGGGCGAGGAGGGGTGAGGGGGTCGGCCACCTCATTATTACCTGGTTGCTCGGCCATCCTGAAGGGGCGGGATCGGGGCACAGTAAACAAAGCAGCGCAGCACCCATCTCCTCAACACTCACTGAGGAGATTTGAGCTGCTCTGCTGAATGCTGCGATTGTTCAGTCAAATCTGACTGACCAATCGCAGTGATACAAAGGCAGGGACCGCTGTGATTGGTACCCTGCCAGGTGCCCAGACAGCTCAGCCGTCCGTAGCATCCGTTTAGATTCCGGTGTCACGGCAAGTTTACTTGCTGTGACCCTTTCATCCCATGACGTACTGTGCACGTCATGATGCTGAAACTAACACCACATCATGACGTACACAGTACACATGCTAATGAGCAGTGACGTGCACCAAGGGCGAGCCCATGTCACCCTATGCACCCATCCGCCTTCTGCTTCCTCTGCCAGCCCCTCCCTCTCCTTTTCCTGCATGGTCATTTCACCTGGCCCTGTAAATCAAAAAGGAGACTGGCGGCTTGCAGAGGCATAATTTTCAATAATAATGAGTGACCTTGTAGCTATATTAATTTTACATTGCCAAATTTATCTGTTTGATAATATTTTATGATATGTTCAGCAATGGACCTTGGTTGCTTCATTGTGTAATTAGTATGTAGGTGTCATTTGCCTCCTTCCCTTGCTGGTTATCCTTATAAATACCTGTTTTAGGTAGTACAAATATGCTATATAAAACAAAATGTTACACACGATGAACAGAATGATTTAAAAAAGCACATTGCAAACCCTGTTGATTGAAGCCTTGTTGGGACTTAACCAACTGCTGTTCTAAACTATATACTTCAAGGCTGCACATTTATTAAAGTACAAACTTCAGTCCTGCTGGTAACATATTACTCATATTTTTTAAGATTTGTGCAATTTCATACACGTGTACATTTTATACTGTATGCAGTCTACATAATTATGTGAATGTGATTGAGCTGAGCCTTGTGAATTATTTTAAAGTTTGGCAGTTCAAGACATGTTTCACCTTTATTATCTGGATTTCGGTACTATAGAAATTCTGCTTGCAACTTATTTTTAGTTACTGCAGAATCACCGCAGAGAAGCATCTGGAGGCGTGTAAGGTTAGTCTCTATATCATATCAAAGTCTAAAATTAGAATTATGTTGGATTCACAGACATTAGGTCATGTGTTCATTGTGTTTTTGTTGGGTTTCTTCTACATTTTAGTTTGCACCTTTTTTAACATTTTTTGAAAATGTTTTTTTTGAAAAGGTTTTTCAAAATGCTAAGACATTGAAAGCTAAAAAAAGAGACAACCCTCTATAGGTAGAAATCCTTATAAAGGGATAGCTCACCTGGCATAGCACCCATATGTGCTTTTTAAGAAGTGGTTCTGTACAAAGCTATATAGAACCAAACTGTTTAAAAAGTTCATCTTTTCATTTTTAATAAATAAGTGGATATTTATTTCAATAGAAATGCAAGTACTGCATAATAGCGGTGGAATAACATGTTTTGTATAAAATCCTGTAAATTCTTAAAGGGGTTTCCCATGACTAATGTAAAAAGAAAAAATGAAAATAATACATAATCTAGTACATGGCAACCTCTTTTTAACAAAGCTAGAACCAACCCTATACCTCACATGGATTCAGAGGTCTCCCCATTAAATGCTCAAATTGTTCTGCTACATTAATTTCAAGCTGGCAGATAATTGGGCGTGTCCTTTCTCAGAGGGCATTTCCTGTCTGCTGCAGCTAATAGCAGTTAAAGGATGGAACTGAGCATGTGCTTACATCTCAGTGAGCAGGACCAAGAAATTAGAAAAAGAGCAAACAGCAGGGGCGCTATACATATAGATTTCAATAAATAACTCAGTAGCTATGATACATTTTTAATTACTAGTGATGAACGGGAGGTGCCATATTCGATTTCACGATATTTCACGAATATTCGATTGAATATTCATCATATATTCGTCGAAATCGAATATTCGTCATTATTTTATTTATGGCGAATAATATGCGATTTAATGATTAGCGTATTGCGAATTGAACTTTGAACAGGGTATAAAGTAAACTTTACTATTGGTTGGCTTGCTAGAATTAACGAATTAGGAGAATATAGCGCTATATTCGTTATCTTCGCTAATTCTAGCAAGCCAATAGGAAAGTTGACTGTACCCAGCTCTAAGTTGGATGCGCAATGCGAAAATATTACTTTACTTATTTTTTTCAATAAGTAGAATACTGACTCATTATTCTATTTATTGCGAAAAATAGGCAAAGTAATATTTTCGCATTGCGCATCTAACTTAGAGCTGGGTACAGTCAACTTTGCTATTGGGTTGACTTGCTAGAATTAGCGAATATAGAGAATATAGCGCTATATGCGTATTCGTCATATTTGTTAATTCTACCCAGCCAAACAATAGTAAAGTAAGTTGCATATAGTGATGTCGCGAACATAAAATTTTCAGTTCGCGAACAGCGAACGCGAACTTCCACAAATGTTCGCGAACGGGCGAACCGGGCGAACCGCCATAGACTTCAATTGGCAGGCGAATTTTAAAACCCACAGGGACTCTTTCTGGCCACAATAGTGATGAGAAAGTTGTTTCAAGGGGTCTAACACCTGGACTGTGGCATGCCGGAGGGGGATCTATGGCAAAACTCCCATGGAAAATTACGTAGTGGACGCAGAGTCGGGTTTTAATCCATAAAGGGCATAAATCAACTAACATTCCTAAATTGTTTGGAATAACGTGCTTTAAAACATCCAGTGTGTGTATACGATCAGGTATGATGTTGTATCGATCAGGTAGTGTAAGGGTTACGCCCGCTTCACTGACATTGACAGACCAAACTCCCCTTTTGATGCACCGCAAACAGTTCATTTGCACAACCGCAAACTCCCCATTTGCACAAGGTTGGATACCAAGCTAGCCACGTCCCGGTGATGTCATTGAAGGTTTCTTCCTCCACCCAGCCACGTACAACACCAAGGGTCCCCAAAAGATGAATTGAATTGATTTTTCGAACGGTGAGATGGTAAAAAAAAGCTGGCTCCCTCCCCTTTGTTTTTATCCATGGTGACTGCGTCTGCGCCGTGCAATTTACTGTCACACCCAATATGAGTGGTATTTTCTGTAGTACTATTCTCATCAGTTTAATCCCTCTAACGTCCCCAATCTGGGGGCCATTTATTGAATAGATTTTTCGAACGGGGAGATGGTTAAAAAAACGCTGGCTCCCTCCACTCTGTTTTAATCCACGGTCACTGCGTCTGCGCCGTGCAATTTACTGTCACACCTGATATGAGTTGTATTTTCTGTAGTACTATTCTCATCAGTTTAATCCCTCTAACGTCCCCAATCTGGGTGCCATTTATTGAATAGATTTTTCGAACGGGAGATGGTTAAAAACGCTGGCTCCCTCCACTCTGTTTTAATCCACGGTCACTGCGTCTGCGCCGTGCAATTTACTGTCACACCCGATATGAGTGGTATTTTCTGTAGTACTATTCTCATCAGTTTAATCCCTCTAACGTCCCCAATCTGGGGGCCATTTATTGAATAGATTTTTCGAACGGGGAGATGGTTAAAAACGCTGGCTCCCTCCACTCTGTTTTAAACCACGGTGACTGCGTCTGCGCCGTGCAATTTACTGTCACTCCCGATATGAGTGGTATTTTCTGTAGTACTATTCTCATCAGTTTAATCCTCTAACGTCCCCAATCTGAGGGCCATTTATTGAATAGATTTTTCGAACGGGGAGATGGTTAAAAAAAACGCTGGCTCCCTCCACTCTGTTTTAAACCACGGTCACTGCGTCTGCGCCGTGCAATTTACTGTCACACCCGATATGAGTGGTATTTTCTGTAGTACTATTCTCATCAGTTTAATCCCTCTAACGTCCCCAATCTGGGGGCCATTTATTGAAAGATTTTTCGAACGGGGAGATGGTTAAAAAAACGCTGGCTCCCTCCACTCTGTTTTAAACCACAGTGACTGCGTCTGCGCCGTGCAATTTACTGTCACACCCGATATGAGTGGTATTTTCTGTAGTATTATTCTCATCAGTTTAATCCCTGTTACGTCCCATATCAGGGATTGCCTTTTGTGAAAAAAAATTTAGGCCGGGTACCTTCGACTGCCTTCACAGTGACAGACCAAACTCTCATACACTAAACTGAATTGATTTCAGGAAACGGGAGATGGAAAAAGCAGCATGGTCGGTCCTCTTACTCCCAAATTGGGGCACTGCGCGTGCACAGAGCAATGTGCTGTGACACCCTATATGAGTGGTGTCTTAACTAGTACTATTCCTATCAGTTTAATCCCTGTTACGGACCCTATCCGGTCGAATTGATTAACCATTGTCGAATTAGCGAACCATTACGACATCATGAAATAATTTAGTTCTGAGCTCTGTACTTGCTTTGCATTGGAATTGATGGGGATTTTTTTAGTTGCCTGCATCATTTCTAATAAACTATTAAGAGACTTTATTATGATTTTTTATTTTATGTATTAAAAACCCATACAACATATAAAAAAAAGGTAAATTAATGTTTTTCTATGAAATATTATCCAGCCGTCCGATCGCTTTTGGTCTGACCATAATGAAGCAACGGCCTTATCATCTGGGGTGTGGCAACATTGCCAACACACTTATAGAGGTGATGATGATTGCTTCATTGTGATACGCAAGCCCCTTCACCACAACAAGGTAACGATCACGAAGGGGAATTGACACTTGTATGTGCCTTTTTTTTGGTTTGTTTCTGCAGCCACAGTGCTGCACCATAGGACAGAAAAATTAGGCATGTACACATGCCTGAAAAATAATGGCACTGTTGCAGCCGCTATTGTAGCAGCGGCCGGAAAAATTTATGTTTTCCAGGCAGAAAAGTGACTAAAACATTGCGGCTTGAACCCTAGTTGGTGGTGGAGAATTCACAAAAGTCATCCGGTATGCAGACATTAAATATAGCAGCGTGGGGACCATTTTGAGGCCAAGGCATGTAATCAGGCCTTTTGTTAGTCAAACGTATCCCCCACTGTCAGTCCCTTCGGGATCCATGCCTCATTCATCTTTATGAAGGTGAGGTAATCAACACTTTTTTGACCGTGGCGACTTCTCTTGTCAGTGACAATGCCGCCTGCTGCACTGAAGGTCCTTTCTGACAGGACACTTGAAGCAGGGCAGGCCAGAAGTTCTATCGCGAACTGGGATAGCTCAGGCCACAGGTCAAGCCTGCACACCCAGTAGTGAAGGGGTTCATTGCTCCTCAGAGTGTCGATATCTGCTGTTAAGGCGAGGTAGTCTGCTACCTGTCGGTCGAGTCGTTCTCTAAGGCTGGATCCCGAAGGGCTGTGGCGATGAGTAGGACTGAAAAAGCTCTGCATGTCCTCCATCAACAACACATCTGTAAATCGTCCAGTCCTTGCCGCCGTGGTAGGAGGAGGATTACACTCACCTCTTCCCCTGTTAGATTCCCGTTGTGCTGTGACATCCCCTTATAAGCTGTGTAAAGCATATTTTTTAGTTTGGTTTTGAACTGCTGCATCCTTTCCGACTTTCGGTAATTTGGTAACATTTCTGCCACTTTCTGCTTATACCGGGGTCTAGTAGCGTGGCCACCCAGTACAGATCGTTCTCCTTTATCCTTTTTATACGTGGGTCCCTCAACAGACATGACAGCATGAAAGACCCCATTTGAACAAGGTTGGATGCAGAGCTACTCATTTCCCGTTCCTCGTCCTCACTGATGTCATTGACGGTCTGTTCTTCCCCCAGCCACGTACAACACCATGGGTCCCAGATAGGTGACAACAACGAGCACCCTGGGGTGCCTGCTGTGGTTGGTCTTCCTCCTCCTCAAAGCCGCCACATTCCTCCTCTGACTCCTCTTCCTCATACTCCTCTTCCAGCGTTGCTGCAGGTCCGGCAAGCGATGATGACAAGGCTGTTTCTGGTGGTGATGGTGACCACAACTCTTCCTCTTCACGGTCATCTACAGCCTGATCCAGAACTCTTCGCAGGGCACGCTCCAGGAAGAAAACAAATGGGATGAGGTCGCTGATGGTGCCTTCGGTGCGACTGACTAGGTTTGTCACATCCTCAAAAGGACGCATGAGCCTACAGGCATTGCGCATGAGTGTCCAGTAACGTGGCAAAAAGATTCCCAGCTCCGCAGAGGCTGTCCTAGCACCCCGGTCATACAAATACTCGTTGACGGCTTTTTCTTGTTGGAGCAGGCGGTCGAACATTAGGAGTGTTGAATTCCAACGTGTCGGGCTGTCGCATATCAAGCGCCTCACTGGCATGTTGTTTCGCCGTTGAATATCTGAAAAGTGCGCCATGGCCGTGTAGGAACGCCTGAAATGGCCACACACCTTCCTGGCCTGCTTGAGGACGTCCTGTAAGCCTGGGTACTTAGACACAAAACGTTGTACGATGAGATTCAACACATGTGCCATGCACGGCACATGTGACAACTTGCCCAAATTTAATGCCGCCAACAGATTGCTTCCATTGTCACACACCACTTTGCCGATCTCCAGTTGGTGCGGGGTCAGCCACTGATCCACCTGTGCGTTCAGGGCGGACAGGAGTGCTGGTCCTGTGTGGCTCTCTGCTTTCAGGCAAGTCAACCCCAAGATAGCGTGACACTGTCGTATCCGGGATGTGGAATAGCCCCTGGGGAGCTGGGGGGAATCAGTTGATGTGCAGCCAGACGCCGCAGCAGAAGAGTACTCAGCCGAGGAGGATATTGAATAGGATGGAGTAGGAGTAGAGGAGGTGGCAGTAGGTCTGCCTGCAAGTCGTGGTGGTGTCACCAACTCCGCTGCGGAGCCACGCATTCCATGCTTGTCAGCCGTCAGCAGGTTGACCCAATGCGCAGTATACGTGATATACCTGCCCTGACCGTGCTTTGCAGACCAGGTATCAGTGGTCAGATGGACCCTTACCCCAACACTGTATGCCAGAGATGCCATGACTTCCTTTTCAATGACATGGTAGAGGTTTGGGATTGCCTTTTTTGAAAAAAAAATTCGTCCGGGTACCTTCCACTGTGGTGTCCCAATAGCGACAAATTTTTTGAAGGCCTCAGACTCCACCAGCTGGTATGTTAAAAGCTGGCGGGCTAAGAGTTCCGTCAAGCCAGCTGTCAGTCGCCGGGCAAGGGGGTGACTTTGTGACATTGGCTTCTTATGCTCAAACATGTCCTTGACAGACACCTGACTGTGGGCAGATGAGCAGGAACTGCTGAAGGTGAGAGATGGAGTGGCGGGTGGTTGAGAGGGGGCAGGGAGGACAACAGTGGTTGACGTGGCTGAAGATGCTGGACCAGGAGGAGCATGGTGGCTTTGAGTTTGTGTGCTGCTTGTACTCATGTGTTGATCCCATAGGCATTTGTGATGTGAGATCATGTGTAGTGTTGAGCGAACAGTTCGAGCATAGTTCGGGTCCGTACCGAATTTTGGGGTGTTCGTGACACGGACCCGAACCCGAACTTTTTCGTAAAAGTTCGGGTTCGGGTTCGTCGTTCGGCATGTATTTTGGCGCATTTTGAAAGGCTGCAAAGCAGCCAATCAACATGCATCATACTACTTGCCCTAAGATGCCATCGCAGCCATGCCTACTATTGGCAAGGCTGTGATTGGCCAAGTGCAGCATGTGACTCAGCCCCTTTATAAGCTTGTGCGCACGTCGGGACGTGCTCACTCCCGATGTGAATAGAACAGGGATAGACGCAGCTGATGC